>WBNO01017871.1:27740-122685 GCA_013400575.1 Peucedramus taeniatus | reverse complement strand
GCTCCGGCTCTGCCCGCACCCCGCACGGCTCTGCCCGCACGGCTCCGGCTCTGCCCGCACCCCGAGCTCTCGGATGTGCCGGAGCTGCCCTGCAGAGCGAGGCGAGCCCTGCACTCCATCACAGCGCCCATCCCTGACAGCCGCTGGGCTAGGGGCGTCGCATTTGCAAGCAAAACAAACTTACTTTCTCAATATTGGCTCCTTTATTGCCGCCTCTTATAGCTGGCAATAAGAGTATTGGAGAGAACTTCATAAAGAAAGTCTCATGATAGCTGTTATTTATTATGCAAATGCTCCCTGCCATGGCAACATTGCATGCAGTAGTTTGCTTTATTCGCCCTGATACATGCATATTCAAATCAGGGCTGCATACATTGTGCCTACACATTACAAAGATTTTGTTTTCCTTGACACTTACAGGAGAACTGCAATTAATACAGCCTGTATAAACAGACAGCACCCAATTAGTTATCATCCATTTTCAGATTGGGACTTTAGACTAAAAAACATGGAGCTGGCTTCTTATTCAAAATGAAAATACATCCAAACTACGGGTTTTCAAAGACACATTTAACTCACAATGGCCAGGATACTCACTTGGCCCTTAATGTGAAATGGAGTGTTAATTTTTCTCTGTCACCTCTTAATTGCTTCCTTATTATACCGTTCAAGCAGTTAATTGCTAGACTGAGTGAAAGAGTGTTTTCAAGGGAAAGGAAATGCCACAGCATGAAAGAAAAGAAAATAGAAGCAGCACACTAGTGTAATTTGGCCTGATATAATGTTAGTTGTGGTATTGCCTTTAATGGTAACTAAAAAAATTAACAGGAAAAGCTAAACAGTTTTCTATTGCCAAAGAGGGCAGGAGCCGTGTCAGGAGGTTTGGCGATCAGCAGTTCCTGGGATCACACTCAGGGACTCCATCTCTTCCACGGACACGACGTTTGTACTCGGGAGATTTCCTTCTGCTCCACCCCTCACAGTAAGGGACCTTTATCTATTTGTAGTGCGGGACCTGCTTCTCCGGTCCACCTCTCTCGCTGTACTCACTGATATCTGCGGGCTGCCCAGAGCATCCCGAGCTGCCCAGAGGAGCTGCCCAGAGCATCCCCGAGCTGCCCAGAGCATCCCCGAGCTGCCCAGAGCATCCCCGAGCTGCCCAGAGGAGCTGCCCAGAGGAGCTGCCCAGAGCATCCCTGTGCCTCCAGGCTGGAGGAGGCACCAGTGCAGCCTCGGCTCTCCAGGGCTGCTGTCCGTGGCTGCTCTCTCAGTTCTCCGGAGCCTCCTGAGCAATCCTGTGCAGCACACTTGAAGAAACAACCATCAAACATTTTCCTGCCAGTCCTGCAAGTGCAAGCAGCTGCAAGGACTCTCATTTCCAGAGGCTGTGAGCACACCGGGCAGCTGGGCTGCCCTGCCCCTGAGCCCAGCACCACTGACACTCCTGAGGCACCAAGGCCAGTCCTTTGCACCTGAGGCAGCAGGGAGAGGCTTTACTGGTGCCACAGAGGGACCACAGATACTCCAGATGCAAAGGCAAGAATTACAGGCCTTTATTTATACAGCAAGTGATTGCAGGCTCTAGAGGCAATCTTTGCATGACAGTTCTAGAATTCATGATCAGTAGTGTTTCTTCCCTCCTCTAATTTTTATTAGAGAATAGGAATTATTAATGGAGGAAGGAGACAGAAAAAAAGAAAAAAGCAGATACCAAAGATACTGTTGCATGGTAGATTTAAATATGCACATTAATTCATAAGCAAAGTGAGTTAAATATGAATTTTGAATTAATTTCCTAAATGTAGTTTCCCAGTGGACAATAGAAAAGAGATGATCCAGTTATCAACTTGTGCTTATTAGCATTCAAACATGATGATTAACTCATTAGTAAGACTACATTTAAAGTCATCCCTTTTGTTTCCTTCTATAAACTGTTGGTCTTTCATTTATTGGAGGAGGAAATTTTATGTAGGACTGAAAAGATGAGCCAAATTTGGCCGAAGAATAACAAACTTTATAGAACATAAAAAATATGTCCTTTCATTTTACAGGAGTTTATGAAGTGGCACTGTCATCTGCTGAATTGGGTGGGTGAAAAGCCTGACAGTGTTGCAGTTTCACTGGGAGAAAATTATGAGTAGGAAATATCAAAGCAAAATTTAGCTTTCAACCAGACAGATCTCAGAACTGCAGAGGGAACTCCAAAACAAGATGCCAGAAGTCAGACTGAGGGGCTGGCCTGTGCAGCTCTCCCGTGTCCTGCCACGGGCCCGGGCTGCTCCTGTGGAACACTGCTGCTGGCTGTTTGCACACCCCAGCTCTCGGCACAAATCACCCCACTGAACCTGTGGCACGTGTGATTCGAGTCCCTCAGCTAGGACAGAAGGTTTTGGCACAAAGTGAGGAGCAGCTGTGAGCTGCAAACCTTCAGCACCTGCAGCTACCACCTCCGTGGCAGACAAACACAGCACCCCTGTACAGAGCCACAGGACCAACCCTTGGTGACACTGCTGTCATCTCACCAGGACAGCCCAAGCACCACTTTGAGGCTGCAGAAAAAATGAAACAAGGCAAAGTCTTGCTTTGCAGGACTCCATCACTCTTAAGAGTGCTGGGAAAGGCAAGGAGCCCCAGCAGAGCCCAGAGCAGAGGTGGCTGACATGCAGAGAATGGCTGCAGAGGGAGTTTGTCACTGCAGAAACTTCCAGGGACAGAAACCCCAGCAGAAACCTCAGTTCATCTTCCCCACATAGCCAGCAATGGAGAGGGGACCTGTCCTCGTGAGCCAGGCTCCACCTGTGCTAGGAATGACTGACCAGCTCTCACAAAGCTAAACTAACACCCACAGCACCAACTCCACTCAACATGCAGAGTCAAGATGTTCTCATCAGGAAAACGTTTCAAAACTCTGGATATTCTTTTAATGATTATTTCAGTGTTTCTTTAGTATTTCATTTTACTATCCCCCTGAGAAATTGCACAATAATAGCTTTGCAGTACCTGGAAATTTTCACTTCTTTTATAGAGTAATGCTGTGTCTTGGCCACATCTCAGTGTCTTCATTGCCTACCTGTTTATCCAGCCTTCACTTCCACCCGACCCATACACTTCACAAGCTTAAACTTATTCTGTACAATACTCTTGTGGAATATTTAATAATAAAAAGCTGAGGCACAGAATAAATTAAATATTCTACCACAGATAACACAGACCACCTCTCTCCTCTGGCCTTCTAATGTCTTCGTGTTTAAACACAGGAAGAAATTGTTAAAAACTCCTTGAAACACAACGAGAAATATCTCTCTCCCACTGGTATAATCAACAAGTCTTTAAATTTCAGTCTAAACACACCAAAAGGTCTCATTGTGCAGAATTCTTGACACCTTTCTGTGAAAACATTTGATGTCCATACAATACCTAAGTATATGTATACATTTCCCCCTAAGCAGCACCTTGCTGTTATTAGAGCATAGTAGCAATCTCTTTCCATATTTCTGCCATTTTAGAGGGCATAAATAGATTCTCTGAATAGGATGTAATTAAACTGAGCAACCTGATGTCTTATTTTCATACAAATCCATTTTATTAAACTGTCTGTTTCCATTCTTGTATATTAAGATTTCTACCTAAATCTCTCTCATTTTTCTCTTTAACTTCCAATTTGCCTTTGTCTAAGGATACTGACAATGTCCTATGTAGCCTTGAAATCAATTTAGTGAGACAGTCTCTTTGTACAACAATTTTTCAATCTGCTACATTTGCATTTCTATACCTTCTTTTAATTCACAAAGAACAGCATGTCTTACCCAAAGGAAACGGGAAAACTGAGCTTCAGGAATATTAAAATCTTCTACAAATTGGTCAAACGATTTTAAATGCCCATCCTTAAACAAATCTTTAATACAAATGGACCCTTTTTGTTGCTAGGTTCTAAAGGCTCCATTTTTAATACAAGTGGAAGGTCCTCATTATAACACAATAGAGTTAAGGGAGACAATTTCTCATACCAGCCCATGAATTTATGCACTTTCCCCACATTTTACAGACTGGGAAATAGTTGTTAACATAATCTTTTTCTGTCACACCATTTTTATGTATATTTTATGTCTGTGTTATCTCTCAAGTTCAAGTTCTGTATATATAGATCGTTGTACAAACGTGTGAAGGAAATTACCCTTGTCAGGTCCTTATCACTTAGAGTTGTGATGTGTTAATCCCACTCTCCTGTCACAATTCTCACAGATCTGCTGCATCCTATTGGAGCAAGGTTTCCATTTAGCTTCCCTATAACTTCAACTCTGCTACAATCTTTATCAGTAAAAGAAATAGTGTTCATTTCTCTTCACAAAGTTTACATTTCAACTCAGTAAATGAAAGAGTAAAATAATAGTCATTCACATAAAAAGAAAACAGTGAAGTATTAGAAAGGGCTAAAATGTTAAACTGAATTTGTTCTACAGGATTTAGAACATGAGAGATTTAGATTCCACGAGGCAGAAGGACCCACCTAAACCTTCTGATCTCCCCAAACAGAGGCAGAGTGTTTAGAGACTACCAGTCTAAGCAGGACTCTAAGGCCTTGTCTCTGACACTGAAAAGGATATGTCTCTCCCAGTCAGAGAGCTGCAGGACACATGAATCATTTAGGATGAATTAACCTCACTGAACACTGGGCTGTGGAAAACCCAGATGTCTGAGCTAAGCTTTTTGACTTGTGATTTCTCTGTTTTCATGGAGATACTCAGCAGGGCTCCCATCTAATACAGGTGAGATGAATTTCTCTCTGGAGGTAGAGAGCTCATAGGTAGAGGACTCTGAATGACAAGCTTAGACAAAGTGCCAGACTCTAAGCTAGCTAAGCAAAAGTGGAAAAACCCCATAGTCCCATGGGTTTCCTTCCATTCATAACTCCATCACTTCTTCTGTGTGACCACCTGTGGCATATGTACTGTCTGAACAAATAAGGCACATCCTGAGAACAAAGACACAGCCTTAAACTCTGCTCAGTTAGTCCCTGTGTATCTCATGTAAATCTACAGAACAGGTGTGTGTAACATTCCTGTTGTCTGGACCCAAAGCTGCCGAGCTATCATACCTCAGTGAAGGTGTGAGTTGCAGCTCTTCTCCTCCAAAAGTAGGAAAGCATCAGCAAACCCATGACAGATGGGAAGTGGAAATATCAACAAGGCAACAAGTAAAAAAAGCACCGAGAGGAAAAGTGGTGTTTGAAGAAACTCCTTTGACACCTTCCTGCCACAGCCTCTGCCCCTTCCTGCACAGGAGCATCTCCCAGCAGAGCACAGAGCCAAGGGGGGCTGCTCAGGCAGCCCAAGGCAGTGACTGAGGGGCTCAGCACAGCTGGCTCAGAGGGACCAGGACCCAGGGGACACGAGGGGCTCAGTACAGCTGGCTCAGAGGGACCAGGACCCAGGGGACACGAGGGGCTCAGTACAGCTGGCTCAGAGGGACCAGGACCCAGGGGACACTGCCCAGCCCCCAGCACCCCTGCCAAACACAAGCGGGCAGAAGAGCACAAAACCATTTTAAAAGTCACACAATTCTACATGCAGCTTGTTTGTCATCTCCCTCCTCTCCATCTCTTCCCTCCAGAAAAGCTTAGTAGCTTTTTTGAGTGGTGTTTGTCCAACCTATTCACACAGATTTTTCCATCACAAAACCACCACAACTTCCTGTCTGCATTTCAACGCTTTGCTTTCCTTCCACTCTTTCACCAGCCTTGCCTTCTGGCTTCCATTAAGCTGTCAGATTTTACTTCCCCACTCCAGCCCTGATGATTCTGTAATATGACCAAACTAAACAACTGGGGCAAAATCCATTCCACAACTGTTCTGCTAAAGCCTATGGATTTACTTTAGGATTGAATTTGCTCTTCTTATGTGAGAAATGGGGGATTCAGAAGGAGATAAAAGAAGAATGAAAAGCAAAACTGACCTCGATGTTCATATTTTCTTTAATCCACGAGGGCCACTAGATGAATGCACACAGCCAGCCTGACAATGCTGCCTGCATTTAAACACGGGTGGGTGTAAATATAGGTGAGGGCACTAATCAGCCAGGTGGCTACGTGTTACTCTGAACACAAGCAATTAACTACAAGGGCAATTTTCTCCCAGAGGTTAGTTATTTCATAGCCAATTAACCAGGCAGCTTCACCCCACTTTGAACTGTGTGTAGAGTAAGAGCCATGTCTGCATCTGGACCTTCAATAGATTCCCTGTAGCTTTAGCCATCAGCCCTATTCATCCTTTTCTAAAGTAGTTACAGCATCCACCTGCCTTTCAGTATTTAATTCCTTCATTTGTAAAGAAGCAAGCAGAACATTTGAACAAAAAGATATTTTTATCTTTATAATAGGAAGGGCAATTTTAGCAGTATATGTCTATGAAACTCAGCATTCAGCCTTGTGTAGTGTCTTCACACAGTGAAGTGAAAAATCAGTGAATGCACTTTATTAAACATACCCAGTGTCTGCAAAGCTGGCCTTTGGACAGAGAAACCTGTGTTCAGAATGTGGCAGGTCCAGGGAAGGCTGAGTGAGTGCTCAGGTGGAGAATACATGCAGTTAACAGGAGCTAACGCTGCACTCTCTTTATGTAATGCATTAATAATATAATTACACCTTAAATATTAATAGAATACGCAGAATAGCTCTGAACAGATCATACCACAGGCTGTGCATGTAAGCAATATCAGACTGTGTTCCCAGCAGACATGTGGCAGCCTGACAGACCTGGGTGGGCACACCCTGGGCAGCCCCGGGCAGGGGAGACCCGGAGGGCAGGGGAACCCCGGGTGACAGGGGAACCCTGGAGGGCAGGGCAGCCCCGGGTGGCAGGGGAGACCCGGAGGACAGGGGAACCCTGGGCAGGGCAGCCCCGGGTGGCAGGGGAACCCAGGGTGACAGGGCAGCCCCGGGTGGCAGGGGAACCCAGGGTGACAGGTCCAGCGGCAGGAATCACGGCGCTGTCCCAGCCCTGCCCTGCTCTCCACCTGAGCTCTCTCTGTATCCTCAGGTACTGCCCCTTCTCCCTTGCAGCCCACCGCCCCGCACAGGAGCAGAGCAGGGCTGTAGCTCTGATTCTTGGGGTGATTATTCCCATGAAGTGTGTCCAGCTGGAGGAGGTCCTGCCTGGGGACCACCAGCACCAGCCCGTGTCACAGGAGCTCCCTCTGCCAGGGCGTGCCCCGGCAGAGACCCGCAGAGCTCAGCTCAGCTGCACAGCCTGCAGTGCCCAGGAGCCCCCAGGGACCCCACATCCCGCTGCGAGGAACTAAAACCTCTCCCAGCTCTGAGCTGCTTCACCTAGAGGAGAATCGGGGAACGGTTCCCTGTCCCAGTGCTGTGATTGCAAAAGTACTCCTGAACCCCTGTAACTCACCCTGAAAATCTCCTAAAGGACAAGGTAAACAGAGTCAAGAGTGTAGAGTTAGAGTAACTACAAGGTCCATAACTGCTATGAAATTCTCTGAGCTTCCCTTTGCATTCTTTCCGAGAGATTTTAGTGTAAGAGAAATCTCAGGTATTTTAAGAAGAAAAAATCTACCCTGTGAAACAACTGATTAGACAAGACACACATTCTCCTTCCATAAAGGATTCAGAGATATGATGGAAAAGAAAGTATCCCTTGGACTTGGCCGTTTCTAAGTTGCCAAGTTCTTGCTGAAACAAACATAAAAGCAGAACACAAACAGAATTTTGAATAAAACCAAATAAAATAGTGAAAAAAACACAGAAATTGAGCAATGTTTCAGTAGTTGCTTTTCACTCTGGACAGGTTAATAAATTTAAATAGATATTTAAATGAAATTTCCCTGTTTATGGTCACGATTATCAGAGAAGATATGGTTATAATTTGGCTGCATCAATTCCCATCCCTTACTATTCTCTGTGTATTTCTCAGCAACAAGACTGGCATTTTAAGTATTATTTATTTACCAGACAACCACAGTATTGTCTGACATGTAATAGAATACTTCCATGAATTTTATTTGCTAAAAAATAGCAACGTGAAATGTAGATTTTTTAATCTGCTACAATAAGTAGCAAAAGATCAAAACTAATCAAACCCATGCTGACAATTAGGTAGATAAAACTCTGACAATTCTGTCCACTACAGCTATTATTTACCTAAGAAATTTATCAATTGCACAGTAAGTTACCATTATATAGTTTAGGCAGAGAACTGGAAAATATATGCAAGCTATACAGTTTACATTTTAAAATTAGCTGTTTCTAGAATGTATGGGAAATGGAAGCTCAAATTCATGACCCTCCTCCCACACTACAGATTGAAAAAATATGTTGTATCAAACATCCACATAAATTATAAAAGCCCCTTTAAAATGTCAAGTATAGATCCTACTGTGCTTAGGATGTCAGCATACCTCTAAAATATGGAGTGATGAGGCATGGATGCAATTTATAGCGGAAATCAAGCACGCTTTTCAACTTGCACGCACAAAAAATGTGATAAATCAAACAAATCTTCCTCTTTTCAAATTGAACTGCAACTGTATTGAGTTCACCCAAATTGTCCAGATTAGTGATATCTGATTACAGTATTTATGGATCCACAGCTGTAATGTCATATTGGCTTTTCTTTGTTTTTTGACCGTAGGATTACAAAATTTAATGCTGCAGTTTTAGAAGACAAATTCATTAGTTGAAATCATTGCTTCAGCCATTTGCATTAAATGGTGCTGAATAGAAAATGTTTATTAGTTCAGCTGTGACATCCCTGGTTTCTGCAAAAATCAGTAAACCAACACTTTTAGGCTGAGCCTGCAAAAAGATATACCTTGGCACTCTCATTGCAAAGAGAAAAATCTGCTTTTCTAGATCTTAATGTGTGCAGTGTTTCCTCTCGGTTAGTAACAATTTCCCAGAGAGCTATTTTTAAAAATGAGCAACAAATATTTATCAAATATTATAATTTATACTGAAAACTTGCAGCTCTTGAGGAATGAAAAAAATGAGCGGGACGGGATAAAACATAGTGCTGCGAATTAACTCAGGAGAATGTGCAATGTGGTTTCCACACACAGAGAGGAAATTCGTGGACTTCCCCAGTGAAAGGCAAAAAGCCTTTGCTCTGTGGCTGTCTTGCAAACTGCTTCAACTGCAACACCTTCAAATAATGAGGCTAGTTAAGGGAGAAATCATCGGTAATAATGTGCGTCTTAGGCAGCTAATCCTGGCTTTTTATGGACACGGCTCTGCCGTGCGCTGTCAGGAATCTCTCTGGCTATTAGCGGCCCTCCGAGGTCGCTCCCTTTCCGGCGGCTGCGCTCCAGAGGGGGACGGAGACAGAACATTTGTTGATGGAGGTGTTTTCTGCTGTAGAGCCGCGGCGGCGCGGGGAGCCGCGGGAGCGGTGCGGGGATGCTGCGGGAGCGGTGCGGGAGCGGTGCGGGAGCGGTGCGGGGATGCTGCGGGAGCGGTGCGGGGATACCACGGGAGCGGTGCGGGGATGCTGCGGGAGCGGTGCGGGATGCCGCGGAGCGGTGCCGGGAGCGCGGCGCTCTGCCCGCGAGATGGCAGGCTGGGTCTGCCTGCTCTGCTCAGCTGGGTCTGCCTGCTCTGCTCAGCTGGATCTGCCTGCCCCGCTCAGCTGGGTCTGCCTGCTCTGCTCAGCTGGATCTGCCTGCTCTGCTCAGCTGGATCTGCCTGCCCAGTTCAGCTGGGTCTGCCTGCTCTGCTCAGCTGGATCTGCCTGCCCGGCTCAGCTGGATCTGCCTGCCCGGCTCAGCTGGATCTGCCTGCTCTGCTCAGCTGGGTCTGCCTGCTCTGCTCAGCTGGATCTGCCTGCCCAGTTCAGCTGGGTCTGCCTGCCCGGCTCAGCTGGATCTGCCTGCCCGGCTCAGCTGGATCTGCCTGCCTGGCTCAGCTGGATCTGCCTGCCCAGTTCAGCTGGGTCTGCCTGCCCGGCTCAGCTGGATCTGCCTGCCTGGCTCAGCTGGATCTGCCTGCTCTGCTCAGCTGGATCTGCCTGCCCAGTTCAGCTGGGTCTGCCTGCTCTGCTCAGCCCCTGCCGCCGCCAACAGCTCCCCTCTCCAATGACAGCAGCCCCAGGTAGCAGAGGTGACATTTGCTTTACATTATGATACACACTAATTAATCATTAGCGATCCCAAAAGTATGTCGACTAAAAATGCTTTGCTATGGCTCATCACAGTAGGGGCTTTCAATATTGATACTGTTACACACACATGTGCTCCACGGCTGGTTGTTATATACCCACGGATTTAGTGTTTCAGGCTACAGAATTTCTTTTAAGTGCTGCTAATTATTGTTTGCTAAAATGCCTTACAGTCGGTAATGAACTTAATGTCTTGTACTTTCTGCGATAAACTCTGGAGGTCACAAAACGATCGCTTGACTGGGAGATGAAATGGGAGTTTTACAAGCTAAAGCTGCTGCAAAACTGACTGGAACTTTCTGTGGCACAGCCCAGGCTTTTTGGAGGGGCTGACATTTTTCCAGCCATGTTTCAGTCGCTATGCCAACAGTCTGGGGCCACCCCCCCCCGCCCCACAACCCCTGGCACGGCTGAACAGTGCCACAGAAGGGGGACTGCAGACACGAGGGCTCTGTAAAAGGTGATCCCTCCCTGCACCTCAAATGGGACCAAAGCTTCGTGTCACTACAGCAGGGACTTGATTCACCTCTGCTCCCAAGGATACAGGCTGGAAAAAAGGAGGAGTGTAGGGAAGTTCACAGTAATAAAGCTGAACAGGAAGGTCAGGAGGTCCAAAAGCACCAGCAGCTCTCAGTCCAGCCTCACGTGCTTTTGACCCTAGCTAAAAGCACACAGGACAGGCAGCAGAAGGAGGCAAAGAGATTTGGATGTTGTTTTCAACCAAGTATTAGATGGGAATTTTTGGAAAAGTGCAGACCTTTCCCCTGGGAACCCTCTTGAGCAGCTGCAAAGCTTCTTCTCCTCATCACTGCTGCCCAGAAAGAACCCAAACCCAAACGCCCCTGACAGGTCCTGCTCGGCAGTCCTGCTCTCAGCAGGTTCATCTCCAGTCCCCCTGAGCAGTCAGCCTCTCTACAGAGAAGGATACATAGAAGATACTAAGGTCTTACCTGAGTGCCATGGTGTGGGAGTACTCCAGCAGATTCTTTTAAATGGTAGAGGATGTCCAGGTGCACACCAGGGACACATATGGTCAAAACATTCTGCAAACCAAAGAATCCTGAGTTCTAAAACAGTAACAAAAGCCCTTGTTTTAAAGAGAGAGAACCAAAAAAACACATTCCAGGTAGGCTGACACCATCAAAAGCATCTCTTATGGTCACCTTACCACAGGTTTTTACAACAGAATATTCTGAGTTGGAAGGGACCCACAAAAAACCCCAAGTCCATCTCTTATGTGAATGACCCATATGGGACTCAAACCTGCCATCCTGGTGGTTTTCAGCATTGTTCTCTTAACATCTGAGCCAATCTCAGGGTCTGCATTAGATGGGAGCTAAGCTGTCTAGAAAATTCTATTCGAAACATAAAAACCTAAGCCTTTGAATCTGCTGGTGTTGCAAGACAAATATTGAAAGGTGAGCACAGGCTTTTGCAAAGGTTGTGAACAGAATGTCTACGATGCTTCTCCTCAGGGAAGTGCAGATGGAGCAACCAGCAAACATTTGTTACAGGACTTTACCGCGCTGCATCATCTGTGTGTCAGAGGGACTCATGCCAGCCCAGATGGCAATTGTTTCCACCTCCACCAATGCTCTGGTGGGCCCACACTCATCTCTGCTCTCTCCTGTAAAAGCTTTGGCTCACATCCCAAAATCCTGCTCCTAATGTGAACAATTTGTTGGCGCAAGTCAAGGCTAGGTCAGCATTTAACAGCTAAAGAATGGCAAAACCATTATTGGTCTAATGGGTCAGGAAATTAGTCCTGTTCAAGTAATGGAACTATATTAAAAACACAGAAAACAAAATAAAAAGGATAAAGGGGGAGCGAGAGAGAGACCAAAAAAGAAAAAGGGGAATTTCCACTTCTGTGTGATTTCAGGACCTGAGATTTTAACAGAAATATCAAATACCAGTCAAGTTTTGATACATCTGTGACAGTGGAGATTTATAGTTTACTTGACTTCTTGCACTTTTAGTTCCACTGATGCAGAGTTTGGGGATTATATACAATAAACCAAGATTATAAAAAATGGGACTTAGGGGCTGAGTCCCTGGGTTCACAGCAGCAAAGCCCTTCCCAGGGACAGGTGATTTCTGCAGGGGTGAGGCACCATCACCTTCAGGATCTGCAGAAATCTTTGTCTTGCATTCTGATGTTCCAAGGCAGCAGATTTTTGCAGCCCTGCAGACAGCAGGTCCCACCCATGGTTTTTCCAAGCAGAATTTGCTACAGGTAGAGCATGGAGGAAAATCTCTTCTTTCCCCATATGGCCACAGTCACAGCCCACAGTGCCCACAAAGCTCTGCAGCCCTCAGACACATCTGCATTCAGCCACTTACATCTGCTTGTAATGTTTCTTCTTAACTAGCAACCCTCAAAGATTTTCTAATTCAACAATGAAGTACTCAATATTTTGACATAGTTACTGTGCATTCCAACACACTTTTCCCCTCTTATTGTCAATTCTTCAAAAGTGAAGAGGAAGCAGTAGTCAATATAGAGCATTTTAAATGCTACATCAGTTGACTTTCAAGCCTATCTGGTTCTGTTTTAAAACTTTAGCATTAAACCCTGTTCTATTCTCTCCCTCTCTCCTGCCAACCATAACACTTATTTAAAATTCCCTCTTTTCCTGACGTATTACAAGTCTGAAAGTCCCCATGGCAGTTTAAACCTTGGCACCTTTTCAGCAGCCCCCTGATTTATGAGCTTAGGGTTTCTACATTCTAGCTGTTTTACACTGAGGCTTGAAAATGTAGCAAGAAATTAAAAAATAAATAAAAAAGAGAGCTGACTTCTAGCAGCGGGATAGTACTCCTCAGGACGTGCCGATTTAGCTCCCTTCTTACTTGTGAAACAAATGGTGTTTTATGCTTAACACAATCAGGACATTCTCTATCTGTTGCTTTCTAACCTTCCCCACCTGTGTGAAACCCAGCCAGAGCTTAATGAACATACTTGGAGCTGTCTGGACTGAATTAGTCCCAGTAGGAGTTACCCTTCAGGTACTCCAGTCTCTCACGGCCGTGTAACTGCAGAGGAATACAAGAAACCTTTACACTGTGCCTAATTAAATAAAGGTTTGCCTCTGCTAAGTGCATTTTTTCCCTTCCAAAAGCAAGTTATGTCTCATGTGCTGAACTATTTTGGAAGCATTTGCAATTATCTTGAAAATTTGGGAATACAATTTTGGCATGAAAATGGGGGCAGAATGTCATTTTAAGGAACATTTGTCTTCCAGTTTTAAACCTTCTTCACTTCTACATATCAAATTATTACAATAATTACCTTGCAAATGTAAGGCATTACCAAAATAATGTTTTTTCAAAATTCACATACAAATTTTTTTCCTACTATTCATGTCTTAAATTTTCATTTTTCCCACTTGAAATTCTAGAAAAATTATCTTTTTGGCAGCAGATTCTTTGAAATGAAATTACAAGCTGGCTACTTTGACCATATTTCATCCCAGACAGCAAATCCTAAAAATGTCATGAAGACATGCTAAAGTAATTTCCTTCATGCTAATTATCAGTTGTAGAACATTGCTGTAGAGAAGTAATGCAGCAGCCTGAGATTGCTTCCAAAGTACCTATGGTGGGATCTCCAAGTCAGTTTATACACTGAAATTTCTGCTGCTGGCTTTCATTCTTCTCTCTGATGTATGAGACAACTCCATACGGTTTCCAACCTGAATAAGCACAAAATTTCCATTAAATTAATTGGAGTGTTGATATGAAGCAGGCATATGATGTTTTCCAGTCTAGCTCAGACCAAGAATGGGGTCTCACTGGATTGCAATCAAGTGGGTGGTCAGCCATCCTCAGAATGTTCACAAAAAACCCCAAATTACCCGAGTTCTCTGTCTGCCATTCCCTCACGATGAGGTTTCGCTGTGAATCCTGTCCATGGGGCTCAGCTGCACAGATTAGACTGACCCCAATCTTCTCCACACCCCATGGAGGACTCCAGCATGCTAAACCACTCTGGTCAGCTAATGTGGGCATCCAGAGAGCTAAAATTCCCTGCTTATCATAAAGAAACAGAAAATGCTTCCTCCTGCACTTCACCATGAAACACCATCAGGAACATTTGCTGAACTTTTATTCAGAAGGAGCCATGCCAGATCCTTGCCTTGAAGATAAAGAAACCAAACTTCTGCCCAGGACAGCGGCCAAGGCGTCTGCTCTGGGTGCAGAGAAGGTGGTGGAAACTGGGTGACCATAGCCCAAAATATTCTTCCTTGTTTGGGAAAGCAGAGGATGATGCAGGGGATGATCCACAGAGGATGCTGAATCAGATCAGAACGTTTAAAAAAACGGACAAGGCACAAGGGTGTTATTTAAAGTAGGAAAGAGGCAAACCAAGCATACACGGCAGAGAGAGGCATGCTGTCAGCTACCTGTCAGTAAAAGATCTCTCATTGTGAAGGAGAAGGCAAAAATTCCACTTGAGCCCTGCACAGGCAGGCATCCCTCTGGGGGGACATCCAGGGACACAACTCAGCATCACAAAAGGTGGTCAATCAAACAGAGAGCAGTGCTCAAACAAATCAGCAATCACTCCTCCCTACCCTGCGTTTAGCTGAGCTCCAGGGGATCCTGGGCATCCCAAATGAGAACAGAGGGGGCACTTTGTTGGGGTGCAGAGGAAGGGCAGATAAAATATAAAAGCTGACCAGCACTCGAGAGGCTTCAATGAGACACACTGGTGAGGCAGGATGGAGGAACAGAAGCAGCTGAGTCGTGCACCAGTCTGCCAAGCAATAAGGGATTTTTTCCACACTTCTGAGCTGTGCAGGCTAAGTCTTTAGGGACCATTGCCCTGGGGACTCTGCCCAGCTCTGACTGTCTCACAGGGACTCACAGAGGCGAGGGTGGCAGGATGGGGAGGGCATTCCATGATGTCAGACACGATCCTGGAGTCCTGGACAGCTTCAAACCCCACAGGACAAACAGAGATGTCCTATCCCCAGGTATTGAGACACCCATGGGAAGGATCTGTACCAGCTCTAAACTAAGATACAGAACTGGGAA
Source organism: Peucedramus taeniatus (assembly GCA_013400575.1). NCBI lineage: Eukaryota > Metazoa > Chordata > Aves > Passeriformes > Fringillidae > Peucedramus > Peucedramus taeniatus. Next base: position 107,485 of record WBNO01017871.1, on the reverse strand, counting down.
AGGGACAATCCTCTCCATGGTCACCCTACCCAGGAATTCCAGTCCTTGGTCTTCTTTACCCAACCAAATCCCCAAACTCTACCTGCAGAATCAGCTCTCCTAAGCAACCCCAGCCACGATGAGGAGCTGCAATTTTAGAACTGGATGAGAGCAACATTCATTGGGCTGCAGAGCTCTTTGAGGAACTGCTCCATTTGGATTATAAATCAAGATAACTGTTGAAAGTTACCTTTCTTGCTTAAAAAAAATACCAACAAAGTGCCCCTTTACCAGTGAAAATGACATGCAGAGTTGAAGAACTCACTCTAGCTGAATCACTAAGTACAAAGGGGCATAGTGTAATTAAGTTCAGTGTCCTTGTGGGAGGGAATGCAACAAAACCTAGCACTGTGACATTAAGCTTTAGAAAGGGGATTTAAAAAAAAAAAAAGGAGAGGAAAAAAAAAAGGAAGCCAGTCAAAAAGGCCCTGAAGTCAGAAGTGAGGAAATTAAAATCCTTCAACTCAGCATGGAGGCTACTTAAGCAACCATAATAGAGTCCCAGAAGGAATGCACAGCTTTTCAAAGAAACACGGAAGGCAAGAAAAATAAAATTAGCATGGGAAAACAGCAAGGTTCAAGAGGTTATTTAAGCCAAACAGGTAGAATTCAAAAAGAAGTGAAAACCTATCTGAAGGGAAGGAACACAACCCATGGAAGGTTCTCCCCATCATGAAAACTTAGTTCAAAATTGTGGTGACTGAGAAATGGTCAGGGCTGAGGGGAGGGGTGTGTGGATGTGGGGGTCTGTGGATGTGTGTGTGAGAAGGAGAAAATAATTAATGAAAGTATAAATTAGTAACTGGAAAAATGGATTTCCAGGATACTTCAGTGGATCATAACAGTGAATGAGGTGATTGTAAAGAAAAAACAGTTATTTTTCATCAGCATGTAGGCCACTGTGATACAAACTGCCCAGGGTGATGGAGTCTAGGACAAATAGAAGGGTTAAAAAAATAAAGGAGTGGAAAAAATAAATGAATTAGAACCCAAGAGATCCCTGGAGCAGGCAACTGCTCCCTAGGGTGGTGCAGCTGGGTGCTGATCACAAAGTATGATTTTACACATGGCAAATGGAGAAAATCCTGCACTGAGACACTCTTTCTATCTCTTCCAGGTTGCACCCAAAGCCTCTTGATGCCTTATGCAAACCAGAGTGACCTGTGAAAACCCGAGGAGCCCTGCAGTCTCTGGGAATGCCTGGTGACCCCCAGGCCATGGCAGCATGATCCATCACTTCCAAGGAGCCAGCAGAGCCTTCCTCACCTTCATGGAGCTGGGCTCCAGCAAGGCCCTGTCCCAGCTGCACCCACCCTGCAGCTCAGAACACACTCCTTTGAGCTTCAGTCATTTGTGTGGTCTTTTAAGTAATTATCCTTTGCATTATTCAAAGGGAGAGCACAGTATTTACTGGATTACTGGGTCTGTACTGCCTTAAAGACACAGCTCAGTGCTTTGGGAGCCAGCTGCACTGTTGCAAAGCAACAAGCAAATATTTCTCTTTTCTCCTCCCTTTTTGAGCTACACAAGAAAGTTCTTAAAAGGAAAATGGAAATGGTGGTGCTACAATAAAAATGCAATATATTTTATATCTTTTATGCAATATATTTGGTGACCCAGTCACAAAACCGGAGGTGGCCACGGCTCATTAGAGTGCCTTAGACAGACTCCAGCTGAAGTAGGCAAATTATCTTTCCATAGGCAAAACAAGACCCATTTGGGGCCTGAGGGGCGTTTGTGGTCAAATATTGATTTCTACACATACTAAAGGACTGACTCATGTTGTGTCCAGCTGCAGCACATGGCAAAATTCTGCGTGGTGTCTGCTATTCAAAAGGCACATGCCCTCAAAGAAACCAAAAAAGGGAGTAGAGGAGGAAGTGGCCACTAGCTGAGAGGGCCACGGTGCCTGCGGGCAGGGAGGTGATGGCAGCTCACACTGCAGAGTCCTGGACAACCAGCACAGGGACATCCTCCAGCCAGGGACCTGCAGAACCCTTCTGCTTGGGTGGCAGAAACCAGAGCACCCAGAGGCATCCAGTTAAGACAGAGAATGAAGCAGGAATATAGAGAAAGTGGAAAAGAGATGGAAAATAGCCCCCTCCAGTGTTTTGGAAGTGGATGCTCTGCAGCTGGAGGACGTTCCCTTTGAGCTAACTGCCAGCCAGGACAGAGCTAATCAGCTGGGATGGGGGCAGCTACACAGGGCCTTGCATGCTCTTAACACACACATTTAAGCAGTTGCTGTTTCCTGGTCCAAATGGTGGCTTTTTGGGAAAAGCATTTCTACCCTTGTATGTGCACATGGACCCAAGGACCAGGAAGCACACTGGCACTCATGGATGGTGACAAAGGGCCTCAGTACACAGAGACCAGCTGGTGTTGAGGACAACAAACCTGACTGCCTGGTAACCCTTAGAGACAGCTGCAGGTTACCTGTCCAGGTCCAGGGAAAAGAGATCAGCCTGACTCTGACTTCATAAGCTGTGGTAGATCCAGATTATGACACTAAAGGAGGGCAAAAATGATAAACAGTTTACCTGGGAGACAAGGCGTGTCCTCCACCAGTGCATGCAATTTCATATCTCCTCATGTCATTTTCCACTGATAAATATTCAGACACTGGCACTGTCTGAATAAGGAGCTGCTTGGGCTGACATTTTCATATCAAAGCAAATGAGTTAATAAGGACTTACACAAAGAAAATTTGGAGCTCTGTGTGGCTAGAACAAGCTGTCTTTTACAAATATTCCTGGCTACCACTGCAGCATAGGTTGGGTGCAAAAATGCACCAGCTCTGGCAAAAGGTGCCCCCAGCCCAGTCACTTGTCCCAAGAGGGGTCAAGAACAGATGTGCTTCACAAAGTACAGACACAGGGAGAGCACACGGTGGTGTCCATGCAGAACACTCCTACAAGACTTGGGGAATGCCCGTGGCAGTTTTGAGCTGTGGGAGGGTTTTTCTCCAGCTTTTCCAAAGGCAGGTATTCCTCAGTCCCCTTTCTGCCTGTAGTTCCAGCAGCCAACAGCACAGCCCTTACCCCAGGGAATCACCAAACAGCAGCAGAACCAAGCCTCACACTGACCCAGGCTGGTTAAGCTCACACCTCAGTATCCTGTGCTTTTGTCAGTGGGATTTCTGCTCTGCTGATTGTAGGCTAAACTTTACTCATGTTTACACCATGTAAATGAGGATTCCAGCAGAACCAAAGAAAACTACACTGGAATTATATAACTGTCAGAGAGCAAAATTTAGTTCAAACTTACATTAATCTTCTTATGAATCACATAACTTATATCAACTAATAAACTCACTCTGGCCATGCTTATCCAGAGCCAGGAGCAGGAAAGGTTACTGCAAAGTATCACTGAAGCTCTGTTTGTCCAGCTTTGTGTTGGCTGACTTCCACGAGGAATGCGTTTAGTTAATTGAAAAGGTTTTGGTTAAAGTTTGCCAGCAAGAGATCACAGAGTTCTAGGCAACACATACTGTGAGTATGAACTCCATTCAACCTCTGAAATACCTCTGTGAAGGCAGGAAATTGAAATATTGTGCTATATTGGCAACTAAACAGTCATTTATCATCCATGCTAAGTTTGGAGCACAGTGGAATGATTTTTAAACTCTGAGGGTCCTGATTAACAATTACAAGGTGTGTTTATATAGACACAGATTATGTACTGAAATATAGTTTCAAGAAGAATATGAGATAATCAGCAGCTGTATCCACCCTCCTATTTGCCTAAGATCAAATCTGGCCTGTGCTCAGAGGCACAAACACTATATTAAAACACAACAGAGTTAAGACACCTACTGACAAAAGCAAGGAAATTCACAGTTAAGGGGGAAAACACACCATATGTTCTGCAGTACCTAGGCACAACAGGGAGCATTCAGCTCATCATTAAAGAGGCACCCAGTTGTGCCTAGGTACTGCAGAACATATGGAACACTTCCCTGCTCATGTCTGAATTTCCTTACTATTGTCAGCTTATGGATCAAGCTTGACTTTTTACTTTTTTTTTAAATACAGGGTGCAGGGGACTATTTTTTGTTTTAAATATAGAACTATGGGGATTTTTTTAAGTAGTTGTTTAGTTTGTGATATACCGTTTTAAATTTATAATTAACAGCCCCACAGACTGATAATTATTACAAATCTGATTATTATTACAATACATAAATTATTGCAAGTTGGCTTTCAAGAAGAGTTCAAGATCACTGGAAACCATAACTTGTAAAAATGAAACAGTGATTCACTCAGGGAGTTTCTGGACAGACACCTACAGAAGGTTACAACAGGCAGGACTAATTGGCCTTACTGTATCTGAAAAGCAGTGGTTTTATTTTATACTTCAGCCCTTCCCTCGAAGCTATCTCAAGGTTTTAACTGCTTAAGACAATGCAATCAATCTACTGCACTACAACGTTTATATTTTAATTAGCAGACTGTTAGGAGTCCCCAGCTGGAATTGCCAGGAGCTGTGCTGGGTAGTGTACATCTATTTATGAGATCCAAAGGGCTTATAGTCAAAGCTGCTAAGGAGCTAAAAGAGAAAAGATAATGGTTCTTGTTCCCATTTCAGAGCTAAGCAAGAATGGACTGGGATGAGCTGAACTGTGCAACTCCTCACATCGAGCCCCCAGGATCCTGCTCTGGCCACGCCGCCTTTAAAAGTAGCACAACCAAAGAAAAAAGCAAACAAACAAACAAACCCAACCCAAACCAACCCAAACCAACCCAAACCAACCCAAACCAACCCAAACCAACCCAAACCAACCCAAATCAACCCAAATCAACCCAAACCAACCCAAACCAACCCAAACCCCACCAAACCGCAGCAAAGCGAGGCAGAAGCGCCGCAGAGGGAAGGGCGAGCGTGGCAGGGCTGTCCCCGCAGGGCAGGGGACAGGAGGGGACAGCACGAGAGGGTGGCATTGCTCGAGCCAGCTCTGCTGCCACCCGCGTGTCCCTGCGTGTCTCTGTATGTCCCTTCGTGTCCCTCCGTGTCCCCGTGTGTCCCCCATGTCCCTTCGTGTCCCCGCGTGTCCTTGCATGTCCCCTTGTGTCCCTGCGTGTCTCTTCATGTCCCTCCGTGTCCCCTCATGTCCCTGCATGTCCCCTCGTGTCCCTGCATGTTTGTGCGTGTCCCCACGTGTCCCCACGTGTCCCCACGTGTCCCTTCATGTCCCCACGTGTCCCCTCCTGTCCCTGCGTGTCCCCACGTGTCCCCTCCTGTCCCTGTGTGTCCCCATGTGTCCCCACGTGTCCCTCTGTGTCACTCCTCGCCAGGAGGAACCTGTGGCACTCCAGGAAAATGGCGTTCCCAACGTGCACGGAAATTAACTTTGCCTCAACTTTCTTTGTATTATTGCATTTTAAGAAGTAATATACATCATCATAAAGATAGAATCAAATCAAATTATATGGTATGTCAAATTTTTTTTTTTAATCCTGTAGAAATCTGGTGTCTTGGAAACTACTCCAGTCTCATTAAAATGCGTATCAGTTTGGTTCTCTCATTCAAAATATACTGAGGAGGAGAAGAGGGGAGCAGTGGGGTTTGTACAAACAGTAAGCCCTGTCAGATCTGAATTACACTATGATTTCATTTATGTACTGGATAACCATAGTTCTCATTGTCCTAGAAAACAATGTTAAAAGTGTAAGTTCATTTCCTTGTTTTGCCTCCCAAACAACCCTCTCTTCCTGTCTCAGAATCAGACTGTTCTTTCAGTAAAATAGTAATTATAATAATAATAACGATTTTTTGAAGTTTGATGTTTCTGAAACCTAAGAGTTTTCCATTTTTCCCCACTTTGCTCAGGAAAAACAAATTCTGCAGACTGAGTAGGCCACCTGTTTCCTGGCCTTCTGGGGTGCTGAGCCATCACCGCTGCTTGCGCTGTTGTTACAGCTTAGGACAAAACAGTGACATGAAAAAATCCTGCACAGACAAGGAGAAACTTCCCCAGGTCCTTGGATGCATTGCTGGCCAGCTGGGACACCTCAGGCTCTCTCCCAGAACCTGTGACAGCCTTGGGTGCTGAGGAGAGGAGGATGAGGAGTGGAGCTGCCCTATGGTGCCTTTCCCCTCTCTTTGCCCTGGGAGGTCCCAGAGAAGTTCTATCCAGAAGGGGGATATTTGGATATTTGGGGGATTGTCACCCTTACCCAGCCCCACGCTGAGCCATGGGGCTCACCCCGTTGGGCCACAAGGGAGGGAGTGATAACCAGGGGAGAAAAGTCTCTTCTGCCTGACAGAGCCACTGCCTGGGGCACAAACCAGGTCTCGTGGCTGGAACTGTGTCATCATCCAGAAGAATGCAATGGACAAAGATTTCCACAGGAAAACTGCCCTGCCTCTTCCTCCTTAACAAAAGTAGGCAAGGACATTGCAAGATGCTGGTTTCAGCAAGCCTGGAAGACTAAACCTGAGTGAAACCTCCCCAGGTCTGCTTAAACCTATGAGAGCTGTACTCTCAACTCAATCCATGCAGAAAATGAAGGTAGGAACGAGATTTAAATCAAAACAATGAAACAACTCAGTCACAGTATTAAAACTCATTTAGGTTCCCCCTTCAATCCTTAAATCACCTTCCTCCCCCTCTAATAGACTATTAAAATGCTCTTATGATCTGAAAACAAAGCTAATTTGTATTTTTAAAAGCAGTTTTAAGCAGTCTAACAGGTCAAACAAGAAAACTGTATATACATATACTAAGCTCAGTGAGTTACCTGACTGTGCTGACATTGTCAGGGCTGTGAGGATCCCGGGAAAGCTGAACCATAAAAGTTAGGGTGGAAGATTTGTGAGGAGAGCACTTGCCATAAGCAGAAAGAGACAAAGGAAAGTGCAGAGAGCAGTGTTGTTACACTCAATTTTCTGTGCCAGCCTGCTCAGCTCTCCTGGGAAGCAATGCCTTTCCCTTCATCAAAGTCCTTGAGAGAATGGATACTCTACAATTCAGATTTTAACAGTCTGTGTTGACGTTGACTACTCAGTTATTAAGCTGTCTTCCAGAAGTCCACAGGAACTCTCCTCGTGGAGAGCTGTGGAGCAAACACACCCGCGTTCCCCTTCAGATGTCCTCTGTGCCTGGACTGGCAGCAGCCACTGCTCTGCCCCAGGGCACAGGGCTGAGGGGCAGCTGGGGGAGCACAAAGCCCCGTGCCCTCTCCTGCTGAAAGCCTGTCTGGATCTCAAGAAGCAGCTCCACCAAGCTCTCCTCCTCAGCACTTTGTGCTGACACGGCCTCGGGACTCGGGTGACACAGCAGAGAGCAGCAGTGATGCTTCTCACCCTCTACTCTGGCACTCATAGCTAGAATTAGGTTTTAAAGAGCAGAGGAGGCTGACAGGACCACTCACAAGAGCTCTGCCTTCCTCTCAATCTTTAATCCTATTTTAGAAAGTAACAAAAACTCACTAATGACTCCAAACCTTGGAGATGTTCCAATCACTACCTTTTAAACTCCATTTCTGTACCTTTCTAAAATGTCAATAAACCCTTCCTGAATGCCTGAGATGCCCATGTCAAGACCTACATCTGTCTCTGTACAGAAACACAAGCCAACACTGATCTAGCTCTGTGGTTAGATCCCATCTCTCCATTAGCCAAAGAAATAGTTTGGAGCCTGGGCTGCAAACGCAGAAACATCACAGCTGACAGGGAAAAGTCTCACAGTGATTTAAAATATTGTGGTCACTCTGCTCCAGAAAACCGTGCAAAGCTGGGGATCAAGCACACTGTCCTTTAGAGAGTGCCAGACATCTCCTGCCAGGGGCCAGGACAGAGGATGGGATCTGCACCCACCCTGCTCCGTGAGGAGGGGACAGGTCCTGCCAGGGGCCAGGACAGAGGATGGGATCTGCACCCACCCTGCTCCGTGAGGAGGGGACAGGTCCTGCCAGGGGCCAGGACAGAGGATGGGATCTGCACCCACCCTGCTCCGTGAGGAGGGGACAGGTCCTGCACACAGGAAAAACCTCCTGTGCCACCAGTGCCTCTGCTGTGCAGCGAGTGGGAGCAGCTTGTCCTGTCCTGTGTGCCAATTAGTCAGACAGAAGTTATATAAAGTAACAGGGCACAGAAATGTGACCTTTTGTCTGATGAGGTTTTCCAAATTGCCGATCATTGGAAGGGGTGTGTGCAGGCAAGGGTCACAAGTTTAGCAAGGGCTGCAGCAGCAGCATGGCGAGGCAATAAACTATCATGCAACAAGTGCAGATATTAGCTGTGTGTACATTTGAAATCCTGAAACAAATTCACTGAAGATTTAGGGCTTCATTAAGGTCAAAAGGGTTATGCTGTAGTTGACAGGCACATTTGTTTTATTAATTGAGTAATAAGTTCTGGCAGTCTGAAAATAAATTACAAAACATGGATCAGCTGCTTTCGATTGCCGTGAGAGATCTGAAAACCTGCCAATAAGTCTGTTTGCAGCTCTTAAAAATTTTGGCTTAAAACCTGTTTTAAACTATTAACAATTACTTTTTTTTTTCTTTTTTAAAGCATGCAAGGAGGGAGGGAAAGATAGAAAGAGAAGCACATGTTTTCTTTGACTCAGAGCACAAGAGTTACTGATGGAAGTATCTTCCTCTCAAGGAGGCTGATTATTTTCTAGACAGCCCAAGCTCTCCCACTGCCTGGTGTCCCCAGCCTTAGTGTTTATCATCTCATGCAGCCCTCAGTGTGTTTTAGAATGAAGAACATTTGGTCAGCATCCTGCTGGAAAAGAAATGTGCAAGCAGAAGGGGAAGATGTCCCATTTGCATGCCTTGCCTTAAATCTGTTGAGCATACAGGACAGGAATACCAAAAGGAAGCAGTGCAAAGCACACCAGGTCCTGACCTTGCTAAGATCTGCCCCAAATACGTGTCAAAGCACCACCACCAGAATACAGAGCAGCTGTTTTCCTTGCTCAGTCCCAAGCCCCAAGTGATCGTACCACAACTCTGAGAAGGTTTCAGCTGTGCAGACAGTGTTTCATACGTGAGTTACTTAAGCTTCAAACCCAGCGAGTCTCTCCTATTACCCCACCACATCACTGGGATGATTTGTCAGCTGCTCTCCTAAAAGCTGACTTAGCCAAAAGTGGCTGGAAGCCAGAGCTGCTCAGTTTGCCCTCCCGTGAAAGACACTTGACTCGTTACAGTTCATCCCAGTGACATAAAAGGTTACACATTTGGCACCTTCATTTCCCCACTGCAGAATCAGCCTTTGAAAGCTGCTCTCCCAACGCTGTGCAGCTGCTTGGTTCTTCTGTGCCCACATCCCACTTCAGCTCTCCTGCCTCTTGCTCTTTTTGTCTTTAGGAGGCCAAGTTGCTCCTATAGGAAGACAAAAGTTGGTCTGAAAATTAATGCAAATTACTTTTTGGAAATAGACTTAAATTTTGGTTCCCTGATCTCAGCACAGCTTCAGGATGCTCTGGGTTCATACAGAGCTTGCATCTGGTGCTGACGTGAGCAAGAACCAGACAAGAGAACCACCCACATATGCTCTTGCCTCTGGCACCTCATAAATGTCTTCACACTGCATCTGGAATGACACTATCTTGCAGCAAATTTACCAATCTCACAATACAATAAAATCAGCCATCTGGGTACCTCAGGTACGCCAACATAAGCTGAGACATGCTCTCATTTTTTAGCATTTTTATTTCTGTTACAGATGCAATTCAATGCTCAACTCCGAATTTTCTACCTAGGGATGACAGATGTTATGGTTCACCTCTTCATGGGTTTTTTAACACAGAGTTCTATACCACTGCTCTAACCAAAATTATGCCTTTCTTTTCATTTTGGGGTTTCCAATCATCTATTCATGGTTCTGAAAGAACTCTCTTGTGACTGTGCAAATTCGAGTCAGGTTATGAGAAAGTACAAAAACAATGAATACCTGGTTTGGCTTACAACAAGGAAGACCAGGAGAGGGCATGTGCAGCTATTGCAATTCAAAGAAACTCTTGTGGGACTCACTTTGTGAGTTCTCACCTCTCCCTTGATATTAAAGGGCCCAAAGCCATTTCCATCACTTCAGGCTGCTCTGCAGAGCAGGAAGCACAGGAACTGGGACCTTGCATTAGGAGGGATTAATTTACAGTACACAAAAATGATGCTCCTTTCTCAAACACTATAACCAGTGTACTTTGTACTAAAGTCTGGAGGCAGGCTGAAGGACAAAGACTGACATCAGCAGATCTCTCTTGCAGTGAAGATCATTTGGGATTCTCAGCAAGCTCTCCAGGGAACAGGGTCTGCTTGGCCTGTCCTGTGCACAACGGGCCCCTTTTGGAAGTCATTTGAATGTTTAGTGGCTTTGCATTTTTAAACAATTCCTGCCAAATTGCATGTATTTGTTTCAAGCCTGCCCAATGTCTGCTATTTACAAATACTGCTGTATATTTAAAAATGAGAGTCATTCCCAATTAGCTCAAGTGTTTAAGAAAATCATCATATATTCTGAATGATGAAAGATCACAGGAGGAGGTCTCCTAATGGATGGCAGGTGTGGGAATGAAAGCATCTAAAGACTGTGAGCCAAAATCTAAGAAGGCACAGAATATCATAATTCACTTTAAACTGCACCTAGGTCACAAAGTTAAGTAAGACCTTTGGCTCAGAAAGTATTTAAAACTACTGCCACTTTTATAACAGAAAAACAAACAAAAACACCTCCCAAAATGCTGATTCTTTATAAGAAGATATGCAAAGTCAGCTACATATGGAGGATCAATAAAAAATCAATAATAAATACAAAATTATTAAACATAAGATTGAAAAACACAGATGTTTTTGCCTCTGCTTTCAGCAGCTACAAAGAGCCTTCATAAGCTCTACTCATCCACAAAGATCTCATCCTTCTGTTTTGTTAAAAAACACTGAAAACCAGGCAGGTTAACTCATATTCAAAAGTCTGCATCCACTACACATTGTAGTAACAAAACTACTTTTAGGATCTTCAGACAGATATGATAATACAAAATAATCTTTGTCACACAAATAGTAGAGTAAGATCAACAGATTAGCTGGATGAAACTCTCCAGCTCGGACTGTCATTTGCCTGACACAATGATCTGTGTTTTGTGCAAGCTGCATTTACAGCACAGGAACATTGCACAGACCGAGGTGAGGCTGTTCACAGGTGCTGTGGTGAATGCTGGCACCGAGCTGCACCACACCAAGATGTCTTTGCTTCCAAAACTCCCAAGGCGAGTGATTAAGCAGAAAGTTTTCTGTTTGTAAGTGTTCCTACAGTCACTGTGAAAGCAGAGAAAATTAAAACTTGAAGATGCTTGAACAGTTAGGGACAGTTACCAAGTCAGGTATGAAGGCAGAGACAGGGACAGGGAAATGCTGAATCCAGAGGCCAGGAAAGGGCAGAAGGAAGCAGAGGATGGGCAGCACCGGCCCCAGCAGTGTGCTGAGGACTGTCAGCAAGGCAGACTCACCTGCAGAGCAACGAGGAGGGCAGAGGGAAGGAGCACCCTCCTTCCACTCCAGCACTGTGCAGTGCAAACACAGCCCTCGAGGCAGATCATTAACCTTTACCTGAGTTCCCTGTTCTTGTCTGGAGCTCGTGCCAGTGTTCTGTGCCTGTCTGTCCACACCTGGGCTTGTACTCTGCACGTGCAAAAGGAGGATTCATGAATAGGCTTTTTATTTCCTAAGAGCTGCACCACAGGTTCCACAATGCATCCATTTCACACAATCTCAGGGTATTTGTCAAACAAGGTAATACTATGCAGAGCCAGAAATGGTATGAAAAACCACTGGTAGAAAGAGATATGATTCACATTTCTAGTGCTGGATCAGTTGCACTGGAATATGTTTTTCATCAGAACTTGGTACCAAAGCTACTGTGGCTGCTGATCACACAGAGATAGTGCTGTACTTTGATATCCTTTTGAGAAAAAAAACCATTTCAAAGGGAGTTCTCTTTCTCCTTAGGAAAAAAATCAAAGCAGCCCCAGACCTTAGCCAAGTCCCACACTGTCACCTCCACTGCTCCTGCATGACACAGTGCTCACCTTGCTGCCTGCTCTGCTGAGCTCATTTTGGATAAGGCAGGACTAGGGCAAGGCAAAGGCACCTGATGTGCAGCCAGAGCAGAGCCCTGGGCTGCTGGGTGGCCCAAGGGGAGCTGAGGCTGCAGGACCCCTGACAGCCCCACTCACTGAGCAGCACCGGGGCTGATCCCAAAGGGAGCAGGGGGCTTCTCCACTTGCTGTTTTACACAGACTTTCTTTAGGTCCCACTCCTCAAAAAGAAGCCTACAGGCACATTAAGCCACATGCAGTATAACTTGTTTCCATTAATTTGCATTCCTTCAGTCATTCCCTGCAACTATCTAAGTAATTTTCAAAAGAGAAAGACAAAACAAAACCTGTGTTGTGTGTTAGATTCTGCCCTCTGATTCTGGAAGCACTTCTCACCACAGCAGTTAAAAGCAATAATGTAAAAAATCTGCCACTTCTATTTCCACAACATGGATAGAAATCTCTGAAGTTTTAGATATATTTTTTTTCCCAACCAAAGTGTTTGTGTACTGATCAGAGGAGGTCCAAGTTATGCTGTGAGAAGCCATGGTATATGGCTCCAGGCCTAACTGAAGAGGTGAGGGATGGAACCAGCATGTGAAACCCCAGAGTTTTTCACCTCTAGGATTATCTTTAGCCTGGCATATTGATTTCTCTGTTTCAAAAGAATTTAAAAGCTGTGAGTACAATTTTCAACAGACAAATATAAAACATAACTGTTTCATTTTTGTTTTATATTAGACTATCTTATCTGTCTTTTGAATACTTGTTTCTCTCTTTTAAAATAGTGTTTTGCAGTTGTGATGGTTGCAAAAAATATTTCTAAATAAGAATGGACTGGTGGCAGATCACAAGCACCTCTGCTGCCATTCATTGCTGTCCTCAAGCAGAGTCACCAGCTCTTTCCATGCCACATCTGCTGAAGAGGGGAGCACAGCAGTAGATTAGAGTCACACCAGCCTTGATTTACAAATTCTAGTGTAAATCAGAGCCACACGAGAGCATGTTAGGAGCTCCCTTTTCTTTTAGGGGAAAAACAATTAAAATAGTAGAGTGGCTGGTCAGAACATCCACAGTAATGTTTTCAAGTCAAATGAACAAAACCACATTAGAAATAAAAGTGCTCTCAGTTCCTAATTTGCACCTTGTAATAAGCTGAGAGGAGCATTAAGCATTGGCCCTGAGAAATATTCTTCCCAACCTTTAGGACAAATCCTTCTAGCCCTGCTGCATGAGGCACACAGAATCAGGCTGCAGAGGTCACACATCTCCCAACAGTTCCCCCCAGATCTTTGAATCAACTGCAAACACACTGAAAAAATTCACTGCACTGACTTCAATACCTAAATAAGGCCCAGAAGCCCAGCTCTGAAAACCTTTGAAATAAATTGTGGCAGTGAACTTCAGCCCACACCCAGCTGACATCTGAACCACTGAAAAACCAGTCCAATTACACCCCAGCTCGGCAGCCACACAAGGCAGCTGGAAGAATGCATTAGCCTTTTGCTGTCACATCCAAACCATCTGAAGTGGAAGTCAGCAGCCCTTAAATCAGAAGAAGGGAGGCAGCACTTCCAGTTCTCAGCGAGTCAGAGATGCAGCTAAAACTTCAGCCTTAAAACAAAAAAGTTTGGTCTTACCTGGGGGTCACCTCGCTGAAGAGCACAAATTGCAAGAATGGTATTATGTCACCTAGAGGCTGTGGCAGGGTTTGATGTTAGCAGTCTCAGCCCCAAAGATGGATTAAGAGGCATTATCAGTGCACCCAGCTACAGCAGCAGCCTGCTCCCATGTCAGACACCAGCCCATGCAAGCCCCTTCCCACCCCAGCTCGGGATGTCACAGGGTGATGTTAAGGGTTCATCCTTCTGCTCGTAACAGTCAAACAAAGATTCCCTTTGATTTTAAATTACTTACAGTTTTCAATTAGACTGAAGCAACAGGCTAGGAACAGACTTTATAAGCAACATCATGGTATTAATACACCGACTAAATAAAATAAATGCAAGAAAGCATCTAGGTTTGGCTACTAAGAGAGAATCTGCCTGCAGCAACATTTGCAAAGTACTTTATTTCTTGTCCTTTGGAAGTGATGTAACCTTTCAGGAGCTGTGAGGTTTGGAAAGGCACACACCATCGCAGTGGTTTTGCTATTAGCGTGCCCCATGCCGAGAACAGCAGCGATTATCACCTTTGTGGAATGTGCTCTGCCTGTGTTAGATTCCTCTGACCTCCAGCATGGGGCAAAAGATGTCAGTTCATGGAGAACTCTGCGGCTGCTGTGTCACCCAAGCAGAAAGAGCTGCCTTGTGCCTCAGAGAAGGCCCAGCAGCCTTTTCAAACACTCGTGTAAAGCAGAGGAATTTCAGTGTCTTCCCTCTTGCCATATCACCCTACAGCTGCATAAGCAAAAGGTCTTGCAGGATATTTCTCTGGCATTTTCCTAGCCCTGACAGGATGAGCTCCACTTGGTTCTTCACCAATCTCTCTTCAAACCCACCAGAAATGAGGTACACATATAGATGCTGCAAATCAGCCTTGTAGCATCCAGTGATGACTCCAATCCAGCTGTGCAGTGCCCAAATCCTAACCCTTAAATTCCACTTCAAAGAAACGAGGGTTCACATGGAAAAGCATGCACAAAAAGTACATAAAGTGAAAGGATCTGCACACCATTTTACTCTGCTCAGCACCACAAATTACACCAGCTCCAGCGGTTTCTGGTCAACTCTGCAACACTTACTATTTGTACAAATAGATCTCTGTCACAACACTCTTATCAGCCAAATAATTGCAGCGAATCTGTTAAAGGCCCAAAAGCCCCAGGTTGCAGAACACAGAGAAAGCCACCACCATGCTCACCTTCACCTCACGTCTGCAAGAAGACAGAGAGTCAGAGCTGGGTGTCTGCTCGGGAAGGCTGATTACCTTAACTCATTAAATATATAAATATCATTATCTGCAATTCAATCAAAAAGCAATCAAGACCTGTTTATTAGGGTGTTTTTAAAAGGAATTTAGAGCACAGGTTGGGCACTTATTGAATTTAACTAATAAATAAGATTACAAGAATCAAATAACTGCTCTTGGAAAACAGTACTTTCTGTGGTGAGGAGCAATTTACAATCATTACCAATTTGAAAAGGAATGAAAAGATAAAAGGAAAACATCAGTGGAAAAAGGAGCAGCAAGCAGTTTATTTTTACTTTAAGAGGATTTGCTGTCAGTGTGTAAACATCACACAGGATCCCAGGAATGAGGAATACTGAGGCAGTATTCCTCACTGCAGATGTGTGCCACAGGACTGCTCTTCTCAGCCTCCAAAACTGCTTCTAATATTCTTCTTGTTTTGATTGTAACTTGACCCACACCTTCCATTCATGTTTTGTTCACATATACCTTTTATGCTGGATGACTTTACTTGTCTTCATCACCTTGGCAAGTCAAAAGGGAAACATTTTTAAAAGCTGTGGCATTACTCAAGCTGTGAGGTAGGAAACTCAAGAGAAGCAACATCTTAAAACACTCTGCACAGGGGCAAGTAAAAAGTCAATAAGGAAATACCATAGGCTGTTTTTAACTTGCTTAAAGTCTGAGACAGTTGTTAATTTCCTGATCACTCATGTGGAAATGGTAAAAATAATTAAGAGCAAAGACTAATCACCAAATCAAAGCAAATATTAAATAAGCAAACTTGTTTTCTAGCCCCAAATCCAGCATGCAAATGAGAAGTGGTATTCAAAAGTTTAGTCCTTAGATAATTGAAAAGAAAGATCCAGTTCATGGCTGCATCATGTTAGAACATCAGCAACAGGAGTTATGGGAGCAGTTGGAGCCACATGGTCAAGGCTGGAACAAAAAACAGAGAATGACTTTAAAGTCAGAAATAAATAGTGTATGAAAATAGAAAGTGCACAAGGGAAAAGCAAATTCTCCCCTTTGCTCATATCCTGTCCTGAGAAAATGTCACTGCTGCTTCTGAGCTGGCCGTGGTGGGATGACAGCGAGGGGCTGTGTGGTCCTGGCTGGCCCCTGAAGACTTGTGCTCTATTTCCTGTCCTCCACTCAGTTTAGTTGGTTTTAGGGCTACCCAGGAGGGCATTAAAGCTACAGGTTAGGAAAATACATGACCCCCTCTTTGGTAGAGTGTGCAGTCCACGTGGGAAGAGGCAGCCGAGCTGCTCAGAGGGAGCAGCAGCACAGGCACCGTGCTGGAGCCAAGGAGATGAGCACAATGCCAGGGAGCTCCATTAGATGCCCCCTCCTTTCTTCCTCATGCCCATGGCAGTTCTTTATTATAAATGCTCAGGTCTGCCTTAGGGCACTGGCATTCATCAGCCCTGGAGCTCCCAACTCCTCTCTGCCCAGAAGAGGACTGATCCCACCCTCCCTGTGCAGGCAGCTCCACAGGGCTCCAGCAGCACCAGCAGCTCCCCCAGCACCACCTGCTCCAGCACAGGGCCCCAGCCTGCTCCTCTCTTCAGCCCCCTCAAAAACAGATTTCTCAGGCACATAGAAAATGGGTATTTCTTCTCTGTACTGTCCCAGAGACTGCAAGGAGCATCTGACAGAAAAAGCAGAGAGAACTGGGATCTTATTCATCTTTATAAATGGATGGGAGGAGGAAAGGACAGAGCCAGACTCTTCTCCATGGTGTCCAGTGAAAGAAAGACAGGCAGTGTCTTTCAAATACAGCAATGTCCGGAATACAGCAAATATCATTTAAACATAAGAAACCTTTATGTAAGAGTGATTGATCACTGGAACAGGACACCTAAAAAAGAGAACTCTCCTCATTCTTGGAGATACTCCAAACCCCACTGGCATGATCCTGGGCAACCTGCTCCAATTTACCTTCCTTTGAGAAGGGACATTGGATGAGATGATCTCCAGAGACCTCTTCCAACATCAAATACTCTTCTACTTGCATGGAAGTTCATTATAAGAAAATTAAAAAAAAAAAAAAAGAAAGCCCTCAAGCTCTAGCTTAGTGATAGAAAAAAATGAAAATCACTTTATTTGGGATTTTTTTTTTTTTTGAACAGCACACATTTTATTGCACACTTGGGAAGTTTTCTGGAAAAGCAACAAAAGTTTTCTTTCCAAGCACGTGATTAGAAAGCCAGATATTAACCCAAATGCTCCCCATGGGAAACATGACCAATGTGTTCTAAGCAGATGAGACTGGGAGAAAACATTCTTCCAAACTTTGGGATGAAACTTTCCAAGTTTAGGTTTGCATCCACATTTTGGCATTTAAATCCAGTTCAAATACTGATTCCAAAGGACAGTTTTCTAAATATTTATCATTTGGCTACATCCCCACCATCTCTATTCTTTATCTCATAGGTATCATCTCATATCTATCACAAAAGCTGTGAGAAAAAGCTTTTGGTTAAAAACATAAAGATAAAAATTCTGATGGTTAATTAAGAAAATAATGGAAGTTTTATGTAAATGGCTCTTTTTGTATCCTATAAAATGAGGGGAAATTGTTTTTTTTTATTATTTATATTCACAAATTCCTATTGCATTTTTCAGAAATGCATCCTAGAAGACCAGAGAACACATGGATCCTGTCCTTTTGCAAAAGACAGAGGGCTCTTTTTGTTAAAGCAGTCACTAAAAGCAGCTATTCTTTTACTTCAAACAAACAAAAAAACCCAAAAACGAAACAAAAACACCAGCAAATAACCCCACCCCATCTCAGATAACTATCTTAGACATAGAAACTTCTGTGAATAAGGTAATAGTTGTATTGCAGAGAGATGTGGCTACAGAAAATAAGTCAAATTGTTTGCTTGACTTCAGCCAGATCCAAGCACCTCTTAATAAACTGAGAGCAATATTTATTTCTCTCAGCCTCCTCTCACTTTGAGAAACAGAGACTTTTCATTCATATCATCAGAGTGGCACAAACACCAGGGAGAATGAGATGGGAAATAATATAGCAAAGTTTTGAGTGATGTCACTACACAGAAAAATTTTTATCTCGAAAAGTGAATGAGGAATTCCAGCAACAGTCCAAGTTCACTTCAATGAATTCCAAAAATATTTGTATAATTTTTAACACATTTTGAAGAACAGCTACTACAAAGAAGACAATTGACAGATGTGTTTGCATAGAAAGGAGGTAATTTTGAAAGATTTTGAGCTCTTTTAACAAGTAAGCCAAATATTTTTAAATAGTCCCTTATTCAGTCAGTTCCAGCAAGCTCCATAACTTCTCCCAGGATGTGGCAGCTAAAGACCTGAGACCAGCTTCTCATAAACTCATTGCATGAGTTTTATTCTTTTGTCAAAGTCAGGGTGCAAGAGTATCCTTAAATAACTGTGACATCTGTAGGAAATATGGAAAGATATATTTCCATGCACTAAAATGAAGCACTGGTAAATGGTTTAATGAATCAATTATATTTCAAAATGGACTTCTGTTTTGTTTTACATTTCCTTCCCTTGTAAACGGCATGCCAACTCCAATACTTCACTCAATAAATGACTACTAAATGAGTGCACAGTTACAGGCACGTTGGTCTCTATGACAGGCCATACATAATCACCATAGAAATATATAATTACACCTGTCAACCTCATCTCATGCAACTGATTCAATAACTAACAATGTCAGCAGCGGGCTAAGCTTAGAGGTCTCACTGTGTGAAAATACTCATACATGGCTAAACATCTTGGTATTTTAATTGCCTGTCATAGTGCCAAGGTTCCTGTATTGTACCTATCTCCACAGCAACAGGCTGGAATGAGTCAAGCACATTTAATAACTGCAAAAAGGTGAATTTATAAGCTTGCAGTTATTTTACAGCTCTCACAGACAGTGCAGGGTATTCTGAAGACATCTGGAGATGTAGTTGCATTTGAGAGAACAAGCTCAATTTGTTAAAAAAACTTCTTGTCTGGGTGGACTGTATGTGCACTCTGCGAAATAAAACTCATCATATAAATCTGAAAATTGTTTCTAATTACAGCCACCAGAGAGGTCAGCTCTGCCTGGAAGTGTCCACACGCCCAATGTGACAGGACATTTAATCTCAACACACCAGGAGTGAAAAAACAGCTTCTTACAGGCTCCTAAGGACTTAATCATGACATGTTTGTCCATCTAATATTCTGAATTACTGGCAGGCGAGGCTGCACTGAAAGGTTGTGCTGTGGCCAGGGCTAGCCCCCCAGGCCAGCACAGCAGCAGGAGCAGCCCCAGCCCTGTCTGCCCTCGCTGCTAATTGCACATGGACATGACAAGGGCAACGTCCCTGGGGCCTGAACTCTGAGCAGAGCAGCACCAGACACACTGGGTCACCAGAGCTAACAGCACAGTCCCACCAGGAGCTGAAACACAAGCAGATACTGGGAGCCGATGGGAGAGAATGAATTCTTCAGGAAGCAGATGTGAGGCAACAAAATATCCGGCTAGAAAAAAAAACTGTGGAAAATGAGAAGGTAAACAGATGGAAGAACTGCTCCACACATTGGCAATGGGCAGTTCTGGAGGCTTCCACACTCTAGGACTTTAAAATCAACAAATGTAAATTCTGTTCACATTTTCCCTAGCACAGAAAAGCCTTCATCTGTGTGAAACTTCTATGCCAAAAGTTAAAGTGCTTTCAAGTAATTTGTAAGCTCAAATATGAATGAACAAAAAGTAAACAACATCACTGAGGAAATCCTTCTACTCACCAGCAAAGCCACACAACACAAGTGGGTGAGAATGCACAGATGTTTAACTAAAATGAAGTGACACATTTCTACAACCTTACCTACTCTATAGACTGTCAGGCTATATTCTTCCCCTCTGATGACAGGGCCTCTTCAATTCCTCCATGTTTTGGCTGAGTTCAGCTTTACTTCTTAAATATTACCATGAACTGGAACTCTTAAACATAAGAGAAAAGGTGCAACTCTAAAGTCACTACAGAAAAAAGAAAAAGCAGTGGTTGTTTGCACCTACAAACAAATACTTTTCAGTCAAATGATCAAGAAGAGCATAGCACGGCAGAAAGATCAACCCTGACTTATTCCTGCATGGTTTGATGTTGCATGATCACAGGAAGGGGATGGAGGGCAGATGTTAAAGCCTATGAATACAGAACACAGGAAAATAGGAAAATAAAAACCATTTTGCCTTCTTGCTTTAATTTACTGTAAATAAAATACCTCCAAATGGAAAACAGCTAAGTGGCAAACACCATTTTTTTAAAATGGGGTTATTACAGAACTCATCCCCAAATACAGGATTTTATAAAACAAAAGAGAAATTAAACCCTGTAAAGACTAGCAGAACCTCCTGTTTTCCAGCTTGGGTCAGAAAAGGAAAAAAAGCCTGGTAGTGCCAGGCAAAGGAGCCTTTCTGTTGAAAACTGGAGCAGCAGAGCATTTATTCACAGCAACGTTCAATGGCCAGACTGAAGTGGGTTTTCTCAAATGAATCTTTAAACTTTGAGACATTTTTAGACCTTTTGGAAGGAGATTCTTCCTACACAAGTCTGGACCAGAACTGCCAGCAGGACCCACACAGGCACCCTAACCTCACCAAGTGCTGTCTGCCAAAGGAGCACACAGGTCTGTTAGGAACAAGGAAAAGCTGGTGGGCTCCAGGGGAGCTGGGATCCAGAGCACAGCAGGACAGCTGTCCTGAGGGCACTCGGGAGCTGGCCGAGCTCTGGCCTAGCTGACCCCCAGGCTGAGCACAAGAGCCACGCTGCTGCCACCACCCCTCTGCTGAGGGGTGACAGGGAGTGTCTCCTGCCTCCCAGCACAGCCAAGTACTCCCTTACCCACTGGACAGATCTGCTGCTGAAAACCCAACATCCAAGCTGCTTCCACTGCCTTCGCTGGAAGTAACACTGAACTGAGGGAAAAAACCCTTGGCAAAAGCCAACCAGTGGTGCCTGTGCATGCACAAGGATGTGGAGACCCAGATTTTCAACTGGCACAAATCATCCCCACCCTGCTGGAGGAAACAGCAACTGTGCTGATGTCCCTGTTGAGGAGCGAGCCTAGAATCACACACAGCTCAGAGGCAGGCATGCATCTCCCTCCCTGAATTTCAGAGTAGGTGCAGTTGCCATCATACACTGGCCAAGCTTTCTTGGAGCTGCTCCAGAACATCAATCCAGCATGTTTTCAAGCTTATCCTTGGAGAGCTCAGCTGGCCAGAAGACTTCCCAAAGGATGTATTTTCCATATCCTTTCAAAGTGGAGAGGCCAGAATAAGAAACAGCTCAAAGAATTTTACAAAGTCTTTTATACTCATTGTAATACTTGAGAAACAGGAAGGGTATCACAGCTCTAAGTGGTTCATAGTACAGATGATCCAGAAAGTTACATTCTAAAAGCCTTTCAGCCACACACAGTTACTGTCTTCTCTACCCATTCATCCCCACAAAACTCCAAAGCAAGGACACTTCATAAAATCTTTATCCTTTTTCATATCAGCATTTGCAAGGGAAGGTCTGCAAATTCTCAAGAACTGCTTTTCTGATCAACTTCGTTTGGTTTTGGTTTTGCTAATTAGGCTAGTTTTTCCCTTGCAGCCAAAGTAAAGCAAAAGGAATAGATATTGTTCCTTTGTAAACAATGAAAATATAAAAAAAGAAAGTTCACAATAATGATTATTAGAATCCCTTTCAAGTAAAAGGTTTTTCTGAAGATAATGACACATTTCAAGCCCTGTTCAGAGAGCAGTATAAGCTCCTAAGTGAACAGCTGAACGAAGCAGAGCCCAGAGCTGGCCTGGCACAGAAAGCTGCAGTGTGTGAGGGTGACAGCAGCTCGGGGCAGGCTCTGCAGCCACATCCTCGGCAGGGCCAGGCAGATCAGCTGCCTGATTTCCAGCAGCACAAAGCCAGGTTACACCAGCCAAGGATCAGCCCCAAGAGCTGCAGCTGAATTTTCAAGCCTCAGACAAGGCCTAATTCAACTCCCATTAAAGTCAATAAAAGCCTCCCATTGATTACAGCAGTGGTTGGATCAGGGCCATGCTGATGTTTACTGGAAGCCAGATACAAGGTCTGATTACTTTTATACTGTTACACACCAGATCCTTATTTACTCCATTATTTACGGGCTTGCAAACAAGGAAGAAATTCTGATCACACAGTCATACAGACTCCATTTGCATCCTTGATTGGCATGATGAGAGCTCAGAGAAGGGTTTGAATATGTATTACACAGAGCAGCAGTGCACAGAACCTGCAGGATGCAGTAAAGCAATCAGGCAGCATAAAGAAATTGAAATGGAATTCCTTGGAGAAAGGGTTCATTAAGTGCTTAACAAGCATCACTCCGTTATATCTGTTTTAGTGATGTTAGCATAATTTTAATTGTTACCATCCAATCTGTTTTGATAGCTTTGGAGTTATCAAGATGCTAAATATTTTACGGTGACATTTGAACAATCAGGAAGATTAGCTGCAAAGCCCTCTACCCAGCAGCCCAGTGAATAGACAAAAAGGGGGATCTATTTTCTGTGTGGAACAAAGACAAGACAGAAAGATCAACACAATTAAATATTAAACAGAAGTAATTACATAGGCAGCTAAGTAATAACTCAAACACTCTGTATTTTATGGTGCATTTCCAACTAGCCAATTAAATTATACAATATTGTGAATGTGCCTGGCATATCCTGCTGCCTGGTAGGTCATTTAGCCAAGTTTTACTTCCACTATAGAGAACCTTACTAAAATTTATACTGAGCCAAGGAAGCATGCAAGATAGAGGGGTCTACTTTGTCTTAAGCTGACAAAAAGCTGTTGTCCTTTCTAAGAAATCCAGAGGTCCTCAAGTTCTATCCAATGCTAATGGGTTGCCAGGTGCAGTTTCAGAGCCATTTCAGGTGATCAGCTAAGACATGACACGGGTGGCAATTTGCAGCCTCAGCCTCACACCTACGAGATCAGGGGGCCAGAGCAGCAGGCAGCAGCCCCTACCTGCCTGGAGACACTGCAGATCTGGGGCTCATGCAGTCAGTGCCTGCCAGGCACAGAATGTACCACGGAACTTCAATGGGCTCATTCACTCGCTTTAAAATTACACACCTGCTAGAAGTGTTTGCTGAATCAGGGCCACACAGGCTATTTGCAAGTGATCTGTAATTAAATGCAAACTAGAGCTCCCAGCAGAACAGTAGCAACTAATAATAATGATGATAAAGCTAAATATTATCCAGAAGAGAGGCAAAGGACATAATTATTGCCAAATGAAATATGGCAACACTAGAGTTTTAATGTGCTTGTAAGAAAGGCTTGCAAAATCTTTGGCAGCATAAGACTGAGACTTCCATCTGGATAAATAAGTATCCAGGCTGAAATCTGACAAGTTTTCAACTTCTTCAGGGAAAAACTCAGAACCTAGCAGCATATACTGCCCTTCAATCAAACAATACTGCTATCTAACAATTTCCACCTTAACGGCTCATCTCTCTGATGAAACTGTTTTTGTTATTCAACTCATGCCCATAAATGGGTATTGGAAAATAATCTCTCTCAGGAAAAATTGTATTCCTTACCTATGAGGAGAAAGAATAAGCTTGAGATTTGGGGTTAATCTGATTAGTCAGAACATTGTCAGAATCAGGATGGCAGGGCTTAGAAGTGCCCTGTTAAATCAGGGTCACACTAAGATACCAGAGGATCTGGCTTTGTTAAGCTCACCAAGGTCAGGCACTGGCCTTTGTAGCCAGTCCCACAAAGCCCCCAGCCCCTTCTGTGGGGGCTGTCACAGGCAGTGCACAGGTAAAGAGCAGACACTCCCAGTCTGGGCACTCAGCATCAATTTCACTTCTGATACCGAAAGCTCAGAAGCTGCCAGCTCAGTACTCATCAGGGAGGAGACTTCCACCTGAGCTGCAAGTCTCACGCTAACTTGAAAACAGGAATCACAAAAGGGCCACCATGCAAGGGCAAAGGTTCAGGGAGAGCTGCTGGTCCACACATTCCCTGAGATTCTTACAGGGAAATCTCTTCTATTGAGAAAATGTAGCAGCTCTTGTCCTTCCTTCAGATGGAGGCCCAGAAGAACATCAAGGGACTCTGCTGAGGTGACAGAACTTGCTCTGTAGACTGGCACTGCACCTCTCCACTGGTGATGGGGTCCTGAGGAAAGAAACCATCAAATGCTATGAAGATTGTCACTAAGATTTTCCTTTTTTTCAAGTTCAGGCAGTGATGTTTCTTTCTTTTACAGTCACAGGTCAAATTCTGATTCCTGCTGCCAAAGGGAGGAGGGCAGCATGATGACTTAGACCCAACATTGTTTTCCAGCCCTCTGTGGGCATATTCAGGAAATTTACTGTAAGAGTTTTCAGGCAATTTTACAGGCACTGACACTGGGCAACAGACCAACACCAAAACACCAGTCAGTGTCTGACTTACAGGGCTTGCTTCCCTCAAGAACATGTGCTAAACATATTACTTATAAATAACTGGATTCAAAAGGGTAGCAACAGCTTCATAAGCAAACAGAGCTTTAAAATAATTAATAATTAAGAAAAATATTTTTAATTATGCTGATGTACTACAAGAGAACTCGTCTTTGAGCATCTAAGGAGAAAATTAACTAGTAACTGGGCATGTTCCTTGATCCATCTAAAATATTTCTGTGCTGCACCCCTGGCAGCAAACTGGAAGCACCAATAGCCTTGACAATGAGTGGAACTTTCAACAGTATTTTTGTGCATGTTTGAGGAAAATAATAAAATCTTACAAAGGCTGAAATACAATAATCCAGTGGAACATCAGGGTTAAAGATAAAGGACTTGGGATGCCACACATAACAGTAAAGCCCAGAGTCCTGAGAGAAGGGGTGTTTAGGCTCAGCTTCTGCAAATCCCATCCAAAGGGGGTAGAGACAGCACAGCCTAAAAAGAGCAGTCTGGAGGGGAAGACTCCACCACAAGCATTTTCTCAGGGACTCTCCCAGCAAACCCTGACTGTTCTGACACGTGTGGCACCTGCCTGACATTTTTCCTGATATATTCCTGGAGACGGAAGGAGACCCCAAGGGCTATGCAGAAGACCATACTGCCACTCCAGGACAAGGAGTGCAGTGTTTGCTGTCTGCAGCAGTAAGAGAAACTCAGGACCTGAAACTGCTTCCTGGTCTGTGGGTATTTTAGAAGGTTTTTCTTGAGTCATATTTCTTATAACAATTTTGCAGCTACTCCAAATCACAAACACTTGAGCCAAATCTCAAGAGTGCCATTCAAAAAATGAAACCTCTTTAATCTTTTCAGGGAGATAACTTAAGTGGTTAATAACTTCATAGTTTTAGAGGAAACTGGTAAATACTTGTATCCTGAGAAAGCTTCAGAGCAAAGACACTAGCTAGAAAGAATAAAACCAAAACCAAAAGAGTGAAATTATACAGTGTTGGTGTTAAAAGCCTGAAACATTTTAAAGATTAAATAAGTATTTCATGTTACTATTTTTAGCTAAAGAAAAACAGCATTGTCCCTATTAGACATTTCAATTTACTTAAAATAATTGTGCCTCGGTAGCTTACAAAGGAGTGATTACATACAATGTGACAATTGTATTACTTACTACCCTTGACATCACTTCAGTGAGGGTCACTCTAGTTAAATATTTCATTTGCTATAATGTCCATCTTCATCAAGCTATTTTTGAAGCAAACTGAAAAATCTTCAAATCTTTGTTTCTTTGTCTTTGTAAAAAGAGGGCCCTGTTCATTGTTCCCTTTAATACTTAGCAAATTGCCAGAGCAATTCACAAAACCCTTAAAAGAAAAGGGCATGCAAGAGAAATTCAAAGTAACTCATTGAAAACGTCCTTTTCTCACTTTGTCTTTTCCACTGTCAAATGCCCTGCCTGAGTCCAGTCTCTGTCAGAGAGGCAAAGATGCTTTATTAACAGCATCCTCATAAATATTCTGTGCTTGAATGAACGAGATGAAGGATACTTGACATTTAAATGTTTCTTACAACTTCATTTATAAAGCAATTCTCTGATATCAAAGCATGCCTCCATAGTTACACATGAAAAAAATTACAGTCTTCTTAGACTCCTCCATAAGTGTCTTACCATCACAGATACATCACCATTTTCTTAAACCCATAATGAACTAAGTTCTATTTGCCAGATCATAACCATCCGGATAACACTGCTGAGAAGGACACATCACTAAGCTTTAGTGTCTGTAACCTACCTCCAAACCTTCCCCACGGAAGCAGGTTTCTGTCCTGGTCAGACTGTGGAGAGCTGTAAGTTATGGCATTGCATGGGGTACTGGGGAGTGGAGGAAATATTTCAGTGAAGTCACAGATCGGCCACCTCCTCTCTGATCTGCATCCCTGCTGACAGAAGCTGAGGAGAGACAGGAAAATTCAGAGGCCTCCCCACCCTGTAGAGGTGTCTCTGGAGCAGCAGAGCAAGTACATTTCCAAGTCAAAAGCAAGAACTCCAAAGCCAGCAGCTTTTCAGCAAGTGATTTGTACATGTACCAGAGGCTGAAACTGATCCCTACAAAACCTGGACTCTCATTAACACTTCCATTACTTTTTCTATAGATTGGAAGTCTTCTTAAGAACTCTGAGACAAAGAAAAAAATAATAATTTTTAAATTGCACTGCATTAGTACTAATTGGTTGTTATCATAATTATTAATAGTACTACGTAGCTTCATATGGTAAATATTACTTCCTGCTTCTCACATCAGCATGAAATAAGCCCC
The DNA here is from genome assembly GCA_013400575.1 of Peucedramus taeniatus. Taxonomy (NCBI): domain Eukaryota; kingdom Metazoa; phylum Chordata; class Aves; order Passeriformes; family Fringillidae; genus Peucedramus; species Peucedramus taeniatus. Next base: position 80,694 of record WBNO01017871.1, on the reverse strand, counting down.
AGTATGGAAATGTCATTCTGCAGATCTCAGCACAGGCAGGCTGACCTCAGTTCTCAGGAATTAATGCACAGCTTTAAAGAAAGTCACACCAGAAGCATATATTATTTTATGGGTTTCTCTGTAAAATAACCTATCCCTCTTTGAGGCATGATTTAAAGACAGAGCCCGCAGGACATAAATCACAGCTGCTAAAAATACAAACCCCTGTAGGACATCACTCCTTAATGGCATCAAAATCTTCAGAGAAAAAGACACCTGCCCTAGTGACAGGGAATAATCACCTTCTCCAAAGCACGTGTTGGATGCCTGCTGGAGTTAGCAGGTTCACAGTGCCAAGTTTTCCTTTGGAAGAGAAGACAAGTCTCAAAATGCAAACCAAAAACCTGTATTTCCTAAAAAAAAAAAAAAAAAAAAAAAAAAAAAAAAAAAAAAAAAAAAAAAAAAAAAAAAGCTACTTTTCAAAAGGGTAAAGTGTATTATAAAGAAAAAGGTGCACAAAGGTCTCACACAACTCCCTGGGAAAGGCTGCCCCATTCTTGCACCCTAACTAGCAATGCAATCAAGACAGGACCTGGGAACTGGCTGCTAACAGCCACCCTCACTTAGTGGCTTTACTTCCCCAAACTACTAGTAAGAGACATATTCAGAGAGCTAATTTTATGTAGAAGGTTTTTCTCCAAGTTCCTTTTATGATGCACTAGGTCATCAGGTCTTTGAAGCAATAAATAATTTTGATTTAATGTTAATTTTCTTTCCCTTCTTACCCAAGTAACAATGCCATCATACTTAGGCCATTTTCTTTGGTCAACAAGACTTTCCAGCCACCATGGAAATGTTAAAATGTTGATACAGTTTCATCCTAAATTGGAATAAAATGTCTACAATTTATCCTATTTTTTTAAATGGACACTTTATCAGGCTTTTGATGAGCTTATAACACATTGCTTCAAAGTCTTTCTTTCCTCATCCCATCCACACTCTACTTAACATTAGAATAATTCTACAGAATATAATACATGTGCAGCCACAGGGCACAGAAACATTGAGCAGAAAGAGCACAGTTTGAAACAATCCCCACAGATTTTGTCAAAACAAGATCATCTTAACACAAAATGCCTGACACATTTTGCTGATCAGACCAAAAGCAACAAAGTGAGTGCTATCATGTATTAGTATAAGAACTGGACAACATGCAATTCAAACCAGAGAGCAGATTTGGCAGCAGCTTTCTCCTCCCCTCCAAACTGGCCTGGGTTACACAGGGCTCTGCTCTGTACAGGCTATGACAAATATTCACCTTCCAGTCTGGCCTCAAACACTTCCAGGGATGGCTCAACCACAGCTTCTCAGGCAGCATGTCCCAGTGCCTCAGCACCCTCACAGCTTCAAACTTTCCCTCCCCTTGCCCTTTATTGAAAGGCTTTGAATTCCAAAATAAGGATTCAATTCTTAAAGAGTGAGAAAAAAATTACATTGTCCAGAAAAAAAAAAAAGTCCTAGTTTGATGTGAAAGCAGGTTATCCCTGACTAAGGATGGCCCAGGGCAGAAGCTTGTGCCTGGAGCCTGGCAGCTCTGATGATGAAAGGCAGAAATCTGAAGGGGAAGCTACTTGCAACACCTAGCTTGGACCATGAATGACATTCCTTTCCCTACGAATTTCCCCATCCATTTGGCAGATGTTGCATTAGCAAATGTTCATGGACACTGTAAAATAGGTGGCTTTTTCCATATATTTTTGGTGCTTTTGTGTGGTGTTTTTCTGTTTCTTCGTTTTTGCAATTAAACTGCTTGACTTCAGAAGTTATTGTCACACAAAGCACAGCAGAGATAACAAAGCCCACAACAACCACATGAGGCAAAATAAAAAACAAACAAGCAAACAAATAAATAAATAAAAGCTTGTTATATTTCAATTTCCCAGCTGGAAGTGAGAAGGATATTGGGAGTTCTTATGAAAACATAAATAAAGACAAGAACAGTCATCCAAAAATGTGTGTCTCAGAAAAAAAACCCTAAAGATACTATTAAAATATTCTGGATGATAGGTAACCATCAGGTCTTACCCATGAGCAGCACTAATCCTGGCATGTATCCTGCCTCAACCATCCCAGAGGATGTTCCTCCCGTGCACAGAGGCAGTGCACACACAAAACTTCCTTTGGAAAAGCTAGCCAGGTGCCAGCAGCAGTGAAATTACCCTGTCAGCAGGGCTCCTTCACTTGGGTGCAATGTCTCACTGACAAAGCTCTCATCCTCCACAGTCCCACTCTTGTGTGACTGCCATCATTTCAGAAATCTCTGCAATACGCTCCTGGAAAGGGCTTGACATAAAGCAAATGGAACCAAGCCTTGGATGGGGAACTGTCCCAGAAAGCATCCATGCTAGACATTGTACAATCTTGAACCAGATGCTTCTCAAAAATGTTATCCTAGTGGCACAATTCACCTAATTTCCATGCCTCATTTAAGATCTCACACTTCTTACAAAGTCTACAGAACAAGGCAGATGCCTTTCTGATATGTCAGGGACTTCATTTGCCTTGTGGAAGCTTCCCTGCTGACTGCTGAGTACTCACATGTATCCAAAAGTAGACCTTATCCCCTTTTATACAGGCTGAGGAGGGAAAAGAAGCCTCATGAGAAATCACTTCTTATGTATGCCTTCCTCTCCTGCCAACATCCCAGCTATACCAGTCCCATTTTCCCTTGGAAAAATAGGCAATAAAGACAGTTGAAGTCTTTGACCTATCAACAGTGTCCTTCTTTATTCAGCAGGTTTTGAACATGCAAGAAAGGAATAAAAAGGAGGGGGAAAAGATGGGAGGTGGTTGTTGGAACAGCATCTGCTACATCTAGGAACAGAGAGCATGTGCACAGAAGTTAGGGTCAGATATACACATTCAACAACCAAATATGTAAGCATGGAAAAATCATCAGCGTTTCACAAGTTAGGATTCTCCTGCACTTTTACACCTTATTATTGTTACCTAACTACATGGGATCTCAGCAAGGAACAAGCCCAAGACGTACCAACATCAAGGTTAGGGACAAAAGCCCACTTTGCCTGCAGCAGGGCAGTCCAGTACCTGGCAGCAGCACAAACACAGCTCAGAGTGTGTATGAGCACCTGCCTAGGCTGACGGCTGGAGACAGCCTGAGTGATCTTTCTACAGCACTTCCCTTGCAAAATAAAATGTGGCAACATCCTCTTTGGAAACTGCAGTGCCTGACACCCCTGCCCAGATAACAGAGCACAGACAGCAGCTTATCTCACCACCCTTCACCTAGCCCTGAAACAGATACAGTGCTTTTAAAGCACTTAGCACTGCCCCTCCAGACACCACTGCCACTCCAAAGCCCAACACTTCAGCCCAAGTTCACATCATTCCCTAAGAACTGTATCTAGCCTACAGCAGAGAGCTACCAAAGAGGAGTGTTCTTAGCCATTCCCTGCTCCCACGCTCCCTCCTCAAATTAAAAGGCTGTGGCAAACATGGAATACAAACAAATTCCCCGTGTTCAGTGGCACACACCACATTTCTGTCCATTATTAGATGTGACAAACACGAGAGGGGGCAGAGCAAAGGGCAGGACACTCAGCGATCTTGTCATACAAAACTTCTCAAACATGCTCAGAGCAGTGTGGGATTACTCAAGGCTTCCCATGTGGTGGGTCAGCAACACCAGACGTGCAGCAAAACAGCTTCCTGGGAAACCAAGACAGAAAGAGGCAAAACCAGCCCTGCACACATCCCTTCAGGCACCTGGTACACATCAGTGCGTCTTCCAGGAACTGTTCACCACTTTGTTCCCTTAACTATCACCTTGTTACACTAAAACCAGCCCACTGAGAGATTCTGTCAGGTACAGAAAGAGGTCAGGCTAATGCCAAGAATTTGGGGACAGAAAAACCTTGAGTTCTCCCAATCTTTTCCATCACAAGTTCAAGATAAGAAAATGCTGCTGGCACATCCCATTAATGTCCTGCTCCCCAGGGCACACTGCAAGGTGGCTTGTGCCGGGGCATTTCAGCCTTCAGAAGACACAAAGCAATCCCTGAAGCACTACACTGCGTGCAGCATCTCCCTCTAGCAAACTGCCTATCCTTGAAATGCTGCCCCAGGTATGATAAGCACATGGAAATGAAGTTTTTGCCATTCAAGAGGAAGGGAAGGCAGGCTCTCACTACCCTAAGCTCACATGGTTTCTCCTTTCCTCCTGCTCCTCCAGACCCAGGTAACCACCTCATACTGTGCTGATGTGCCATTGTTTATTTTTCAAGCATCTTCAGAGAGCAGCTTTCCCTTGTGGCAGCTCTCCTCCACAGGCTCTCTTCTCATGCACACAGAAGGCTGCACTGCTGCTGCCTTTTTGATCTCGAGGCCGAGGTGAGGGGGCTGGAGGAGGGGGATGCAGTGGGAATTCCTCCACCCTAATGCTATTGGTTTGCTTTTCAAGATGCTCAGCAGCACTGCACGAGACAACCCTGTGCAGCAGAGGCTCTCTTTAAGATGATATCCTCACTTTCTAGTGTGACCTTTATTCCCCTGTTTGCGTTCCTCCGAGGGTGAGGAGGCTGTAACTGATCCCGGAGCATCCCTGCCCCCAGGGCTGCTTTGTCCCGGCTCACACATCAGCATCTCCATCCTCACAACTGCTTCTGCTAGCAGATGTTAAATACAGAGCAAAGGGTGAAAACCCCTGGCACAGTGATGTTTGTGTGGGCAGCTGCCCTCTCCCACGTCGCTCTTGCAGTTTGCCTAAGCTCAGGCAGAGCAGGGAATGAGGGTTCAGGATGACTCTGGCTCTCCAGGAGCGTTCTCCTTTTGCTCCCTTGCTAGCACCTCCTTCCTCCCAGTTATGCCTTTCCACCAGCTCCATCCAGGCGGCAGAGCCCAAAAACAATAACAGGGATATTGAAATGTTTATTTATTTATTGTTACTGGCGTAACAGTAACAGATTCTCTTTCTACTAGAGAAATGGCAGCAGCAGCAGTGGCTGCCAAAAGAGAATCTACTCCAATTTTTCAAAGGAATTAGGAGAAAATGAAGACAATCCAGCCACCAGCTGTAAAAGTCAGGGACAGGAGACGACACTCACAAAACCAGCTTGCCTTACATGCTCCAGGAGGAGCCAACACATTACACTTCACTGACAACTCCTCCACCACACAGAAAAAGCTGATGGCTGCTGAGGACTATGCCTTAGACTCAGCCTGTCTGCATTGGTATTGTGCTTTCAGATCAGAGGAGGGAAAAATCTGTGAGCTGCTGTGAGACAGAGCTGGACCTCAGGTCTTCCAGAGATGACACTAGGGTAGTCCATGAGGAAGAAGGGCCAAACAGAGGCTTGGACTTAGAGTGGACAGGATGGAATCACTTCAAGAATTGCATGTTGAGAGTTTTTATATTACCGTAAATTTTATCATTATTAAACATGAATTTCTGCAACACTGATCAAGATTAGCATTAGTTTACAAACTCTTTTTCCTCTCATGTCTTCAAGTCCTCAAATGTATATTTTTCCCATTAATTTTCAAATGCTCAATATTTTAATTGCAGACATTTCTAGAAAATTCACCACTAGCTCAGCATTTCCTATTAAACTATCATTGTGGCGATCCTAACAACTTTAACTTATGGAAAGAGGTCAAACCACAAAAACTCACACCTACAGTTGTGCTGTATATAGATATCCAAGCAGACAGGAGCCACACAGAGCAATGTGTGGGAGGAAGTGGCCAGAGAGGTTCGCAGACATTATTGCCTCTTTTAGACACCAAGCAGGGACCTAAATAGATCCAACAAATGCAGCTGAAGATCTGCGTGGCTTTACATGGGAATTTTGTGGTCATCAAAGCTTCAGATTAGCATTTCAAGGGGAAAGCAAAGCAATTATTATAGTTTGTTACTAATTTGCAAACAGCCCATTTCCCACCATACATATTAAGAATATCCTGAAGACTTCTACAGCCTCAAGAGGAATAAAAACCATATTATAGTAATAATATGGGCAAAATACATGCAAAACTCAGAGAAAATCATGTTTTCAAATACCATATTAAAACCTATCAGGAATCAGCCTCCCACCCAGCCAAATGTCAGGAGGGAAGAAAAGACTAATTCAGCCACATTTTATACCCACGTGACCCAAAAGGATGCTGGATGAAAAGGCCTCCTTGTACCAGCAGCACTGCACACTCCTGCAGTTTCATCCCAAGTCTTGCAGCAGCTGGTGCTTCCAGGAAGCCTCAGAACCTGCAGGCACATGACTCACCCAAATCTAGGCTCTGTACAAAAAAAGAACATGTACCATAAAAATAAGTTTCCAATTCTCAGTTGCAAATAAAACCTTGAAATAGGCAACACAGCTGGACCTAAAAGCTCATAAACATGACAACATATCCAAAATTTTTTTAAAAAAAGAAAAAAAACCCATCCTCATGAACTTTCTGAGGTATAACTCATGCATTTTGAGCACTTAAGGCTGGCAAAGATATACAAACTTCTCGTAAAGATGCACAGCAAGTAGGTCTCAGAATTCCCAAGTCACGGATACCACTTGGACTCAAATAACCAGAAAGGGGCTGCTTTTCAGCATCCACCTTTCCTCAAGGCATTCCCACTTCCGTTAAGTGCTGCTGATGGCAGTGCGGGCCCTGGTACAGGTCTCTGGCATTCCAGCCCTTTCCCTGGAGAAGGAAAAGAGCCAGCCATTCACGTAAGAAGACAGGGCTTTATCAGGGAGCAAGACTGGGAAAGCCCAACTGCAGTCAGCAACACCACATTTCTGAGTTTTTCAAAATGCAGCCACCTTTGGGGGAGACCCACTGATTCCTCCACACAGCAAGTTTGATGAATAAGAGGAAGAGCTGATAAAGGTCTGTTTCACACAGAGTTTCTGCTCCCCAACATGTCCCTGGCCTACATTCAGTGTTTTCCAACAAATCCCTTTTGTGCTTTCCCCCTGCTGCCACTCCTGCAAGGAAGAGCTCCCAACAGCCACCTCCAAAGTGCCTTCGTTGTTTGTCTTCAAGCCAGCCTTCAAAGTCTCCTGAACCACCATGCAAACAAACAGCTTGTCAGCACTTAAACTGCAGCTTTCCTGAGAGACATCCATAGACCAGCCTTCTTATCAGTCCCTCACACACCCCTATCTGCAAGCCCTTGTCTTGGGCTCACTTGGGAAGTGGTCTGAGGACAAAACCATTTTGTTTTGTTCCACCGCATTCCGTGACATCCTGGAGCACAACTAAGACTCTCTGGCCTCACAATGCAAGTAATAAATTTTAAGAAAATGAACCCATTAAGAGTTAGTCTGAATGTGTATGGATCCCCTGCATGTGTTATTAATAGCTCTTCCAAAAGACAACCTGTTTCTTGGAGGTAGCATAATAGTTTGGTATCCTGCAGTTGCTATGGCAACCACTGCTGCATCCAACAACAAAGTATTGCGTGTAGTTAGATAAATCTACTTAAGTTATATCTGCCCCGAGTTCCCAACACTACACCAAGTTATTATGCACCCTTCTAAATAAAGGAATGTAAATAGAAGAAACATGTTTCAGCATTGAACAATGGTGTGTAGAAAGCCCTTTCTCCATAAACATTGCCTTTCAGGGCATGGTCATCATTTACCTTTGTGAGGTTTCTTATGTCAGATTCTTATGAACCATTGGCAAATACATTATTTATTCAAATGAACCAGTGATATTAGGATGAAATCTCAGTACAGTAACACAATTGCATGATCTCTGTGCATGTTTTGACATTAGTCTGGTAACACAATAGCCTTTCCCTCTGGCACTTGGTATGCATTTGCTGCAAAAAAAAAAAAAGTTTTAATATAATAAAATAAATAAAATAAATATAATAAAACAAAATGCCCTGAGATGTCACTTTTTCATTCTAGGCCTTTCATCTCCTGCCTCCAAGAGGCCCAGCACTCCAGAGAAAGCAGACTTAAGTTACCACAGCCCAACCACACAGCACACGCACAGTGCCCTCCATGTAAATAATCTCGCCAGTGCCAAGGCCCTCCATTTCCTTTTCCATTCCACTGCTTTTCATAAAGAACTTCCTGCAGGAGCACAGATTATTTGCAGTTCGTTTGCATACTACAGGGAGAAGCTCTAACACACTTCATAAGTGCTTCATTTGCTCCAGTTGCTCGCTTTATCACAGCAGGGATAACCAGCATATGAGCCAAGAGCCTTTCCCAGATGAGAGCTATCTGCCAGCAACCAGCTGACATTTTTTTCAGTTTAAAAGACTACCTGGCTTTTTGTGGTAATACCTAAGCACAGATCTACTCTGGAAAGATAGCAACAGAAAACCAAACCATTTCTCAAAGGCAAAACAATAGACTCAGAGATCACTCAGGAGTGAAGCTTGGAGACTGAAACAAGAACCACAATCTCTGCAATGCTACTGATGTTTGAACACTTAGTTCATTAAAGCAGGGAAAGCCAACTCATCATTTCTGATTTCCCCACCAAATTCCTTTTATATTTTGTAGTTAAGAGAAGTTATATCATTCACCACGTGGGTTTCTAACACCCTAAAATCATCTGCACTAACAAAACCTGGACACGCTAGAGTCCCAGGCAGTGACACTGCAGACATGAGGAAGGCGGACTCGTGGTCCCCAGTGGTGACAGCACCCTTCTGCTCCTGGTCACGGGCCAGGGGAGAGAGCAGAGCTGCAGCTGCCACCTCCCGAAGGGATGCACAGCCACGTGGCACCAATGAAAGTGCTCACAAACACACTTGTGTACAAAAGCAAGTACTCTGTAGTTCTCAGACTTTAATTAAATGGCTTCAAAAATTGTGGAAGAGCAAGAGAACCCTTCTGGCTTCCCTTCAAGGCATGGTATTAGTTGAGTATATTTGACTGTTGGAATACATGGTTTTTGGAGCAGGTACCCTCCTTATGCACTGGGATTTTAGCTGTAGGAGCTGAAGGAGAATACTGCAATTGTACTGAAAACACCTTTTCCCAGTTAATCCAGCATCCCCAGAGAACAGAGAGCAGCTGAAGCCAGCAGTGAGCCCTGCCCTCCTGAAGGCAAAGGCTCCCTGGCACACTCTGAGGCAGCACTGCAGTGCTCCCTCTGACACACACTATGGAGAGGAGCTTCACCTTTTAGTGCTCTTCCACCGACAGCACACCACGAGATGAAAGAGATGGGTTTATTTTTACATTTTTATGACTTCTCCCACCCCTTTGCTACCACGCTGGCGGCATTTCCCACCCCCAGCACCGCGCCCTGGCTGACCCCACAGGGATGCCTAAGCCCAGGAGGGCAGAGATACAGTTGCTATAGCAACTCTCCCTCCAAATTTTCTGGCCTCCATGCATGTAACATATTACCCTTATAATTTAATTGCCAGATGAATTTCAGGGTGGCACACAGAAAATTACTTTTAAGTCGATTTGCAGAGTAGTCATTCTGACAAGCAGCATTTCTGCACATCAGGGCTGTTCTCCTCAATACCCCACCACTTGATCCACAGTGCAGAGAAAGGTCCTTTCTCCCTCCACCAGCCAAAATCCTCAGAGGAGTCTCTGCTAAAGCCTCCTGCTTTCTTCTGCCTCTCAATCCCATCCAAAGTTGGGATGACCCCTCCTCTGAGGTCAGCCGGAGGCAAGGACAGGGTGGGCTCACACTGTCACCGCAGTCCAGCCAGGAGGAGCCTCTTACAGGATCACATCCTGCAGGAAATAAATCCCACAGCACACAGGGCCTGCCCTTCTTAGCCCAAGGGTGCTTCCTCAAAAATCTGTTATTGCACAGAGCTCTCACAACAGGCTGGCAAAGTAATAAACCTAATTCTTCTTCCAATATAAGGATGCCATGGAAGGAGAGCTGGGACCCGTACCCTTCAGGTCCTCACAAAGCAATATAAAACCAGCTTCAGGAGCATCTCATCCCCTCCCACCAAAACCACTGGTCAGAGCTACTGCCCAAAACCACTATGAGAGCAAACAAACCACACACCTCCTGTTGATCCCAAACCTCCTGGAGCATGTGACCCCACCAAAAACTTCTTGTTTTCAACATGCCTCCTCTGTACAGAACTTCAGAGATTAAACACCTACCCAGACCCCAGGGAGTACTGTGCAGAATTCCTTGGGCTTGTGGACTATTAAACCTGAAAATTTATTTTGCTGGCTCTGTAATTTTCTTGACCATTTGCAGGAGTGAGAATCAACCACTTACCTTTTTTTTTACTTCAGCCACTTATTATGAGCACATGGGGGGAGGAGAGAAGTGGGAGGAATCTATTTTATTTCTTGGCCACTTAAACTTGTTTATTCTAGAAAATAGCATCCAAATGCATTTTCCAAGAAAACAGCATGATACTACCTGCTATCAGCAGCAAGTATGGAGAGCTCTCTGCTCAAGAACTTTCCATGGGCTCGCAGAAAGACCTGCTTCTGCCAGGAAAGAAACCTGAACCAATATGAAAACAAGAATATGTGAGTTTATTTACAGTTACTGTGACCAGTAACTCCTCACTGAACCATTTAAGTCTGCAAGGTTAATGCAGTATTACATAAAAAGCATTTCCATTCATTGCTTCTCAACATTCCCAATTTTGGAATTCAATGTATTACTGAATGCTATTGTTGTATACATAAAAATCCACATGTTCAACAACAAAAAAAAACATTCAGGAAACAGAATTCACAGACAAGGCTGGGAATTCTCTATGAAAAATAAACATCTCAAGTGTGTTGAAGGCAGACAGGCCACACCAGCTTAGAATGTTCCAGGTGCAAAGGTCACCTCAACAGCTCTCTCTGGGCACTGCCAGTTTTATTCTGAAGGAAACAGAGGACGAAATGGCAGAAGATACAATGTGTAAGCTGGTTAAATTTGGCTGCCTCTGTTCCCACTGTGTGTCTGCCTTCACAGTAGGTATGGTATGTCCTACCTACACAGTAGGTATGTCCTACTTCTGGGTGTTTTGAACAATAAATATTTACAGGAAGGTCATTAGGGCAAGGCAAATCCTGATAGAAGGGCTGTATATCATCCCACAGGGGGATGGATCTAGCAGTACATGGGATGTTTGAGATACCCTAAGCAGGCAAGGGTGAATTCCCAGTACTCAGGTAAGTCACACCTCTGGCTGTCTCTTGAGCTCATTTGTACACCCTGCTGCTGTGTCCTGGCTCAGCAGCCTCTGTGCTGACTGCACCCAGAGCAAACAGCTCTGCCACGCTCACCCCAGACAGCTCGTGCTGGCTCTTGGCCTCCCCAGCCATGCACGCGCAGCAAGCCCAGCTCAGGAAGTCACTTGAGCATGACCAAGTGGAACCAGCTCACACTCCAAAGGGAGCACAGGAGGGAGGGAGGAAAGCGCCGACATTTCCAAGGGGCGCTTCCCTTCCGTGGCTCACTGCTGAGGCAGACACTATTCAGCACACCCCCAGGAGGACTGGGGCCCTCCCTCCCCCAAACCTCCACGGTCAAAATGTTCCAAACCCTTTGTTTCGAGTCTCTCTCACCCTTTGCCCTGTGCAGAGACAAGATCATAATCCTCTTTCTCCACCACCCTCCCTGTGCATCACTGTTATGAGATCTCCCCTTCCACCATGAGCCTGCTCCAAGAACTGTCCTTCCTAAAACCCACATGGCCCACAAGGAGAACCCTCTGGAGCTGACCCCAGAAAAAACTTGGGACATTGAACACAGCTCTGTCTCCTTGCAGGGGCTGCAGTTGTGATGTGTGCTCTTTCCTTGCGGTTATACCCACTAACCTGTTTGCTGGTTTACAGCAGCCATATAATAGCCTGAGCACCACCAGGATTTTTCTGTAATACCCTCTAAATCCTCTCACATCTGCCTCCTACTAAAATACTCCCTTGTCCATGCAGAGACACACACTCCCTCTGTCCAGTCCTATTGCTGTAGTCATTTGGACACACAGACTTCAGTTACCTGCAAAAATAGAGAAATAGGCACTCAGTCCTGTTTTAAATAATGAAATAGAGATTGCCCAAAGCCCCCACATTTGAATGACAGTCTGAACGGTACTCACTTCTTTCTCAGCCAGCCACTGCCTCCTCATCTGTAAAATGGGGCAATGGCACTTCTTGCATCTGAGCGACAGTGTTTGCAAACATTAAGAAACTACTCTGCAGAAGCCAAAAGGGAGTACTCTATTTGCATGCAAATTCATGTAAAAAATTAATCCTCACGTGGTTCCAAAAACACGATGCATACAAATACATTACTGCAAGCCTAAGAAATTTAGCTTTAGAAATGCAGCCAACTGTTTTCTACACTGACTGGGGGGAGGAGAAGAGAATCTGAAAAGGCACCTTCCTTTATTTAACTGTTAACTATTTATTCTAAATCTAATATTGATCCTTAATTTTCCATCAGCGTTTTGACTGCAAGAGAGCAGGGGACAAACAGGAGTGGCTAAGACAATCCATTTATTTCACCCTTTCTTCACTCCTGGGGTCAGCTACTCCCTCTCTGAATCAGTGCTAGACCTGCTTGAATAGCTGAGAATGAACCTTCCACAAAGTGTGGATTTACTTTTACTAAATCCTCTAAGTATTAAAGCTCTTCACACCATTTGGTCTTGAAGTGATGCAAGAGCGAGGTGTGGACACCAGTGACAATAAAGCACCATCTGGCAAAGTGAACTCCAGGCAAACAATGACAAGCACAAGTGAAAAGAATTGCAATGATTTCCACAAACATGTGAAATACTATAAACTGTGTGACTTAGCAGCTTCCTCCTCCTCACAAGTAAATAAACATGTCTGCAGAAGGCTGTTTGGTTCTGCCTTTTATATGAGCTGAGAATACACAGAGACAACCCTATTTGCATTCTGCCGTTAAAAAAATACATGCAGATTTGTGAGCAAGGGGGAAAAAAGGGCGAGAAAGAAAGAAAAAATAAGAACTAACCAGACTTCACTTTTTCTTGGTTCTTTACTGTCAGGGTGATGTACTGGAAGTCTTTATTTCTTTCAGCCTGGGCCCCTCAGTAGTTCATTCTCCTTCCAGCCTGTTCTCATGCCTTTCTTATCACCTGCTGAGGCCTTGATCATGGACAGAGCAGACAAGCAGCAGGGGACAATTAGAGAGGAGTTCAGACTTTGATCATTTGACCATATGTGAATACAACAGCTGACCACATGTTTTAAAAGACAACTAACTTAAAAGTATTAAAAAAATCACAAAGCAGGCATAGATACTTAAATTTACATTTTAATTATCTGACACAATGGTGCATTCAACTTTGCAGAATATTGAATTTTTCTTCCTAAATGTACACATGTACACATCTCCAAAAGGAAAATCAGCACTTTGCTGCTTCTCCAGAGCCTAAATAAGCATAGCCTCACTAAAATAAATAGTTGGATGATTTAAAACATAAACAAAGATATCTATCTAGTAACCTGCAGTTTTAACTGACAAATAAATTCACAAATAATTTCTGTCCTGCAGACAGCCCAATTTAAATAGAATAATACTGTATACTTTACCTCTAAAAATACCATGTATTTAATAGTACACAGACATATGACCCTGCTACTTTCACAAGTGATTTTTTTCCAGAACCTCTCTGTGAGCCTTTAAATCTTAATACAGAAATACAACGTGATTTAAAAGCTCAGCTATTGTAGGGACTTGGTTCTTATTGCTCAACTGCCTGCTTTTTCTTTTAAAAAATAATAAAAAAAAAATCTTAATTTACTCAACTGTTCAATCTTTGCTAAATCTTTAAGCTATTGAAGCAAAGGGTCCAGTTGTGAGCAGTTTAACCACAATCACCTGAACCCAAATACTCGGGAAAAATCATTGTTGGAAATTTTTGTATACAATAGAAGAGTTATCATCATTTGTGAAGATAGGACATCCACTTATCTTCTGCACCGACCATATAATTAACATATTCATGAAATGGCTATTTACTCTCAAATAGGAGGATAATAGAAAAATAACACTAATTGTTTTGGCAGCAGTTTGTTTAGGAGTTATCTGAGGCAACAAATGTTTCTTTTGTAGTTGGGGAAAGGCAGAAATCCTCCTTTCCTCCTTTCCGTAAACACTTCTGTCTTCAGCTTCCCTTTCTCCCCAAAATTTGGATACTACCAAGGAAAAACTGTGGAATCAGTGAAAGGAGGAGGATTTAAAAATTAAATGGTAGCTACTTTTCTCTGGATAGCAATTGCTTGCATATTTTTATTATAACAGAAACCACAGAGTATAATAACATTTTGGAAAATGATGTGTTTTGCAGAGTACAAGAAGGGCTGTACCACATGCTGACTGAACAAAACAATGGTACTAATGGGGCATGAAGGGTGTGTACAAAATATTTTAAGAGGCTCAGGCTATTCCAACACACAGGCTTATTTTCTGCTTTTCTAACTGGACTATAAAATGCCTCCTTGTTGGCCCAAGCCTGCCCCTAATGAGGGCAGAGGGCCGAGTGCTGGCAGCAGGTCAGGCCGTGCCTCGCTGCCACAGCTGGACAGCAGCAGTGACCACCCGAGTGCAGGGCTGGAGGCTCCGGCCACAGGGGCAGAGCTGGCCACACTGACCCACAGCCCTGCTAGGCCACACTGACCCACAGCCCTGCTCAGGCCACACTGACCCACAGCCCTGCTCAGGCCACACTGACCCACAGCCCTGCTAGGCCACACTGACCCACAGCCCTGCTCAGGCCACACTGACCCACAGCCCTGCTCAGGCCACGCTGACCCAAAGCCTGGCTCAGCCACGCTCAGGCTGATCCCAAAACAACCCCAGCTTCCCCCGTGGTCCACGGCATGTCCACCCAGCTGCCCAGTGAGCGGTGTCTAAAGGAGGCCTCGAAAGCTGCCAAGGCCACTCCAGCCAGCAGCATCCCTGACGTGCTCTCAGCTCCACCCAGCCCAACCTTGCCAGCCCCACCGGCCACCTCAGCCACGGGAATGGGATGGCCATTTCAACAACACGTTCCTTCTCCTTGCTAGGATTCAGAGCCAGAAGAGAAGGAAGTCAGCATGCACCTGCAAGACAGGAGTAAGCTCAAAGAATGCAAAAGGAAACCTCTCCAGTCCTGGAAGCTTATTAAAAGGAAAAAATAATCAGTGTGGTGCTCATCTGCAGCCACTGAACCTTTCTTGCTCGCAATATTAGAAGATATTAAAGCTAATCAAATATGAATTATCAGCAAATTTGCCACTTGCTTTTCAGCCCAAGGCTGAGAGATGAGTGGCACAGGGTTTCTGGGCTTTCCCAGGTTACCCTGCAAGGAATTTGGGGTTGTTTCTAAAACCAAAGTTCACCTCCTCAGCACCATACAAGAGCTTCAGCCCTCCAAAGCAATTGTTCTCACTGAGAATCTTCCTGCACCTAAGGGCTCTCTGTAATAAAATATGGATGCAGTATTAATTAAATATAGATGCAATTTCCTCCTCCTTTCTCTCCTTAGCTGCTATCACGAACATTAGTGCAGGCGCCTAAGGAAAGCCTCGCTAACGGGGAACAGCTGCCACACTAATTAGGCACCGTGCTCTATCAGCCAGGCCCAGGCCCAGCAAACAGCCACCTGACTTCTCCCCTCGCCATTCCCACACCCTGGCTCGGGCCCTGGGGCTCCAGCTCAGCTTCAGGCACAGGAGAAGGCGCCACGGAACAGAGAGGGGTTACCTCTGACCCCCAGCGGGTTTTGGTTGAGCTCCCCAAATGCCACAAGCATTGTCTCTGTGCTGGAGACACTGCTAAAGGGTCACGTTTGCAAAGCATTTGGAGATGTGCTTGGCAGCATTGCCATCTTTGGGAAAGGCTAAGGGAAAGCTACTGCCAAGGAACAGTGTGGCCGTGTATCAGCTGCCAGAAATTCCTACCCCAGCAGACAGTCTGCTCCGAGTGCTCCAGCTAAACAAAGCAAATCCTGAGCCGATGGTGCTGCTGGGCCCCTGAAAAGAGGGGACCACCCCTCCTCCAAGAACAGAAAACCCAGAGAGCAAGAGGGAAGGACCCTGCCACTAAAAGATCCTTTGCTTTCATTGTCAGACTAAGAGGACTCCAAACTCCCTGCCCCATCCTGCCTGGGCAATTTGACAGAACCTTTGCATCTGAAGTTGTATCACTGGGACAAAGATATTTTAAAACAAGACTGAAGAATGAAGAGGCCAAAACAGGGATAGGACATGACTAGGACCTCATATTCCACTGGCTGCAAGACTCATGTATAAGTGGGGAGACACATCTTCCCAGTACTGCACTGTGGCTGATGAACCAGTTCTTGTAATGCCATTTTCTGTACCATGTGAGAGCAGCCTTCCTCCATCCCCACCACCACCTGCTCCCAGTTTAGCCTATTACCATTTAATGTCCTCCATCTGTACAATGGCAGCACTGGTACTTCCTGACCTCACAGGTATGCCTGTGTGTCTGCATGTGTGAAGATAAATATATTAAAGATTGGGAGGCATTCAGGCCTGGGCCAATGGGAGCCATATAAGTGCCAAAGAGACTAAGACAAATGAGGGCCATATAAATAGATGGCTGGAGAGCTGCAGCCCTGAGGCTACAGGCAAGAAAGGGGCAGAGGCAGAGACAAACCGTGGGAAAGAGCCCTGTTTGAAGTCTCTGACCGAGCACCCGAGTGCCAAGGAACACGGAGCAAAGCCCTGCTCCTCACACTGCGAGCTGTGCTGACACCCTGCCATCAGGAGGCATCCCAGGGAGGAAGAGGAAGGGTTGTCAAAATAAGGCCAGCTTTAGAGCAACAGCTGATAAGGGAGCCCAGTGATATGCAGGAGCCCTGCCATGGCTTCTGGAGAGGTGCCAGAGGTGTCAAATGGCTTTGGCTCCCAGCACAGGCAGGTCTGGGCTCTCCCGGCACCACCCCCAGCTCTTGCTGCAGACAGGTTAGGCAGCGAAGCAAGGACTGAGCTAGCAGAGGTGTCCCCACTCAGTCCATGACACACGGACAGTCACCAGGAGCAGGTCCACCCCCTACGCCTCTGCATCCCCAAAACTCAGTGGACTTCACTCTCCAGCTCTGTCAATCCTGCTGCGAAATGCACTTTATAAAGTGTCATAAATCATAAAACACATCTCCCCCTCAGATCCACTGCCTCTTCCGCAGCTACTGAGGAGGAAAAAAGGCACCTGGGAGAAATCTGGCCCACAAAGGTTCACAAAAGACTGCACACGGCGCCTTACTGGCAGAGAAAGAAAAAAGAACAGAGGAAAGGTAGAGACTGTAAGAGGTTAGAGGGAAAAGCAGCAATATCCTTTGAGAGCTCCCTGAGCTTTTCTGCTGGTAAGCTTTGGGGATCTCTCTCAGCTTTCAAGAAGAAGGCAGCAGCATTTTTCAGGGGAAAAAAACCATAACATCGAAGGGACACAGCTCCTAACCATCAATATAGTTATAAAGGAAATAGGATGATTTTGCCACAGTGTGTCTGCAAAGCATCTCCCAAGACTCCAGCTGGTTAAGCCAGGGGACAGACTAAGAGGATCTGCTCTCCATTTCTTCACTGGTACACCCATACAGCGCTAAAGCAACACCTCCTCTCGGCTTTATTATTTAACATTTATTAAGGCAGTACCCAGAGGCCCTCTCAGATCCTCAATAATGTACAAAACACACAGACAGTTCCTCCCCCAAAGAAATTTAAAGGCAAACCACAGAGCACAGCAAGGAAAAGGGAACAGGCAGAGGGGTAGGGACAGAAAATACCTCTTTAAATTCGGAGCAGCCAAGAGCAGAGTCACAGAGCTGATTAAAGGCCATGGAGATGCATTTCAGTGAGAGAACTCTGTCTAATTAGCTTATCAAAGCCTAGGTTCATGCACACCTCTGTGGGAACCAAACTGTGAGAACAGTTTCCCAGTCTAGCAAAGGCCTAACAGAAGCAGAAGTTAAACACAGCCTGACTGGGCTAGAAGTCACTCACCACAGGTGACAATGATGCAGATCCATCACTACAGTTTTTTTAATGAAGACAAAGCAGATGGTTGGGAAAAGCACCCTTATTCAAACAAATTCACTCATTTCAGGAAAATCCTGATGCCTGTTTGGGAGAGGTGATCACAACAGAATTAAACACAGCTTTCCCTGCACTACAAGGATTAATCAAACTGAAAAGTATTGAATAGTGGGGTAAAGGATCACTAAAAAGTACTAGAATGCAGCAACAATACATATTTGCTCCTGTTTGTTTCATAGGGAGAAGGAAGAGGTTTGTCTACCTCTCCAGGGTCTTAAACTGCTCTAAGATAAAAATGAAGCTCTTCAAATATTCC
This sequence comes from Peucedramus taeniatus, assembly GCA_013400575.1. Lineage (NCBI taxonomy): Eukaryota > Metazoa > Chordata > Aves > Passeriformes > Fringillidae > Peucedramus > Peucedramus taeniatus. The sequence goes on along the minus strand of WBNO01017871.1, from coordinate 62,412 downwards.
ATACAAATAGACTGCAATATACTGATGTTTTGTTTTTGCCTGGGGCTTAGAAAAGTCTTCAGTTTAAACACTCCCTCCATTCTCAAAAAAAAAAAAGAAAAGAGCTCTTAAGTCACTGAAATTTATATGGATGCAAAGCAGAGAAAGCTTTTTCTAGGGGAATTAATCTTCCCTTTTGCTTGTCTCAAAGAGACTGATGCAGCAAAGCCAAGATTGCATACATCCACCCAGGCTGATGGAGTAGTTTAGGATAGGTAACCCAAAGGTTCTGCCTGCAGAGACTCAAGGGTAGCAGCTCTCAGCTCTATCCAAAATCTACCAAAACTACCATTAACGTCCAAGTTTAGGACAACTGAAGTCTTTAAACATTTGACAGTATAACCAAATCTCACATACCCAAAAATCACTGTGAATTTCCTGAAAACTACATCTATCTGTACTCTGGCTCCAAACTTTCACTCTGGGGTTTTTTTTCTGTTGTTTTTGTTTGTTTGTTTTCTTTGTTTTCTTTTAAACTTTTGGAAGAACACTAAAGCCCACAGAAGTCCTCTAAAAACTGAAACTTGTGGGGAAAAAAAAAGCAGTGTATTACAAAATCTGTAACCCCAACACCCACCTGGATGTGCTGAACTGCCTGGGACTATTTCAGGTGGTGGCACAGGACTTTATCCAAGTACTTCCACCACACTGACCACATCATGACTGATCATTTTTAGGGCAGGTTTGAAACACACCATGGATGTTTACCTCACTTTTATTCCTGCATTAAATCTTTTCCTGGGCTGCAATGCTAAAGAAACAAAAGCAGAGTGAGGACCCTATTTTCATGCATCATACTAAACTGTGTATCATAAATACAGCTACAATCTGTTGCACTCCTGTTATTTCCAGCATTTCTGCAATGTAAAAATCATCTGAAGTAACAGAAAACAGAGCAGCAAAATCAGCAGCTAACACTACTTTTTGAAACATAATAAATCAAATATTTCACCTAGACTTAGCCAAAAAAGATTTAGCCAAAAGAAAACAAAAACAAAAACACACAGTTGCTTGAGCCTCAGGGGACATTTATGTTGTTAAAACAATGCCTTCACTGCCCAGAGAATCATGGGATGGTTTGGGTTGGAAAGTACCTTAAATATCATCTAGTGTCAGGTCCCTGCCATGGCGGGACACCTCCCACTGTCCCAGGGTGCTCCAAGCCCTGTCCAGCCTGGCCTTGGGCACTGCCAGGGATCCAGGGACAGCCACAGCTGCTCTGGGCACCCTGTGCCAGGGCCTGCCCACCCTGCCAGGGAAGAATTTCCTCCTAATATCTAACCTAAGTGTAGTCTTTCAGCTTAAGGCCACTAAGCACAAGTTTTTGCAAAGAGAAAGGACTGGCAGCTAGACAAGAGCCCTTTGACAAACAAACCAGTCCAGGGCAGCAACTGCAAGGGCTTTAGGGGTTTAAGAGAGAAGGACACTCGACCCTTTTGGAGCTGGTCCTTCATTATTTTTGTTGGAAGTGAGAATCCAGTGTGCTGGGAGGGAGAGCCCCACCCCATCCCAGACCTAATCCTGCCATTTCTGCTCTGCAGAGTTTTGCATAACTACATCTGCACCTCCTTGAAAGTAATAACACAGCAAACCAGAGACTGTAGTGAAGATCACTGGACTAAACCTTTTTGCTTTCTGTCCCAAGGAAGAGACCACTAAAGAAAACATCTCTTGCCCTCTCATTTTAGTGGGATGTGATTTGGTAGCTCTTACAAGTTCTGGTTCAGCTTTTCTCCCTGCTCCAGTCCCGGAACGCCGTGGCCAGTGGAATCACTCCCAGCACTGTGGGCAGGCCCCTCACAAGAGCCAGGCTGAGGGCAAGCAGGGCTAGAGGCAAACAGGCCCCTGGCACACTGCAGCTGCACCTGAGGCAGCCACGCCAGCCAAGGGCTGCTCCAGCTCACTCAGCTGCTCCCCATCCACACAGGGGCTCACACAGAGCTCGTTCCCCTTTGTTTGTCCTCCCAGGCCCAACAGCAGCACACAATGACAGGGCACATCCCCAACAGGGTCAAGCGAGCCAAGACAATAAGGAGAAGGAGACAAACAGAAATTTTCCCAGTGGCATTACTGCAGATTTTTCAAGCATCCACAGATACAGGAAAATTACTATAAATCTGAGGAGAAATTGAAACTTGTCTCTTTTCCCTATGTTTTCATTTTAAAAAGAGAGGGGGAAGAAAGAGAGAGAAAAAGCCCACCTTTTGGTATTTGTTCCTTGCTGGTTTCATACTTTAGAAACCTAGACTAAAAGCAAGAGGGCAATAGGAGCTGTCAGACTTGCACCATCGCGTCTCTCTGGCTCCTCCGAGTGACACACTGACAAGAAACTGCTGGTACTGTCCAAAGGAAAAATCAGGGCAGAAGTTGAAAACACAGCTGAATCAGAGAGAAGTGGAAACTTCTCGCAGCAGGAGGCGTCTGCCAGCAGAGCTGCCACTCCAAGTGACCAGAGCCCAGCGCCGGGTCCCCAGGCAGAGCTGGGAGAGGCTTCCTGTGGCCCAGCCACCGCTAGAGGAGGGCAGAGTGCCACCGACAGAAGGGGCGACGCTTCCCACAGCCTTGGGAGACAAATTACAGCCTGAGCTGTCACAAATAGACTTTGCACTCTCGTCTTACCATTTATATTTTCCTAACCGAGGAGTCTCCTCAGTATTAATGAGATTCAGTAGGAGCTGGGGGAAATGACATTACACATACACCCAAGCTATCTCCAAATTTTATTTAAAACCCAGGGGATCCCAAACCCATAGATATCACTTTTTGTCATCACTAATGATGTTAAATCATGATGATTCAGAGAATTTCAGCTGCAGAAATCAAGTGTCTGAAAGACAGAGTTACCTATTTTTCGTTTTAAACAAAAGCTGAAAGTTTCCATCCCTTCTACTCATTTCTATAACCCACAAAGAAAGTCTTCAAAATATGAGCTGAATACAGAACAAAAGCTGACAAACCAAGACAGCAGGACAGCCTTCAAAAGGACTCCAATTTAAACATAAAAGACAATCTTCCCATTTTTAAGACCATCTCATCATTTTGGGTGGGCCCAATCGCTAATTTTCAAGGGTACAGGACTGCTTATTTTGTGGGCAAGTTTCTGGCATTGATGGAACAGACAAAAAGCTATCATTTGAAAAGACAGCAACACTGCAGACCTCAGCCAGTTTCAGAGCCATGACTTTACCTATCGAGCATTCTTAGATCCTTAAAGAGGCAGAATGGTTTCTAAAGGCTTCAAGCCTACCTCTCTGAGCAGTACATTTGACTGTACCCCACTCCATCTGGTGCTATGCTGGGATTCCAACTCCTAGCCATGCTTTGAGCATGGCAGAATCCAAGCTCCCATCACTCTGACAGACCCAAGGGCACAAGGCTCACCGTGGCTGCAGTGTGGAGCTCTCCTCTGAGGACAGCTGATGGTTTCATTCTCTGCAGGAGGTGCTTGGATGGAGTTCCTGAATAAGGGCTACTGCAAGATGCACATCACAAAAACAGCTAGTCCTGGAGCTCTGCTGCAATCTCCAAAAAGGGAAAATTCCCATGGTAATGCCCTAAGAACTCAGCTGGAGAGAATGGGAGAACATGCATTATTAAGTAATAGTCAACAGCATGAGTAGGCATTGTGCATTATGCCAGCTAGAAGTCTAATTATTGATGTCTGTACACAAAACCCACACATACAAACACACACATGCATATATACATTTAGGGAGAACAAATTTTACTTTTTGGCATTGCAAGTCCTTCCACAATATTTTTCTATTTAGGAAACTCAGGTATGATCTCTCTATTCTTCTTACAGAACAAGTTCTCTGTTTCAAACAAAGAACAAACAAACAAAGTCTCTCAGTTGTGAAAGCAAGTCCTTCTGCAGCAAATATATCAACTCCAGCCCACAGTAATAGACTGGAATTTCAGCAAAAAGCAAATAATACACACTTATTCTGATACATAGTCTACCACAGGTAGTATGCTATGGCACTAAACAAAAAACCAAAAACAAACAAACAAACAAACAAACAAAATCATTGATAAGACAAAAACCTTTTCAAAGCTGTGAATTTTAAAAACATCTTAGAGAATAAGTTCTTCCCCAGCCTCTGGAGTGTTTTCTCACCTGCACTATCAATCACAGTAGCCAAAACTCAAGAATTAGGATGTAGCAGAGCACTACTCTGAAACATGACATTTTAACACAATGGTGGCTATTTCTGAGCTTAAAATAAACAGTATTACTTAACTGTGAAATAAACTCTACAGGCTCTTCCAAATAGCTCCATCAACTTGGATTAAATAGCAAACATTTCATGTGGCAAGAGGTACACCATATCCAGTGCTGAACTTAGCTATTTTAAAAATTAATTAGGCAATTATACACATGGGGAAACTGTTCTAGTAATTTAGCTGCTTAATCAAATCCCAGGTACCAAATTATGGACCTGATCCTGCAGTTCTTATTCAAGTCAAACTCCTATTGATGTCAGTGGGAGTTTTGCCTAATTAAAGATCAGGACATACACATGTGCAAGGCTGCTTTTAAACTGTGGCTTTGAATTTAGTCTTAGGAATATGAATATGGCTCTGAATCCCAAATCGTTGCCTACAAGTTTCTCATGTGAGACTTTGGATATATTAATATATATTTTTCCTAAGTCTGGCTCAAATTAACTTCTAGGTAAAGTCTGGAGATTTAGCTAAAGAGTCTTACAAGGCCCAATGGCAAACTGACCTAGTTTTGCAATTTTATTTTAAAACCAATTAAATACTCTACAAAACAAGGAGCAGGTTGTAGAAATATCACCTACGAATCACATATAGCTGCAGCAGCTGGGTTTGTGTTATTGTTTGGATCAGTGCCATCCACACAAGGTGTCCCCAAGGGGTCAGCTGAGTGTGTTCCCAAAAGGGACAGTCCCACAGAAAGGTTCTGGCTGGTGTGCTCTGCCAGAAAAGCTGCAACACGAGTATGCGAGGAGGAGTATTTGGGGTGGAGGAGCAAGAACAGTGTCGTCCCTCACATTCTTCAGTCACAACCATCCGAGAGCCCTTGTGGGGTGCACTTCAGGCAGGGGCAGACTGGGCTCAGGGGTCATGCAAGAGAACTGCCTTCACCCCTGGCTGCCCATGCTGATGTTGGTCCTGACGGCATCAAAGCCGACGCCTTCAGAGCGGCTGTGCTGACATACTCTGCTGATCCTGCCTCTGCAGATGCCTTGGTGATGTGTCAAGGGGCACACTGAAGCATCACAGGCTAGGAAAAGGTAAGCCAAAATCAGTCAACAAGCAAGAAATCTGGTGGAGCAGAAGATTACTAAACACTGACAGTTGCCTGGTTAGTATTAGATGCTTAAAGGGAAATGTCTGTCTGTCCAAAAAACATGGGAGTGGGCATATACCCCAGATCCCTTCTGCTCAGTGGCATGGAAGAGTAGTAAAACTCTTTTCCTTTTAAGCAAAATAGAAACAACACTTTTCAGCCAGCACTGGGTTGTCTGTGCACTTGCTAAGTTACGCCCTCAAAGCAGGAAGGACAGGACCTCGTGTGTGTCTGAAGATAGAAGGAAATCACAGTTCTGTCTAATATACTGGAGCAATTGACCATGAAAAGGTTACATGTTAGGAAATAATTATCTCTAGACACAGCTACTGACAAGGTCAGTGTCCACAAGGATTATTTCCTGCTCACCCAGTGCCTGCTGCCTGCAAGGGAGGTGGGTCTCCCGATGCTCCCAGCCCCACACTTCACTGATGCTAATGGCACTTGTGCACTGAGTGGCCCAGCAGCTGAAGCAGATAACCAGGAGTGAAGGGGTTAAGTGCTTGTCACAATAGAAACCTCTGGGGGCACTTGACCTTTTCACATTTTTTATTCAGGAATGAGCATCTTGTGCCTGTTGGAGGAAGTTCATCTACATTTGTCCTCATTCTTCACCCTGCTTGTGTATTGTCCCTTCCCTTCACTCAGTGCCCCCAGTGTCCCATTAAGTACCAAGCAACCTCTGTTGATGAATATGAATTTAGAGCAAAGATAGAGGGGACACAAATACTGCACATTGATCAAGTGACTTACAAGGAATTTAAACATATTCAAGGCATATGTTTCTGCCAAATAGCTTCCTACACATATAATACTCACCTGTCAGTACTTTGGCGTGAAGAGGAAGAAAATCACAGATAGTGAACAGAAGCACTATGCTACCTGGAGCAACAGTCTGACAAGAGCATTAAAGATGTTTAAATGCTAAAAAAAAAGACTAAATCGCAGCACTGTGACTTTCACATGCTAAAAAAGTGCCACAAGAGAAGGCACAGTGATACCTGCTCTTGGTCTTTTGTTCAGCAATTAAGACTGTGAATTCCTCTGTTCCAAGAGGGAGGGTCTGCAAACCTCTCTGGCTGCAAATCAGTCAAGGGGGATAAATCCAGAATGAGTTTGTCACTGTCTGTTTCATTTAGAGGCAGATATTCTAAAAAGGTGCAAGCAATATTCAAGACCTTGATCCTGCTGGGATCAAGGAGAGTTTTGCATTGGCTTAAGTAAGAGCGGGCTCTAGTCTTAGAGCACGTGTGTCCAATTTGTTAATGTTTTGGGTTCAAATAAAAAACAAATCTCAAGTCTTCCCTGCATGGGAGTTTCAACCACATTCTTCCACTGGGGGAGAGCATCAGGGCTTAGACAAGAAAGAGTTTCTGAATGATCTAAGTGAATGGTCCTGAGGAGACTGGCATTACTGTGAGCTTTGAACACAACTACAGAGGGTCTTTTATAGATGTACTCCAGAGGGGAGATCCTTAGATGGGTCCTTTAATGCCTACCCCCATATGCAATCCAGATGAAACTCTTTATCAGATGGGGCCCGGATCTTGCTCCCATTAAAAGTTCTGCCACTGAATTCAGTGGGAGCAGATCTATTTGTCTTAGATGCTTATACAGCTTCCCTTATCTCAGTGCCTCAAAATAATTACCCTTCATTCTTTTGAGTCTGAGGAATACTGTTTTCTCCACTTTGCACACAGAGCACAGCCAGACCAGGTGATGTAGTTATGTGTCACAGGCATATCCAGGTCAGGAAAGGGTCTTAACTCCAAGTATCCCAAACCTTAGACCAAAGTACTATTCCACACCTTGTCACCACCACGAAATACCTTTCTCAAGTGGAGACACACAAATCAGATTAGTTTCCTTCTCTTGTTTGGGCAAGGAGGAATAAAGCCACGTGAGAAAACAACATTCAAGTACCTCTCACTTCTTTCGTCACGTAAGTTTTTCCAACTTGTCTTCTGCCACTGACCTTCCTCAGCCACTACTGGATGAACAGGAGTCAGACCTTGGCTGCTGAACTATGCTGCAGTTCTACAAAATATCCTTCACAACTTATACATCTCCACTGGCTGTTTTCCAGGACTCAGCAACCCATCCCAAGATAAAAGCAGTGCTCCAATAAACCAGTAGGTATAATACCAGCACTCTAGGAAAATTTCTGGGACCTTCAGTCACTGTCCACTATGTCCCAGGTGTATCAGGTTACTGCCTTGTCACCAAACTGTCCTTGACGCACACCCACGAAATAGCTTTTGGGAGGATTCAGTGCAGAGTAGAAGGCAGGTCTTGGCCTACAACAAGAATTAAGTGAAGACACCTCAAGCTCACACAGGAATGTTTCCTGGCAGTGGATGCTGTAAAATCCCTGAAGTGCTGGAACACTTTCAGAAAGATCCCTTCCCCACTGGCAAGGGACAGGTGTGCTCCTGCAGCCACCACCCAGTGTCAGTCTCCCCCCGCATCTCCAGGGATGTGTTCCAGGGCAGCACCAGCCAGCAGGAATGAGCGCTGGTACTGCAGGACCTTGTTTGCTCCAGGGACTCTGGCACACCAGCAGAGCCAGCCCATGCCATGTGAACACACCTGCACGTGGGAGATGTCACAGCAGCCTCCTGGAGAGGCAGCAGCATCTACTTCCCTGGCAGCTTCATGTCATCCCTGCCTACAAACCACCCAGCCCTTGGCTGCACCTGACAGCCACTTAGCAGCAGTTAGCCCATGGCTGCTTGAGCACTAAAAAGGGAAACACACTGAAAACAAAATCACCTCCCTGAATGTTTGTTATTACTTACACTCCTGATAGCCCCAAAAGGGCTCCAACTGGGCTTTACAACCATGCCCCAGAGTGAAGGCTGTTAGTACCAAAAGGAACTTGGGAAACAGATGGAGAAGAGGTCTCTGGGAGCACTTGAAGGAGAACCCAGGTTCCCCATTTCCAGATTAATACCCTGCCCAATAGCTCCCTGTCCATTTTCAAGAGTACTGACCCAAATACATAAATGAAAGCAAGCGTGTGTTGTTTATTTCCAAGTATAAATGGCATGGTTTCCCCTGGGCTCCATGTTTCTTGGAATTATTTGAACTGGAAACCAATCAGCCTGTATTCGCTATTGATTTATTTTATGAAAATCTCTCATCCCTAAAGTAACACTGCCTTTCCATGTCTCAGCCTGCTGTTTAGTGACACAGTAATCTAAAAGTTATTGATCACTTGGGTCTCAACAGCCATAACATATCTTTCTAAGTGCCTTCATGTAGGACTATTTGCAACATAAGTACTATAAACGGCAGGGCTGCTAATAAAATCAGCAAAGACATTAATAGAGATGTAACACTTGTGTTGTAACACAGCATGGACAAAGGCCAGTGGAGGCCAGCATCAAGAGGGAACAAGCATGGTCATTATGAGAGAAGTTGCATTTCTCTTTAATACCAGAAAGGCCACAACCAAATTTTAGTCTAAACAGGAATCCCAGCCTGGACACGGACTGGTCAGACTACCTGAGCAGCGGAGTGTCAGTGCTGGACACACCAAGATGGTCTCATTCTGCCACAGCAGTTCTACTTGACTTCAGTCTACCTGTAGTTCCCAACATCCTGCATAACTTCTGCTTTTCTACATTAGCAGTCAGGGTCAGTGCACCCTAGGACACAGGATCTGGAGCAAGGAAGGCGTGGACACCTCATGGGAGAGAGCTGCTGCAGAAGTGCTGAGTGCTCCAGCTCCTGTTGCTTTGAATGTTATCAGCTGCATTTTTTTTCCACCTGCCTCGACAGAGTCATCAACATCAGAGTCCCAACTGATCTGAAGCCAGACAGCACAGCAGCTTTCCAGCGGGCCTGCCTCAGTGCCATGCAGAAAGAGACTGTATTATTTAGACCAGGTTCTGTTTCGGCAGAAATATCAATAGGTACATCAAATTCAGGAACAAGGTCTCCAGGAAGGACACTCTAGTGCATTACCCCAGCTGAGACGTTCTGTGAGCTACAGATTTAAACAAGAAACACGTTGCCCAACCCAGAGACAAGGTGTCTATACATCAATAGCTATCAGCATGTGCCACTTACCCAGGCAAGCCACAGTGAACTGTGCCCTCCCTGTCCCCTCCAAAGAGAGCAAAGATGTGCTTATTTTACGTGGCACAACTCAGCTCTGCAGCCTGGACTCTGTCCCATGTGGCAGCACTGTCTTCATGACCAGAACAGAATTTTTGCCCCCATAAGATGAAATCAGTCATGGGAACAGGACAGCTCTCCCTGACACCGCCAGGCAGTGAGCCTGCAGACAGCCGTGCTCAGGAACACACTTCCAGAAGCAGCTTTCAGGAAACATTTGCAACCATTTAAATTTCCCACCCAAGAAGTTTTGCACTTGTCAATTTACCTTATGCCACAGGTTTTTAATTTAGTTGTACGGGAAGAAACTTTATATGCCTCAAATTTTATATGTTAATGCCAGATGTGAACACAATAGCATGTGTTCCCTGTCTGCCTGCTGCACTTCTTGGGAAAGGATGCTGTAATGCTGCAGCTCCAAATACTCACACAATCAACAAAACATCCCTCTTCTTCAGCGATTCCCCCAGTGCCCTGGGGAATTCCAACTGGCAAGACAATCTGCTCACGCATACTTCCCAGCCTTCTGAGCACAAAATATCCCTGGATGCAAAGGGATTAAAGACAAAAAATTTGATTTGCTAATTACGAAAGATAATAAGGAAACTGCTGAAGACCATGCACTGTCTATTGCAACATGAGAATGCATTCCAGCTGCTTCCATGTATGGAGAAGGTGGAGATTATTGATCCAAAAAGCTTCTAAATCAATGAAGGCGCCAGAGTTTTTTCTACTACATAGACCTGAAATGGATGAACGTAAAAAGATACAATTTCTTTTGATTGTCATTGTTCTGCTTTAAAAGCAGGAGCTCTTTTGCACATTTTACTGTTTTTTTGTTGGTTTTTTTTTTCCCAGAAGTTAAATACTTTTGCAACTCTTATCAGTTCCTAAAGTGTCACTCAAAATATGATACACGTGTTTGTCCTCCTGGACTTCCAGCACTCTTCCAAAGGCATCCCTGAGGACAAGGCATACAACTCCAAATTCCATGACTGCTATGACACATAAAAAATTGCATTACCTGTTAATGGCATCAAAGAGTTTGTATTTGTTAAACAATGAACAATATTTTCTTGTTAGAGCCACTGGCCAAACACTGCTGTCACTGGCAGAGCCATCTTCCCCCAAAGCTTGGGCCAGAGGAGATGGCCAGGCATGAACTCTGTCTCGCCCAAGTTCAACTCTCATTTTCATCTTGATCCCTTAAGGAAGAACTGCCCCTGCACATTCCAGGGAAGGAAGGTGTGTCCTGGGGACAGCCAGGGCAGGTGAACAGGGAGAGAAGACATCTCTTCTGGCCTCACTCTGTGTCTGTCACTGGGCACATGCTACTGCCTCAGCCTCCAACTTCACACTCTACAAACCAATTCATTTCTGAGTCCGCCCTAACTGGGACACCTGCCCAACTGGGAAGCACATGTGTTTGCCCCAACCAGCCTGCTTTGAGCACTTGCTCAGCATTATAACCCTCAGCAAAGCAGGGGGAGAAGGGGCCCAGGGCAGCTCAGCATGGCAGTGCAGAAGCCACGATGGGGCCCATTTCAGTTTGATTTGTTGCGGCACTCTAGATGCAAGATGAAATCTGAGAGATGAAATCTGAGCAATTTCTTGCTTCTCTTCTTTCTGGACAGTTATTAACACTATAAAGAAGGCTGAACAGTGGGGCTTCCCAACTCCATTATTGTCAAGGCCTATTTCAAAGGCAGTGGCTGAAATGCCCAGTGCTGCCTTTGTTGATCCTGGGCTCAGGTCTCCATGTTCACTTCTGTCAAACCGCAAGGCTGAGCAAATTAAACATAAGCTTTCTCTGGAGGGGTGGAGGAGGGGGAGACAAGGACGAGCACTCCCTCAGCCTATGTGCCCATTATGTTCACTCCACTCTCACGTCCCTCGTGTAAAACCAGGGGAGCAGAAGCCACAGCAGTGCCAGCTCTCCTGCCTGAACCCTTTCTGGGCACCACTGTGAAGCGAAGCCATGGGCTGGGCTGTAAGGGGGTGCTGCAGCCTGACCAGCTTGCCATACCTGCCACCAACCCTTCTGATCACACAGAAATACAAAACACGCTTGCTCTTTATTTTCCACCTGCAGGGAGGGGTTATTTGTCCCCAAGACCCGTGACAAGCTTATTACAGGCCGTTTCAATTCGAATCAACTTGTCAAGAAAAGAAAGTGGAGAAAACGCATTAATTAAACAGCTTTACTCATGCAGAAAAGCTGCCAGCATGAGCATTTTAAATTACCTGGGCACACCTAGTGGATTTGCATTCCCTTGGCACAGCTTTGCTCTGGCCCACAAAGCATCATCCACTCCATACTTCCATCTGAGCAAGGAACAAAAGAGACTGACAGCCCAGCACCACCTTCCCTGCTTGGGGGCCAGCGCCCTTCCCGAGGGATTTTGTGTCCGTTTATGCAGAAACCTTGCTCCTGCTAGATGCAGGGACAGGAAGTTTGGATTCTTCTATAAAACTAAAGACCAAGGCAAAAAGAGGCCTTCTAGAAACAAAGGAGGTGGAGCGGTGCCAGCAGGGGGGTAACTGCATGCCATTGTTAAATATTAACATAAAATAAAGCAGTAGAAATGGATGTCCATCAACAATTAGAAGGAACTAAGAGAGTTTAAGAACAAAAGGTTTACTTATTTAAATTACAGGAGATGAAAAACAACTGGGAATGCAATTTATAGCACAAAGTACAAAGCTATAAGACTGCTAAATGTAATTATATTTCAAAGTATGTTTCCCCCTACATTTTGAACTAAACTTGTACAATTATTTTCACTAAAATAAAACTAATGACAATGTAGCCTTTAGATGTTCCACCCATTCCCTCAATTGCTTTCATATTCAGTTCATCCCTTTACATTAACCAAAGAGTTTGATTCCCTCATTCAAATAGAGGTCGGCCTTCAGATAGAAGACTATAAGTAGATCTTTATTTTTAAAAATTACCTCTTACTCTTAAATTCATGGACCTCAGACTGCACTTTTATATTTACTTTTATCACTTCTCTGCACAAAGGAAGAGAGGAAAAACAGCTGACTAATTAACTTCACTATTTGGCACATTTGATTTGTACATTTAGTCATGGCAGGGATGCTTAAGAGTAAAGATATTTAAAGGCATTCAAAAGTTTGAGGTTTTGGAGGTTTTTACCCTGCTTGGGAAAAAGAGCAACGGTGCCAAAGGCCAGCAGGGTCCAGCATTGAGGCGATACCTGCATCGAGGCCTGGCTTTGCAAACCCACCTTTTATTGCACTTTTTGGCAACAACACTCTCCAGGTGCAAAGCCTTCCTTCAGCTGAGACACCGGCTGTTCGCTCTGTTTCTGCAGAGCTGCTGCTCGGCTCCGCTGGGCTCAGGAGCTGCAGACTCCATCCCAACAGCATCTCAGCCACGGGCTCCACAGAGTCCTGTCCACTGAAGGCATTCTGAATTCCAGGTGTTTCTAGCACTGGCCCACACGACTGGACCCTGACCTGCAGAGCTGCCTCTTGAAGCTGCCCCGTGTCATCAGATCCTTTATTCAGCACATCAAATTCAGCATAGTGAAAGGTTTGTGGCCAAAGTGCATCGCTAATGGTTGCTGCTCAAGGCCAGGTAAAATTCAAAAATTAGACTGGAGGGGTTTTCAGAAAAATCAAAATGCTGGCACAACATACTTTATCCCACTATTAACTTTTCCAGCAGAAAAAGCTCAGGACCTTAGTCAAACATCAATACATTGCATTTCTTAAAGTTTCCTTCCAGTAAAATTTTCATACTTAAAATATATTTAAGAGCCTAGTGAAACCTTTTTGTCTTAGTAAAAAAATAAACCTATTTCTTTCAAAACAAAATGTCTTGCAACTCCTTGCTGTGACAAATTTTTTCTGGTTTAGCTCATCTCAGGAAAAAATATTACTGTTTCAGATGCCAAATAACTGCCAAATGAAAAAATAAAAACAGTTACTTGGGCAGATCTTTTTAAAGCCAAGAACATACTTCAAGTGGTCTGGTCTGCAACAAACCATTAGCTTTGATTCACCTAAAAAAATTACCAATTCACCAAAAAGTCACTGAAAAAAAGTACCAGCCCCTGCTAATGAGCTGTAAAAAACACATGCACATATAAATTAGTTTATGTTCTTCTGACAACAGCCTGTACCAGATGTTTCAGAGAAAGACACAAGAAGCCTTGAAGTAGACAGATGTGAGATAATCTGCCTCCCACCATGGGTGTTTTCCTAATCCCTTAAAGCAGAAGCAGAAGTTGAGTATCTTTCCAAAAACATTGCAGCAGTTTCTGTTTGCATTAGCTGTTATTAAAGACAAAGCTAGCAATGACAGCTTTTACAAGCTCTGTTTTCAGTTACTTACAGCTTTGCAAAAGTTTGGACAAGGTTTCATGCCAGGTACATTTTGGATTCAATTTTTGCATTCTCTTTTGATAGGTTCTGCAAGAAATATTACCGTACTTTTAAGAAAACCGCTTGAGGAATATACATCATTCCACAGGCATCATAACAAACTCTTGCTGACTGCCTCAGGGCACAGAGAGCTTCCCAGCAGAACTGTCCCTTACATTTCAGCAGAGGGATTTTGCTGACGACAGGGATTTCACTGTGCTTTTTACTAATTTAAACGAAAGAAAAAAAAAAAGAAGAAAAATCACATTTAGCCAGGTTGTAAATCTTTGGGGAAGAGAGAGTCAGCTCACGGAGCAGACTCCAGCCTGGCCCAACAGGGGCTGAGCTGGATGTTCTCCTCCCCTGCTCCCTAAGGCAGCAGGCAGAAGAGACAAGGCTCGGGATGTCAGAACTCCCGAGAGAGATCCTGCTGGTACCAGCACAAGGTGAACAGGCTGCAGAAAACACGGGCAGCGAGAACTGCATCTGGAAGAGAACAAACCGGGGAGCAGCGCTGAGCTGGCAAAGCTGGAAGCTGCCGAGCACAGAGGAGGAGCTGCTGCCGGGGCCAGGACAAACCCTGGAGAAGACTCAGGCATGGACCCGCGACAGGGACACGGGCAGCGGCTGGAGGAGCCACCGTGACACGGCGAAGCGCCCGGAGCTGGCAGAACGGGCCGAGCTGGGAGAGGATCCCGTCCCACGGGCAGGGACACCCTGGCTGGATCAGAACCAGCAGCCAGGCCCGGGGGTCTCCGGGACGGGCACCGGGCACAGCAGGGCTCACACTGGCACACCGAGCACGGGACACGCTGCCACACAGGAAAAGCTGCACAAACCAGGAAAACAGGCCGTGCTCCAGAGCCAGAGTGGGCAGCGAGACCGCGCTGCTGCAGCGACTGGCACGGAACGCAGGGTCCTCCATCGGCCACCCTGACCACGCTCCTGTCAGGTCTCAGTCCTCCACAAGGCCGATCACTCACGAGGCCATTTGCCTGTCGTTCTCTGTCCAATTTCAATGACAGGAAACACGCATCAAACCTGCCAGCGAGCTGAAGTCTTGATTACCGCAAAGTTGCAATATTTGGTACAAATACTCGGATCAAAAGGTAGATCTCTGAGAAAAAAAGCTTGATCACCTAAAAACTGATGCAGGGCCCTGTGTAAAGATCTTGTTTATACACACGTTTTTACTGGCTTAACGTGCCATCTTAATTGCTTCAGCCTACAAAAAGCTAAATCCTAAACAAACATTAGTTTTGTTTAAAGTCTTATTCCAGCCTATTTAAAACAGATTAGGAACTTCTTAAATTCAAGAACTTTGTTGAACCACTCCACACTGTCTTACAGTTTGAAAGTGGAAATATACATGCAGAAAATCCACAAGCAGGACAGATTTTGCCAGCATCTTTTGGTAAAGGCCAGATGTTCAGATGCTGAAGTTTTTCCCCCTGCCAAAAACTAAAGCCAGCTCCTACAGTTTAACTGCAAGCAAGACGAGAACAGCATAAAGTGGTGCAAAACCAGTTATTAGTGTCCTGACAGAAAAAAAAAAAAAAAAAAACAGAAAGAAAAAAGAAATCTTACTCCCAGGAGATCATTGCCAGAAGAGAGGCCTTGTTAAGACATTTCTAATCTGTTATTTTTGCAAAATGAACTATGAAGTATTCAGTATAATAATTCCAGATATAATGGGCTCAACAAAAAGGAGAGGTGCCTTTTTTTAAAAAAGAAATGTATTCTCTTTGCTTTTTATTTGGCTTGTTTGAATATTAATTTGTTTTTAAAGTTATAGTTCTACAAAAGTTTTTTTATGGCTGAAAGTCAGAATTCACAACATGAACATATGAAAAACTCTTTAAAGGACTGAAGCCTTGCTGTATTTCCCTGCTACAGCCTGCAGCCTATACTCCAGAGAGACAGCAAAAATCTCACCAAAATCAGGAACGCTTTAATAATAAATAAAAGCTTTCCTGTCATTGAAAAATACTTTCACCACAAAAAGTAACGTATTTTCAATTCTAATGTTGAACATCTCTTCAGCATGGGGACGTTTTCCTCTGAGAGAACCCTTAGCACAGATGCACACAGTGACACATCTGCTCAAGCACTGGGGAAGCCACCAAGGCCAGCTTCATGTCCAGGCACTGCAGCACTTCTGCACCAGGAGCTCCCACAGCCAGGATGGGACCAGCCCAGGTAAAACAGGTAATAGAGCTCAAAAATGGTTGATTTTTATTCTTTTGGACAGGGGAGCAACCGCCTTGCCCTCCCCTCCCCTTACTGTAACATTTGATCATCTGTTCTGCACCCGAGTGGGCAAGCGCGTCTGATTTCCATCCTTCGGAAGGACTGGCAAAGGACAGAGCCCAAAGAAAGGAACGAGCTGAGCTGGGACTGAGGAGATGCACAAGCAGCGAGGGGGGACATGGGCTACATGCACATCCTGCACAGCTGGGCCAGCAAGCCTCTCCTGAATGCTCCCCACAACCGGGGAACGACGCGCCAGAAGGATGAGCCCATGGTACCAGAGCTGGTTACCAGCCTGCTTACCCATCCCAGCCACCCCACACTGGTTATCACGCCTGCTTACCCATCCCAGCCACCCATCCCTGTCACCCACACTGGTTATCATCCCTGCTTATCCATCCCTGTCCCCCATGCCAGTCCCACCTCACAGAGCCGCTTGCTGCGGGAAGGAAGATGAGGGGATCCCTGTGTGGATACTGGGGGAAGGAAGGTGTTTAACAGTGTCTGTAAGTGATGCAGACCCCACTATCACTGACTGAAGCCAAGATGGCTCCTCTGAATAACACACCAACTTTGCACACGCCTTCTTTCAGGTGGGTACCTTTCTTTTTTTAAACTCTTTTTCCCTGGCTACCTTTTGGAGCTTATTGCTGATTTTCCACTTTGTTGCTTAAAAAAACCGCAAACACTCTTACAAGACCATAGCTAAGCATCTGCAACTTATAAAACATTTAAAAGCTTTACATTTAACCTATCTATTGGCAATAAAACATACTCCAACACAAATCCACTATTTGAGACAGATGTGTGAAATATGAATGAATGTTTGAATATTCAGTTTTAAATACTCATGATAAAAGAAGCTGCAGAGACATGCCATTGATCTAATACTTGTTTGCACATTCCTTAGGGCTATGCATGAAGCATAATGGGATTTCTATGTTACTAAACAACAAAAGGTGTAAAAATGCCTTTTCAGTTGCAAACTTTGTTCATTTATTCTTGTGGCAAAAGAATGCAAATCTTAAGTCATTTTTTTGTGCACTGACATCAAGTCTTTCTCACACAAAAAGTTCCTTAAAGAAGCAAGAAGAAAGTTCAGAATGAAGTCATGCTTCCTCCCCCACATGTCCCTGCAAAGGAAAAAAAAAAAAAAAGAAAAAAAGATAAAAGAGAGAAGGAAATGTCACTTAACCCAATTGTACCTGCCAGCTAAAAGCGAAGGCTAGTTAAGTGGGTGACTCTGAGCTATTAGGCATGTATGTCAGTAATAAACATGAGTTTGCAATATCCAGGCTAAATATTTGTATGGTTAAGCCTTCAGTATCTCTACAGCACGACTTTCTGCCCCAGCCCTGGGGTGAAGTGACAGAACCTCTTCACAGATGGGGGTGGCAAAGCAACTCTTCACGAAGGCAAATGATAGCTGGTAACTTATAAACATGAGCAAGAAGATACTCTTCAAAAATCAACATTCCCTGTTAATACCTCTAGTTTTGGTCTTTTCAACCCTTCATATGTAGAGTAGGAGAGGAGCTTTTATTTTCACTATGAAATTGCAGATATTTAAAATTAATACTAAAGCAGGAACTGAAAGAATGGGGTAGTGGGATGCATTTTCAAGGAGTGTAGGGAAACAGTGTTAATGTCAGAATCAATCCTTGAGCTATGAATAACTTAACTTCAAAGCTGATGCTACTGTCTGAGCACCCTATGTCTTCAAGGAAGATAAAGCCACATATGTAGTCAAACCAATGTTTAATTCAGATTACGCAGAACAATACAGAAACTTGACTGGAGCCAATTAACTAAGCTTTCACTGACTGATAAAAATGCCATTTCACATCCTTTCTGTGTACAGCAGGGAGCAGTTCCAGTGTTACAATTCTGAACCACATTCGCTGACCAAACACATTTTTATGCTTAACACATCAACAGCAGAATTTCAATTATGACAGTTGATATTCTCCACCTTCCAAAATGGGGGGAACCTTTACCTCTAGCAGGAACAAACCCTCAGAGGCCTATATTGACTATGTAGAAGTACAGAGAATATTTTCCAACACAAAATACCATTTCTGTAGGAGATTGTTGGGAAAATATGAGATACGTGGCTCAGGCACTGTGCACAAGTTCAAGTGCGTGTCTGCTACCAGTCTTACTACTGTCAGTCAAGAAAGAGGCACACGTAGGCCCTGTTCTTGCCCAGGGCCAAATTTTGGTTAATCTGTGATGCCTCCTATGAGCCAGTCTGCCCAGGGCCCCACCAAACAAAGAACAAGGACAGTTGTCTCCCAGCTAATGTCCCTGTGAAACACCACACCTCAAGAACCTGCACTTAATAGCTGAGCTGCCCAGACACAAAACATTTATGTTGACTCAGAAAAGTGTAATGAAACATTTCACACTTCAAAATTTAGTACTGTAACTCCATTGGTTCATGTATTTCCAAAATAACAGTTGCTGGCATTGTTGAGAGTGAACACAAAAGTATCCCAATCCAAGAATTTACAGTTAACCTACCTTAAACCTTTTGGGATCTGATTCCAAGACAGCCAAAAATTTTATAGGTAACTGATGGGTGACTATAAAAGGCTACAAGCTGCACGGCAAGACAGACTGGTCACCATGCAGTGGGTGGCAATGACAGCATCTGAAACCTGGAAAAAAGTCCCTTTATCCCTGCAAGGAAGAAGCCAGAAGACTACACTACTGATTATGTTCAGATGCAAGTCCTCCACAAAGCCCTTTTTCTAAAGGAGTGGCCCCAATGCTCCTTTCCAGTTCCTTAAAGATCTATTTTCTGTGTGCCTTAAATCCCCACTTGTAAACCAAAAGCAACTTCATCCCTGTCCTACACCTTGTCCACCTGTCTATGCAATTGCAAGTTCTTTGGGGTGAAAGAAGTGCAGGTGAGGCCTCACGTGGGGGTGGTGGCCCTTTAGGAGTGACAAATGCAAACAAAAACTGCAGGAAGTAGTGAGAGTCTGAGCAGCCCTTGGAAAGCAGCAATGTTGGAAAGCAGCTGTGTCACCCTGAGCTGTGCCACCGCTATCAGACAAATGGCATGCAAGCAATGTTAGCTGCCAGCTCTGAACTTCACAACAGCCAGCCAGGAGTGGAGGGAGAGAACAACTGAGCTACTTTCCAAGAAATTCTGTGATTTTCCAGCTAACCATGCAGCTGTAAAACTGAAGAGTCCTGGCTGGATTATGCAATAAGAAAAAGTCAATATTGTAGGCAGTCAACACATTCCAGAACTCTCTGGTGAGCTTTCAGTGGAATTTTGTCGTCTTCTTTTGCCCTCATGTCCATTCTATAAGAAGCTTCAAGCCCACAGCGCTGACACCTTCCCAAGGCACTGGTGCTGCCAGCACTCGCTCCCCGGCCGTGCAGATGCCCCAGTCCCCTCTCGCTGGCACGCACAAGCCAACAGAGACTAACAAAGAGGAGAGCAGGGTTTCTTCAGAGCTCTCCGTAATGGTCGGTGCCTGACTCCATACGGGGGGATAAAAGGAGAGCCATGTCTGTTGTTGTCAAGATGGAGAAGAACGCTTTAAAAGCCTTTGAAATCAGCAATTTCCCCTCTCATCAGTATCCTCTTGACTGCTAAGCTCCCTCCTTTGTCCCTCACCCGAATGGTGATCAGCAATGCATGACTGGCCAAGGGGCATCAGCAGTAAGTGATAAAAACCCGAAAGCACTGCGGGAAGGAAAGGCTGATGTCTAAAGACCTCTCTGCCCCACGGAGGAGCAGGAAGGAATGGCAAAGCATGACAGCTTCATTTGTCCTGCCTATTTAGGCACAGGGTAGAGGATTTGCCATCGCTCATATTAGGTTTACTTGGCATCCCATCTCTGAAACGAATCAGGATCGAACGCGCAGGTGCCAGGAGCCCCCACCCTACAATGCTTCATGATAATTTTGCTTCTGCCCTCAAGGATGAGGGTGAGTAGCCCTTCCACTCTGCTCGTTTGCTGTCCTTAAACAGCTACACTCCAACCAAGAAGCTGCTTCTTTGCCAAGTGTGCTGTACCTTCTGGTCACATTGGTCTTGTGTTTCACCCAACCGGCACATGCCTAACAGCACCCTGAGCACAGTCAGAGTTATATGGAGTTACAGATCACCAAAAATCAGCCTCATTGCCATAGAAAAAGAGGGGAAACTTTATTCTTTAAAAAAAACTTAATTTCTCATTAGGGATATTCACCTGTGATACTTTAACATTGCTGCTGAACCTGAGTGCATGAGAAAGAGTTCTCCAGAGCTGATTGCCATGCAGAGATTCTTCACTAATCCAGCTCCATTTATGTACAGAGCATAATTACCACTGTGCTACCACATTATTTCTGAAGGGCCAGGCTCCCATATTTTATAAGTTTTAGAAGCCAGAAATAAGGTTTTAGAAAACAAGAAGGGAGTACAGAGAGTTTACATAAAATCAAGCCGAAATTAACAGAGTCTGTTACTTTGTGTGTGCGATCATTTTCCTAAGGAAAAATTATATTGGGACAATTCTCTGAACAACAATACCCTAACAAAGACATCACATGTTACACCATTTGCTCAAATAATTACACATCATCTAGATATTAGTCTTCTATCTCAAGGCATCACAAGGGAGCCTTAGCTTTTTGAGCACATGTAACTCCCATTAACAATAATGAGAGCTACTCACATATTCAGGATGGACAGTACCTCTCTTGGGAATCTCTGCATTTGTCATACCTCATCTGGGGAAACAATAGAAACCTAACAAAGGCAGGCCCTAAGTCAAGGAGGATTCAGACACTGACCTGCCATGACTGCTTCTCAGCATTTCTCATCAGTGCTTGCTCCCCCAGCTCCTCAGGAAATGTTACTGGGATGTTACTCCCTGCTCCAGAGCAGCACACCTGTCCCAGCCTCTCCCCAGAGCTGCTCTTGCTCCCGGCTACACCACCAGGCAAGCCCACATTAGCAATGAGTGAGAATCACTTTCTGGCAATCCTGCTTCTCAAATTCAGCTTGGTGCTTAGATGCAGGTTTTCAGATGGTGGGTTTTTACTTCGGGCTTTTCCAAATGTTGTGCCCACTAACAAGTACAGCACAGCAGCCAGCTGGTTTTGCTGGCAGCTTCTGTTAGGGCTGTGTCAATCAACATCATCCTCCTCTGTGGTGTTGGTGCCTAGAGAACTGTCATATGCAAAGGAGAGAAGTGTGAATCACACAAGTGTGGCAGCCACGTCACACTGAGACTGTACCAGCAGGTATTTAACCCCTTCTTCTCCTCCCCCTCCTCAGCCCTGTCAAACTGCTCTTCACAGCTATGCCCATGAGGAAAGTGCATTTCCATGTGCTGTACAAGCTCCATTCCTGCTTATAATTCAGCAGAAGCTCCAAGAGAAGAAGATGGAGGTGTCACTGTTGAAGCAGAGGACTGGTCATCAGGGGCTTTGAGCTCTATATCCAGTTTTCCTGTTGGGAATGAAACCTTTTTCACTTATGTTTCAGCCTCCAAAACAGTGACTGCACTACTTCTCAACCCTCTGAAGAAATGCTAAGAAGGCAGCCATTCTTTCTGAAGGGCATTTTAAAAGCAGAAATGCTTGTTAGCCTTGTGTGCCTACACCAGGCCTTCAGTCATATCCCTTCCAGTG
The DNA here is from genome assembly GCA_013400575.1 of Peucedramus taeniatus. Lineage (NCBI taxonomy): Eukaryota > Metazoa > Chordata > Aves > Passeriformes > Fringillidae > Peucedramus > Peucedramus taeniatus. Next base: position 40,648 of record WBNO01017871.1, on the reverse strand, counting down.
TCTCTCCAGTCCCCTGCTTTTGTTTCACACCCAAATGCTTTCGACTTAAGCTCACACCAGTAGGGCTGATATAGAGAGCACTCTCCCCTCAGCAATCAAGTCCAGCACTAAAATTCACTGAGCTCAACCAAATCAACAGAATTTCAATGGGACACTTTAAATAGCATCATAAGTTAAAGGCTGAACCTCACAAACTGTTATAAATTATCACAATTTTTCATTTTTATCAGTAGCCTCAGTGCTCAGTAGATAGAAATAACACTGACTTCCAGGGCTGCATCTCCCAAATCCAGGGCTGCCCAAAGCAAACCCCTCCCTCTGAAAGCCTGCTGTGATGTGCAGCATTGCCTCCTGTCCTAAAGAGTCCTTCACTTACATAAACTGCTCATCTAAATATATCACTTTCCATGGCCAACGTGGTTGATAAATGGTGTTCCCTTTATTTGTACCATTCCATAGTCATTATGAAACCTGGTAAAGAACTTTCTCCAGAGCAAAGTTAAGCCAGATTCATGCTGCTCCAAAGTGCTGATTCAGCTTTCTGGTTGTTGATCACTCAAAGGAAAACATCACTGTGCAAATGAAGAGAATAGTACAGGAAGACACTCCAAAGAACAGAAGCAGTATTAAAAAAAAAACAAAACAAAACAAAAAAAACCAAACAAACAAACAAAAAAACCAAAAAAAAAAAAAAAAACACAAAAAAAACTGGGAAAAAAAAAACTACTTAGCTTCTTTTTCACTAGTTATCACAAAATCAGAGCTTACTTAAAAAAAAATATATTTCAGAGAAAAACAGCTTCCAAGATCACAATGCCATATTAAATTCTTTCCCAAGCACAATAAACTATGACTTATAAAACTTGTAAAATCCTTACTAGACTCAAGACAGCTCCACATGTGTCTGTGGCAAGAAGAATGGAACCTTTTGCTAAACATCTGCTAAATCTTGCCTCTTGGCTGGAGGAACTCCAGCCATCCCAACAGCCGCTGACTGCGGCCCGCACTGATGAGAGCTGGCTGGCTGCAGGAGAGCGCTGCTCTGCCGGGGTGCTCTCTCTCTGCTGTGTCTGCCCAGCCTTTTCCAGCAGTGCAGGAAGGCACAGCTCTCAGGGCAGCTGCAGCACTGGCACCTCATGGTTCCTCAGGGGCTGAGGCCACAGCGCTGCCAGCACAGCGGGCGCGCCCAGAGCATCTCCAGGTACTCGCTGCTCTGTGCTCCTGGGGCCCAGCACCCTCCTGGGGAGCACAGATTTCTGACAACAGGCAGAGGAGTTACAGGAAGTAAATTTGCTTACTTGTGCATTGTGTCAGCAATTAAACATTTCCCACTTGATTCTCTGTAAAAGACTTTTAAGAATAATCTCTCCTTAACCCAATATTTTCCTATTTTAAAGCCATCCTACAACTCTTGATTCAGAAGAGCAGAAGTGTCCTGTGTTAATACTATTTGGAATAATTCACTAAAACAGTTCAACACATGGAATTTACAAAAACTTTGCTTGCATTTGCTCAGAGCAGCTTTTTAGTTTTAAGGAGAAGCCGGTGATTTTCCACTGACCTGGAGAGAAGCAGAACAAAGTCACTGATGCTTCCATAGTCTGTTGAGCTCCATTTCAAAGCACAACTCTTTATAATAGCACAAGGAATAGATCTGAATGGGAAGTTTGCCCATCTACACCTTTAAGACGTGTTGGTCCATGACTTGGATGTGGGAAGAAGTTGTACATCTACAGTCCCACTCTTTATTGACACCATCTCTCCAGCTCAATTCTACTTCCTACTTTGAGATACTTAGGATCCCAAATATTAATTTTTTAAAGTTGGCTGTGCCACAAGATGCTTCCCACTTCTTGTGAGCATAACAGATATTTTTTATCATTAAATATCTTTTTTTAAAAATTTGGTTTTTCTTCTGACAGTCCACCCAATGCCATTTACAGTGAACAGGCATTTTCCCCATTGCATTTCTGCACAGCCTTAACACTCTGTAGATACTAGTCTCATGGATTTGACTGATTTTTGGCAATAATTTCTCTCCCCACATTGTAAAGTCTTATATTTTCTGAAGCTGTCTCTAACACTAAAATATATAAGTAATTTACCTTAGAGTAATGTACCTTGGAGTACAGCAATGCTCAAGATGGTCTGACTTGGTCTTTAGCATGTGGTGCACCATACACCATGAATATAGAAGCAATTCTCCCTGTATATCACAAATACTTTCCCTTGCTGGGGTGGATTTTTTTCTAACTGGGAAGTCATCCTGACAACCTACGCAAGGAGACCCTTCAGAAAATTGAGCACTATATCACTGTATTTATCCCCCACACCTCCCTCCTCTCAGATGGCAAGAGGATAGAAAGACAAAAAGCAGTCTGCATTCTCACAAGACAAAAAAAGATCTCTCACATCTAAAAAAGAAAACACTATGGCAATCTGGGAACTCCAGTGCATTAGAAGATGAAAGATAAATTGTGTTCTGTGAATGTCACACATGTTGTTGTTATTATCTCTAAGAGGAGGATCCCATTGTGCTAAATACTACACATGCTCAAACTAACAGGCTGTTCCTGTCCCAGAGGCCTCATAACCCAAGAGAAAAGCAGTATTGTTGCCTCCTTTTTGTGAAGGGGAAGTGGGACACCAGAAGATTCAGTGACTTGAACAAGTTACTCAATGAAATAGAAGATCTGAGAACTGAACCCAGATGCAAGCCTCCATCTCATGATTTAATCCTCACAGTGTTCAAAATCAATTTTAGTTAAGCAGCATCTAAGCTTCCAATTGGCACCCATGATTATTTCTACTTCTACAAAATATTTGATCTATTGTTCATTCCTTCATTCATTTTAGATTCCTGTAAAACTCATCTTTAAGTATGTGTCCAAAAGATACAACACAGCCACAAAACACTTCTACAAGCAGATTACTTCTACATTCAAATTCAGAGAGTACTGACATCTATCTTTAAACAGCCACTTCAAAAAAATACACTAAAAACCTCCATTACATGGAAGTACTCACAGTAGCAGTATTGTACTTCACACATGATCACAATTTTGTTCTATTACAATAATAGAAGAGCAATTATTATGCTGCCCATGAGTGCAACATTAAGAACTGAGTTGCTCAAAACTGTCTGAAAAATCAAGGTAGTACAAACCAGGAGTTGGATACCTAAAAAAACCCAACCTAGTAGCTATCCAAGCCAGTGGTTTCAAATTCCTGCTTAACTTCATATAAGAAATAACTGGTGAAATCACACACTAAGTAAGTAACCTAAACATTTGTCCATTTAATAGCTGAACCTAAATCAATATTTCAAAAATCCTGAAAACGTTTTATTTTCTTGGGAAATAAAGAGAAAAAAGTACTCTAAGTCTTAAAACAGAGTGAGGAGGGATGTAAGTTTTTTGGAGGTGCACAGAACAATATCAGAAATTCTAAATTTAAAATAATGTGAGAGCAAACTCACAAGTGTAGAGAAGCTGAAGAGATGCACACAGTGGAACTGTGACCTTTAGAAGAGTTAACTCTGGGTCTTACACAAGAGCTGAGGTAGAAGAACACGTTTACAAGGCAACAAGGCTAGACAGGAAGCTGCACCCTGGGGAGCCATGAAGTTTGTGCAGGGTGAAGAAAACTCATAGTGAAGTTCCAGCACTTTGGGACGGGGGAAGAGCGATAGTCTCGCCAAGCTGGATGGCTCTACTAGGCTGGAAAATGTCCTTTCTCATAATCCAAGGGCTGCCTGAAGTGCAGCGAGTTCTTCCAATTATTTTAAAGAAAATACTGGCAAAGAGAATTCTATTCCCATCCAGTGGGCTTTGCATACCTTTGTGAGACAGCAATCAAATCTGGTTTGTTCTCAGGATGCAATGAGACTGGGCTTTGGTGTGTTCTAAGGGAGTTTGTCAAAAAAGGTCAGAAGTACTGGAGGAGGGAGCAGAGTTCTCCCAGCAGAGCAGACTGCTGCTGCATTATTAACCTGGAGGTCACCACAGTGACCAGAGCAAGCTCTAAATTCAGCTCTTGAGAGAACTGACTGTTACTCATCCCTCTGGAAGAGAGACTGGGAAGTGCCTCCCGCTGCAGCTCTTGGGATTTAACAGAGTAAGAGTTAAATCAATGCCAGAAACTGAGATTACAGTGAACATCTTGGACGTGCATGGAAGCGGACTGCTCTTCTCACTTCTCACTGGCAGCACCAAGCAATTCTCCTAATGCAAGTTTTAACTCACTGAACTCTATTTGCTCCTATTCTTTTCTTTGCCTCAACAGTGCATTTATTTCCTCATTTTTACGAAGAAAAAAGTACATAGGGCTACCTAATGTTGCCAGATGCCGTATCTGGCTAACTGGGAATAGTAAAACTATGCTGGATTACTGAATCTGCTCAGAAAAATTTCCCTGTTTATGTGTGACATTTCAGCTTGGTCTGTTCTGACAGGTCTCTGGCTTTTCAGCAAGAAACCCTAAACCAAATATTTTCAAACACTATCTCAAGAAAATTAAGTTTGCAGAGTTTTTCTTTGGAGAGGTCTTCTTTAAAATAATTTAAAAAACCCAAGCCAAAACAACAGAAAAAAAAAAAAAAAAACCCAAACCAACAGAAACACTAAAACCCCAAACAACTGAACCTAGAAAGTTTATTTTCTCCTCCTCAAAAAACAGACCATTATCTTGTTAAATGGCTTCAAGGACTAGCAAACTAGAGAAATTTCAAGTAACTCTAGATAGCAGTACTAGTAAAATCACCATTCCCATGCAAATTTCTTTCCAGTATCAGCAACCCAATATCTTTATCCTCCACTGAATGAAAGTACACATGGAAATTAACAGGAATTTCTGCCAACATGTTCCCTTTCTCCAGGGAATGCTGCAGCAGCTCAAAATCTGCCTTTGCTGCTGCAATGCTTCAGTTATTATTTGGATAGCAACATGTAATTCTTTCATGACCATGTTTGAGAAAAAGATCGCTCATTTCTCTCAATCTTCTCCTTGGTAATATATCACCCAGTGTTTAGGAGGGAAAAGAAATAAAAAAAAAGAGAGAAACATTGAATTCTCCCGAGGGAAAGTCAGATCTGGGACACTGCGAGGAAAAAATAATTGGTCCCATTATTATCATTGTGTCTAGCTTTACACTTAAGGGAGAAATATGTCTGAATAGCTGGTTCCATCAGCAATGCAGATAGAGGAGAAATTCCCACAGTGTGAGTAAGTCTTCACACACTTACAGAACGTGACCACACACAATACACATGGCAGTGGAGAAGAACAAAGCAGTCTCAGGAAGTGTCCCTGATTGTTTTCGGCTGATTAGGGACATATGCCAACAAGCCTCGAGTTGTTGAGGGAAGCTTTGCAACTTGGGGAGGTCAAATTTACATAACACAATTAAAGATATCGAGTTGTTTGGGTCCATATAGAACTCACATTCAGAACAATGTAAGGTACAAGTTTAAGACAATTTAGTCGTTTCAAACCAGTTCAACCAAGGGACAGCTTTATCTTTCAAGCAGCTGAATATGCAGGGGAGAAATTAAAAGTCAGTTACTAATGTAAAAAGCTAATTTACAGTAATACCATCCACTTGTTTTGGAATCAAACCACACAGACTTCAACTAGTTCCAGCAGTTTTGGAATACTGCATTAAACCAGCATGAACATCAGGCCTCGAAACAAAAATACTGCCTATTACTTTTTTCAAACGTCCTAAATATTTCTGGATCAAATAAAGCACCTGAAAAATAACTGCACTGAAGTTCGCAGGAATTTGCCAGGTTGGTGCTCTTTCCAACAGAGAAGCCAGAACTGCCCGTTCCAGGTGTGAGGGCAGAGGCATCCTCAGCCCCAAAGGCTTCCCTGAGCTCTGCAAGGGGTGAAGCACGCTGCTGATGGTATCATCAGAGCCACAGCGGGGAAGCTTCACCCTGGAGATAACCAGCTGCCAGCACCACCTCCCTGTTGGGCCAGGAGTGCCAAGGGATGCCTTGAGAACAGCTCACCTCCACAAGGACAGCTCGCTTCTCTCCTCCCAGCCAGCCTGCCCCACAGAAAGGTATTACATTTCCCTACAGATCATTCAGACTTCTGCAGAGAAGCATTAAAAAGAGCCACAGTGGTTTAAAAAAACCCAACAAGATAAACTAAACGCAGTACTTGGAGAAAAAATGTAAGGCTTCCTGTAAATTAAACTGAACCTTTTTACATAATAGATCGCTCACAGCTATTTGTAAGGAAGTGACAAAGCTGCTGCAGATCTTAAGGTATTGTAGGTTCACAGATGCAGTTATGTAAATATTTTCTGACAACTTGGCTGCTACTGAAAACATTTTTGAAGTAATCAAAAAGAATTTAAAGTATTTTCCACTCTAGTCATTAAGGTTTTATTTGCAAAAAGGCAGTACCAGAACTGTTAAGCAAAATGATTCCTTCTACAGAAGGCACAAGCCCAGGCAGCAGTGCTGTGGAACACGCCAGGGTCTGCGAGCCCCAGCGCTGCTCTCGGGGACAGCAGGAATGACACTGGGGGTGCCCTCACCCCACAGATGCTGCCTCACTCTGCAGGCTGGGCAGCTGGGCCGGGTTTCCCACTCTCTGAGGTGCCAGAGGTGCCACCTTGCCAGCTGGGTCAGGGCAGCTCAGGGGTGTGCTGAGAGAGCCCGGCCACACCTGCAATCAGCACCTGAAACACAGACAGCAGCCTGACCTCAAAGCCACATCTATTTCTTGGCATTGCACAGCAGCAATACTACACGGCCTGGCAGTGCTCTGTTAGCACATGTATTTTATCTACTGTCACAAATGTGTCGCCATTTAGCTGCAGTTTCTTTTGGAGCTTATTTTGCTCTCCAGACACCTAAACTGCATAATATTTTTTTTTACTGTTAAGCAGATCCAAGAAAACTTCTGTTAAGTGAAGACTATACCAGTTGGAGACAACTAAGAGCAGGCTATTAGTGGTTTGTTAACTCTCCAGCAATCCTTCAGGAATCATTAGTGGACTCACCAGATCCTATTCGATTCTGTGTTTGAGTCTCAGGTTTGAGACAAAAAGCTTTGTGAAGACATGTCTATAGACAGCTTTCCCTACTGGGTACACATCCAAGTCACCTCAAGCACACAAGACATAATATTTTACTGCTAAGGTCAGCATAATTCACATTATTAAAAGGAGCTTCACTGAACTGTGTTTCAGGTAGTAAAAGAACTTAGTGCTTGAGACTTGGTACCAGTTGTCTGGGTTTTGTCCAAATAACACCCCCTTTGAGGGGGAGTAGGGGCATTTTAGGGCAAAGGATAGGACAAATCTTCATTGCTGGGGAAGATCAGGTGATAGCAAATTGCCAGGAGACCGCATCTGAGGTACAGAAGCTGCTTGACAGCTCCTCAACCATGTAATTCATTCCTCTTCTCAGAGCTCCACAGGGCAGATCTCACAGCACAACAGATCTTCAGGGCAATCTGCTTTCAGAGCTCAACACCACATTGCACTAGGGATGCTTAGAGAAGTGTAAAAGACAACTGGACATATTTACAGCACCATCTTCTGACCAAAGCACCCAATTTAAAAAATCATAGATTACAAAAAAAAAAAAAGACAAATTACCGTGTGTGTACTCACATATTAACCCCATACATACCCCATTTCTGCAAGTTCTTGTTAGTCTAATAGAATTAATAATACCTTTTTAGTTGATTCCTTTTAATTATTTAATTTCTCTGTATGGGTAAGAAGTATTTATAATACCCTTCACTTCACCAATATATCAGGCAGGTCACACAGTCCTGGAGACATGAAACAAATTCTTCCCTCCAGAGGAAAAGACACATTTAAAATTAAGGAATGGTCCATACTGGAGCAAACTCTCTCCTGACTGTACAAAGGAGTGTAAGGAGTTTAACCCTACAAATACCCACAGGTTTTCCTTCTGCTGTCTGGACATGGACATGTGAGTCTGAGAGCTCTGGCACTGCAGCTGTGACACTTATTTTCTATAAAGGAGCACCTTTATATGCTATAGAGCTTCAGTAGCAAAAACTGCAATGGCCATAACTCCAACTTCCCACACACAGCTGGGATAAAATGCTGCTCAAGTCCAGAACAAAACTGTGTGCCACTGACTTCAGTGGTGCCTGGATTTCATACTAGTTTTGCAAGGGTTCTCATTTTTGGCTGGCAAGAATTCAATCCTTTTTAATTCCCAGAAGCTCAACCACAAATCCCTCTTCTCCTCCCACACAGCTGCACTGAAACTCCCCAAGCTCCTCCAGGCAGCAGCAGAGCAAACCTCCTTGGGAAGACACAGGGCTTTGCTTGCAGGAGATCCCCCCTCCTCTGAGCATCCTTCAGCTCCAGAAAGCCCGATTTGTAAAAATCTTCCAACTGGTTAAGAAGAGACACCCCTGAGCTTGGCCTTTCCCCTCAAGCCCTGTGTATCACTGGCCACAGCATGCACTGCTGGCTTTTCCTGCAGTTCAGTGGAGGGAGCACAGCCCTGGCACAAGCAGGACTAACAAGATCTGGAAGCATGGCCCAGAACCTGGGGCAAAGCAAAGGACACAGCACTGGACGCATGAATCTGCAATAGCCCCATGAAGTCACAGCACTGAGGTCTAACTTGGAGCCTGATCCTCCCCCAGTGTTTGTTTTTAAAGAAAACAGATATTAAAAATAGATAAAACAAAACTGCAGTGACAGAAACAAGATATACCAAGTATTGTTCAGCCAAAAATTTAAGAACTCTCCTTTTTAGTGTCCCCAGGTGTCTTCCACATAGAGAGCTTATACCAAGCATCTGGCCATCAAACACGGAGACAAGACAGCAACAGCCTAACTGAAGGATAGATGTCAGAGAGCCACAAAGCAGCCTTTAACAGGGCAAATAAAAGGATGAATGCAGCCTTTTGAGAATGAAGTGTCACTGTGATTGGAAGGAGAAAGCAATTTAAAAGCTCAGGGAGGTTTTCAAACTAGGAGCTTAAAAATACCAATATCCACCAGCCATCCACAGACTTTGAGGATCCTTTGACAAAGTCTGGTAGTCCTAGTAGTGCGAATGACTGGCATGTCAGGGGACATGGGCACAGCACCAGGAATGACCGAGCCTGCCTGAGAAAGTGGCGCCACTGGTATAACATGACAGACACTGCACTGGCTATAGCAGAGATCAGCTCGTTCAAGCAGCACAGTGTTAGCAGGCAGGCCATGGAGGAGCTAAACCCTCATGCTGCAAAGATGTGCCATGTTTTTCATGCACAGATACCCCACTGGCTATGGAAATACTCCCCCTCGGCCAGCCTTCCGGGGATGAGGGACGGTATGCAGCTCAGTCTGGTAGAAAAACCAGAATTTCTCAGGCTTTTTTATTTCTGGTCAATCTCATTTCCTTTTACTCATAGTGCAGTCAAGTCCAGGGAGGATTCAGTCAGAAGCTGGAGCCACTAAACACTGCATAGTCTTACAGTTCCATAGGAAAGAGCCAGACCTTGACCCGAGCATTTGTGACCCTCGTATAAGACAGTCACAGAGAGAGTCACAAAATCTTTCTTGAAGACCAGAGATTCCTTAGGGACAAGAAGATGAAATGATTGTACAGTTAAAATGCACAGGCAGCACAAGATGTGATACACAGAACCAACTCTTAACTCTTTTGTCCTTATCAGGACAGGGCTCCCAGATCAACCCAGCGTTAAATTGCGCTGGGCACTGTCAGGAATTCCTCGCCCTGTAACAACACCGTGCCACCCTGGGCTGCAGCCCCTCACTGCTCCTATGTTACACCAAGGGCCATTTGTTGGCATGTCCCTGCTTCATCTGAGCTATACACAAGAGAAAAAGGAAGCAGATTTTACACCCTTGGTGAACTTTCTGTCCCTTGAGGGATTTCACAAGGAGTCTTCGCTGGCAATATTGATGCCTGGTAAGGGTCAGTCAGCTTGGATCTCACCTTGTACTGTTACTAACCATGTGAAAGATCCCCCGCAAACTTCCTTTAACAGTTTCTGCTTCTCGTGTGTTACATCTTAAGGCTCCCATCACAGTCCAATATTCAGTATGGAGCTGCCATAACACTCACACAACAGGACAGCAAAAGTCATTCTGTTTGAGGCAAAGAAAGGTCCAAACTGCAAACCACTTTCAAAGACATAACATGCAGCAGTTCCCAGGGTTGAGATGGGACAGCAGAGCCCCTCTTGAGTCCCAACTCAGCCTGCAGGGGCAAGGGTGAGAGTCCCAGAGGCTCTCCTCAGCAGCACCGCACGGCATCTGCCGTGGCACAGAACAGAGATGCCTCAGGAGCCCACAGCACAGACCCACACAGCCCCACCAGCCCTGGGCTCTGGCTTCCTGAGCTGCCCCGTGCCCTCTCTTTCTGCCCAGGGCAGCCCAGCAGCCCTCAGCTGTGCCCCCACCTTCCCCCGGAGCAGCTGTGCCACACTGAGGAGGTGATTAGGCCTTTCCTGAGCCCTTTTCAGGCTGCTGCCATTGATGTGCCCCACAAATGTATTCCACTTCACTTGCCAAAAACATACAGGAGCTACAAAAGAGGAAGGTATCTTTCAATAGCTCCTAAAATGACTTTTGCTCCTTTCCCTAAAAAGCTGCAACATAAATTAGGGCAGAGATGGGCTGCTAAGGGAAGCTCCTTTGTCCCTGTTATGTTAGAAGAGAAAAATAATTGTTGGCTTTCCATCAGCCAGCAGGAACAACTGCTGTGGTGCCATGCCAAAAGGATTTGCACCTCTCTGTACTTCTTTGTGGACAGCTATGATCTGCTGTTCTCTGAGTCGGTGTTTCTTTATTATGGCACGTATCAAAAGAGCACCATTGTTTAGAATATGCTCCTTATTTCACATCGGAAAGGGAAAATGATAGGAACACAGGGGCTCAAAGTTTAGAAGATAAAAAGGCAAACACAATAAAGACAGTTGTCTTTGAGCTTACAAGCCTCTGACATGTCACAACTGTAAGCACTGAATCATCTCCTTGGTGTACCTTGTGAACCACTTTCACTTCAAAAATAAAAATAAAGCACCAGGATTCTTTATGTCTTGACAAAATCTGCAGGGCCTGGCATTGACCAGGGTCACATTATTTCCCTTGCAGGTGACCTGGGAGGGGTTTTCAGAAAATTGATTTCTGTTTACTTTCATATGTTTCTTTACAATGGATAAATAAAGTCTGAAGGACCCTCACCTCCCTCAAAATCTCTTTCTGTTCTAACTCACTGCCCTCAAACTACTTTATTTCTCAGTAGCATCAGGAACTCTGAACACAGGCTCATCCCTCTGTGTTGACTGGTATCATGCTCATATTGCAAATTTAACAAGTTGAAATAAGTGCTAGGAACAGCTAGCCCAAATGTACCTTACCCCCAAGCAACTCCCCCAGTAACACACGAGACATTCAAGCTAAAAGGCTGTCAGCTCTGACATCCCTGCCCAGCCAGCTGCAGTAACAAGGTGCACAGCTCGTGCAGGTGCTGTTGTCACACAGAGCTTTGTATCAACCCACACAGGCAACTTCTCAACAGCCTGAACTACCCCAGGTAGGGTACTAGAGACAGCAAACAAACCTGCTGGTTTTCACTGGGAGTGATAGAGCCAAAAGACTCCTGCCTTTGCTACCAAGCAAGAGATATTCCAGACGTGTTTAAGCTTCAGCAAGCACACTCAAATCCACTAACCTAGAAACTTCCAGAAATCAGAAATTTTGCAACTTCTAGATTTCACCTGGACCTTAATTATTTTTGCATCCAAAGGAGTATGAGGCAACACTGGCCTTCTCTCCACCAGAAGGCTCAGAAAGAAGAGCTTTGAATGCACAGACCACACCAGAGACCATCACAACAGCCTGAGTTTTGCTCCAGTGCAGCACACAGATCCTGTCCAAATCCAGTGTCAACATGATGAACACATTCTGAGCTTCTGCAGTATGTTTCAAGAGGAAAACATTCTGTCTTGGTATCAGAACTTCCAATGACAATTAAATCACCATAATCCTCAGCAAGCTGTTCCAATGTTATGCACTACTAAAGTGAAGATGGATTTTTTTGACACTGTGTGTTCCTATCTTGAGGAATTGGGCTGTATTGTGCCTTTCTTTAGAAGATCAAAGAGCCCTTTATTATGAAACACCTGCTCCCACACAAATAGGTGCAAAGCCCATTGGCGCATCCAACAGGGCCTTAATTTGCTTGATTCAGAGGTGCCTCACCTGGTCTGGATCCACTTCTGTGCCCTTCTTAGAGGGCAAACACCAGTGCCAAGCAGCATTGCAGCAGAAGTTAATCCAGTAATCCCACTCCTAATACTGGCTGCTAGACCTTTCCAAGCATTAAAAACACACAAAGACCTCAGTCATAAGTCAGACCTTTATTTTTATAATCGAGCAGAGAGGCAGTGGGGTTGGACAACAATATACAAGTCCTGGTTTCTGACCTGTTTCCTCAGTTACTGTTATCCCTTCACCTCTCATTCCCCCTGGAGATGGAGGAATTGAACCAGCCATTTGAAACTGCTGCCTGTCCATACTGCCAGTACACCTCTGGGCAGCATCCTCCCCCAGGGTCCTGCCCCAGCCGCTCCCCAGGGGCCCGGAGCCCAGCCCCGGCCGATCCCCAGGGGCCCAGCAGCCCAGCCCCGGCTGATCCCCGCAGCAGCCCAGAGCCCGGCCCCGGCTGATCCCCAAGAGCCCAGAGCCCAGCCCCGGCTGATCCCCATGGCTCAGCAGCCCAGAGCCCGGCCAAGGCTGATCCCCAGGAGCCCAGAGCCCGACCCGGCCGCTTCACAGGAGCCCAGAGCCCGGCCCGGCCGATCCCCAGGGCCTAGAGCCCGGCCGCTTCACAGGAGCCCAGAGCCCGGCCCGGCCGATCCCCAGGGCCTAGAGCCCGGCC
>WBNO01017871.1:3832-27571 GCA_013400575.1 Peucedramus taeniatus | reverse complement strand
CGGCCCCAGCTGATCCCCGCAGCAGCCCAGAGCCCAGCCCCGGCTGATCCCCAGGGCACAGAGCCTGGCCCCAGCTGATCCCCAGGGCACAGAGCCCGGCCCCGGCTGATCCCCAGGGCACAGAGCCTGGCCCCGGCTGATCGCCAGGGCACAGAGCCTGGCCCCGGCTGATCCCCAGGGCACAGAGCCTGGCCCCGGCTGATCCCCAGCAGCCCAGAGCCCGGCCCCGGCTGATCCCCAGGGCACAGAGCCCGGCCCCGGCTGATCCCCAGCAGCCCAGAGCCCGGCCCCAGCTGATCCCCAGGGCCCAGCCACAGAAGGCAGGAGCTGCAGCGGAGCAGGGCCCGGCCCTGCCGGGTCACTGGCCCAGGGCTACCCGCGGAGCGTGGCAGGACTCCCCTGGGTGACCGGCTGAAGGAGTTCTGAGAGTCAGAACAAAGCCCAGAGCACTAACTATCTAACTGGTAATTACTTTCTGGTGAAGACTGAAAAATGGGTCATTAAAACCATATTAAACTGTTTTCATTAATACAAAAACCTGATTTACATTTTTTTCCCACAGAGCCATTATGTTCCAAACACGCTGCACGGATGATTTATTTAATCACAACCACATGGAATAGCAATTTTAAGGGCCTGTGACAATCACTTTTTTAACCAGAAAACCTGGCTTGCAATAATTGTCATGTTTTCTGTTAGCCACTCTTCCCACTGCTGTCATAAACCCTCTCCTTTCCAAACACTGCCTTCCTAGTTGCACATAAAAGCAGCACAATCCACTGATACAATTAATAACATTGAATATTTAGGTCAACGTCAGTTCTATTAATTTTATCTCTTAAAGACTCACACATTTTCTAAACAAGTCTAGCCCTTTGGGGGGTTAAACTGTAATTTGCAGTCTGGTTGTGAGTCCCTATCACATAATAGATCAATTAGGTTGAACACTCCAGTATATTAATCTTATTCACATGTAGTAAAGGCAAATATGGCTAATTACTGTATTACAATATTGCCTACTTTTTGCAAATATGTATTAAGGAAAAGGGGAGTTTACTACATTGAACTAGCAAATAAAATTATCTTGATATTAAACTGACAGGGAAGGTGAATGCCTGTATTAATCCATCTCATTTTACCTAAATCGATATCCATTGGAAAATCTGTTTGTCATTACTAATGTGCTGCATGTGTAGAAGAGGCTTTATCATATCAAGAACTCAGTATTTCCCTTCAAAGCATGGTTTGCCTGTCATGGCATTCTAAGAAACACAGTAGTGAGATTTCTTTTACCATAACTATTAGCTTTATTTTTGTACTTTCCAGTTATGAACTACTGGTAGGATTTCAGTGACTCCAGAGAAATGCAGGTACTGATCCAAGTCTCATATCTGTGCCTCTCCCTGCAAACTTGCATGGCTCGAGGGCTTGTCTTTACGATGAAATTAATTGAATTCAGTTTTTAAACTACGGAGTTAATCAAGATTTGCACAACAGCTAACTGGCCAGGAAACAAGGAAGAGTCATGGTCAGCATTAAGTTTACCCGAGGCAAGCTGAGGTGAGCCTGAGCAGGATTTGTCTGCTTTCACTAATTAGCAGGTAACAGTTAATTCATCCATAGGCTCATAATAAAATGGGACAAAAAAGTACTGTAAGAAGTCACCTAGTCTGCCTCAAGGCACTGTGAGAAATTAGTTTAGATGTGACTGAATATCCTAGCAGAAACCTAATTCTATTCCTTGTTCTGCCACTGATCTGCCGTGTGACCAAGTCAGTTCCTCTCTTCCTCTGGTGATTTCCCTGGCCCCATCTCCTTTAGTTCCCACTCCAGACCCCAAAGGGAGGAATTCCCCTCCCGCCCACGTGGCACTGCGCAGTGGGGCTGATGGAGCTGCTGCTCTGGGCATTACTGCACTCACATGTTACACACTATTAGGAGCCAAGACAGAGCACAAATTAAGAGGATGGCTGTGCTTAGTGCTTCCCTAATGTTTTGCACATTTGAATTTTCCAGCAATAGCTCACAAGCTGTGAATTTGCTAAAGTGGAAACCAGGCCAATAAAAATAAAGACAGAAATCTAAATGCTTGGGCTGCTGCAACAGAAGTCTTGTATGAAACACCTGACAAAAACATGGAGATTAATTTGCCCACATAACAGACAGTAAAATTCAACAAAAACATGTTTCTTTGAAAAAGAAAAAAAAAAAAAAAAAGAAAAAAAAAGGAAAAAAACCCGTGTGATTTCTTCTACCCTGCTGCAGCATATAGAGCATCTTGGATCTCAGGATCATTCCACAGGACACAGGTGAAAAACAGGTTCCTCAGCTTTTTTAAGAGCACACAAAATATGTTTATGCTAAGCACCTACTCTTCCCAGGGGCCAGTTGCTCCGAGGCAGTCCCTCACCACATGAAACACACACCTTGGTGTGTGATTATTTGTACAGCTCCACACACACGCACACTCCCACATACAGGAAAGAGGCTGAGCCATGGAGGATGCAGGAGCCAAAATGCAGATTTCCTGTCTTGGGCTGACATCATTGGTGTACTATTTGCTATTGGAAACCTCTTTGCTTAGAAGGATTTCCCAGACTTCTTGCATCTCTTCTCTGCAAAACTTGGGAAGATAGACTATTCTCAGGTGATCCACAAAATAAAATGTTCCATAATTGACTCTGCTAAGAGCTTACACAGCTGTGTGAACTATAAATTATTATTTCTGCCTCGAAAAGTATTATTACATAGTCTGAGATTACTTTTAGTCTTTTCCATGCCTAGAACTGTTCCCAGCTAGAGCTGCTTCATACATGTTGCTGTTTCATAAGCAAATCTCATTTCTTAAGTGGGTCATCAATATTTTGGGTTCCCCTTCTCACCTCATGGGCCCCTAACTTCAAATCCTCTCTAGAATTTTTTAACTGCCAAGTTGAAGGAATGCATAGTCAGAAACATCCAGATGTTATAAGGGATCCAGAATAAGAGTAACAATGGGGAAAAATTTCCTATTTGCTTACAACAGAATCAAATTATCTCTGTGCTCCATTTACCAAAGTCAATTATTGAATTAAATCTGTTCCTTTTGTTTAGTAGGGCAATCTCAAAGAAAAATCAGTCTCTCAGTTCTAGGAAATCTGTGCAAAGAACCACATTTTCGTCCTTGGTTGGACCAAACTGTACTAATCAATAGTTTAATTGCATCAGATGGAGCCAACACTTGGAATAATTATTTTGACAACAGCATGATCAGCAATAGGATTATTGACTTCATGGTGCCAGAAGTTCCCAAGAAGCCAGACTCAAACTATTCAAAAGAAAAACAAATATGCCTGGAGTGAGGAGGAATTCTCCAGGAGAATCTCAAACATGAAAGTGATGTATCTCCCATTCTACCAGCAGCTGCAACCTGGAGTACATGGTGAGTGCTCAGCAAGGAAGAGGACATGGAGGAGACAGCTGGAGGAGCTGGAGCTGACTTATTCCCACTTGTGTCCAGCATGAAGGGAGCAATCAGCTCTGCCAGAATTATGATTTCAGACAATACCTGCTCTCCAGAGTACTCAAAGGCATTCCAGAGCCACAGCCCGGATAAGGCTTGCTCATACCACAAAGAACTAGTAGGCTTGCAGGTTTTTCCCTTGGCTATATTAATTTACCTATACTTCACCTATTTTCCTTCACTATTTTCAGATAAGGGGTTTTAAAGATTTGCCTTTGTTCTGTGCTGCATATTTTCTTAAAATTATGCACCAACCATCAACAAAGCATAATTTTTAAGACTCCAGAGGATCCAGGCATATCAATAATCCAGGAAAAAAAAAAAAAGGCAACTCATACAGAATAAACAGGAGACAAATTTGGAGGTGTAAAGCAGCAGAAAAATTAACACTCAAAAAGGAAAGTGTAACTAACATAAAGGTTCACAAGGAACTGTAGGAGTTAATAGTCTCTCCCTCCATTAAGCACATCAAGAGTGTTCTTTTCCTAATGAGTTAACCTCTTATTATTCAAGTTTAATGGGGACATATATTTGCTTAACCCTGTAGCCTCAGGAGTCAGAATTTCCTGGTGTTAATTATATGGCATATATTCAGACTCTGCTAGCAATGTGAAGTGACAATTCCTGCCAAACGCTGAAACCAGAAATCTCCAGCAAACCTCAGCCTGCTTGACAGAAGAAATACACCTGAAGGTTGTAACTCCCCACAGTTCCCGTAGTCCAGTTCCTGCAGGGCAGCAGACAACAAGCTTAGCACACATTTTGCTCCCTAAAGCCAGCTTGGACTCATGTCCATTGAACAGCACCAGAGAGATCTTCCTGGAGAGCAGGGCAGCTTTACCTTCCCTTTGGCAGGAAAGGGAAGTGAGCCAGATAGATCACACATCAGGGCAGAAATTCCACCTGGGAGTTTCCATTTTAACTCAAATGTGTATGGAAGTGACTGTGTGTGCCCAGGACACTCTGCTCTGCTGTAACTACCCTACCTGAGCTTGAATTTGTGTTGCTGTTTTGTTTTTTTTTCTTTCAAGAGAATTTAGAAGGAAGAAGAGCAGAACCCATCCTGTAACAAGATCTCCAGCAGCACCAGAGTGCTGCTTTAAGCACTCACCAGGGAATGGCTATACAGCCCCAAGGGAGAGGAGAAACAGTGTGCACATGGGAGTGCCCACACCAGGCACTGCTAGCTGTGGAAGGGAACACATGGAGCCCCGCAGAAATCTCCTCCCTGAGTTTTTGCACATAAGAGCAGACACTGTAAACACAAATATCTTCAGAGCCAAGGTTACCCTGGTGGTTCATTGGTCTGTTTAATGATCATGCAGACCCAGAAGAGCATAAAGCCCACGACAGTAACATGGCATATGCATTTACAGGACAGATGCACAACAAAATGTAGTAGTTCCCCCAAAAGTCATCTCCTCCACTGCCTCTTGGACCATTTATTGTTATCTCAAGAGAGAAACATTAAGTCACAGTTTCAGGGTGGAAGCAGACACACAAATATCCTAATTCATGATGCAAATTACTATTTAAACAGAAGACAGGTGTCTTTGGTGTCACTGATTCAGCATCTCCCCTCCACCTTAGCTCTCTGCTAGATCTGGGCACTTAAAAAGAAGGAGGCTATTTGCAGCAACACTGTGGTTAACAAGAGGCTGAATTTCCACTTCACAACATGGTATCTTGAAATGACAGCAAAGAATGAGTTGCTACAAAAACAGATCAAGTCCAAGTGCCATGGGTACACAACAACACAAACCCTGATCTCTTTTGGATCAGGAAAGAAGCTGTACTTAACTCTCTGGAAGTTAAACTATACCCTGTGTCTTCCTTTGCTATTTTAGGCTGCAGACAGGATCACCCAGATGACATTTAGCAATCAAACTTTACTTCTCTTCCAATAGATGGAAGGTACACACACAAGCTCTTTTCAGTCAAATCGTGGAGATGTTCCTATGCCTGCAAAGGGAAGACTCCTCCAGAGTCCAGCAGCACCAGCAGAGCAGCAAGTCCAGTAGGCACCTCCTTGGGAGGGTCGCAAGAAGTCAGTGTCCCTCCACCCAGGTACAGATCAGCTGAGCCTACCATCACCCTCCTATTGCCATCCTGCTTACTGCAGTAATAAATACATCAATAACTAACAGCAAGTTAAGAAGATGATTTGCACTTCTGTAGGGCCCTTTCTCCGAGGAGCTGTTAACAAAACACAAAGCCTTGCAGAGCCATTGTTCTCCCGTTTCACAGTTTCACAGACAGGGCACCCCATCACATCCAGCAGGGGAGTGCCTCCTCCAAGGGCCCTGGAATAACCCACCAGCAAGAGAGGCCAATGCTGTACCCACCAGGCTGCACTTCACTTTGGGGGAAAAAAATACAAGAGCACAGGCTGCCTCCCTAGCCACCTTAAGAGCAGGGATTGCCTTCAAAGCTCTCTGCCTGTGAAAGATGCGGGTTCCTTTTTGCTGTGTAAAGACAAGATTTTTGGGGTGGCAGGCAAAGTCAAGCAAAAGGGGAAAGTGGTTATTTGTGAATAACCATGCAGCCATGCATGGCTTGTGAACCATGGTTAATTCAGTACCCACACATGCTCATTAGAGCTATTCATGCACCCACTGCAATCAGCTTGTTTACACACTTATCAATGACAACTTTCAGATTATTACTTTAATTAAGAAAACCTCTTCATTCATTGGGATTATATCACCAAAACTCCTTTTCCGGGGCGGGGGGGGACGAGTATTTACAGGAAGACAAGGAGCTGAGCTAGTCACTGCAGCTGCCAGTTGTACATGGAGCTCATGCTTCAAGGGTCAGGAGGCACAGGGAACCAACACCAGGTGCCTCCACCGTAAGCAGCAGGAGACAGGAGTATAATGAACCAACTCTCAGGTATTGACCTGCAGTGAAGAGGCTTCACAGCAAATCCTGTGGGACTCACTCACTTCTGAAGGAATATCCTGGCAGGAGCAGGCCCACAGCAGCTTTATATCTAGCCCTGGCGCTCCTGGTATTTCCCAGGTGCCCTACCGACAGCTTGTCACAGGAATGCTGAACCTCAGAGCCTCTGGGACCTCAGTGGCTGAGTGCCACAGCTCTCCCATATTCCCCACACCTCTCTGAGGGGACTTGTCCCAGACCCCATCATCAGGTGTCACAGCAGGGCCACTCTCTCAGCCCAGCAGGGCAAGGCCAAGTCCAGACCCCACAAGCTACAGAAACCCCTTGCTCCCAGCAGCCCCTCAGAGTTCTGTACTGGGCACCAGCTCCTCCAGACCTGCTCCAGATGCTCAGCTCAGGACAGTGCCCTCCAGTAAAGCCAGCAGCAGCACGGCTCTCAGGAAACCAGCTGGCTGGGATCTCAGGATCATTCCACAGGACACGGGTGAAAAACATGTTCCTCAGTTTTTTAAAGAGCACACAAAATGTGTTTATGCTAAGCACCTACTACCTGCCCGACCAGTGCCCAGCAGTGACTGGTCCTGCTGGTCCAGCCCCACACAGACAGCTCAGCACCAACAGCTGCTAACCTGCCACCACATCCGAGTTCAACAGCTAGCCTGATTTTATCATGGGAATAAAGTCATTCCTTACACATCTTGTTAAGAGACCAAGTTCACAACAAACCTGCCTCCAAGTCAAAATTATCATCTGATTATCTCCAGTCCAGCTAGAGCAAGACTCTGCTGCAAATGAGCAACTGATTAACAACTGGTTAACTGCACCAGCATCTCCTTACCTCCTCGAGTTCTCTCAGTGGCTAGCCACGTGACATTATTTCCCAGGAGGGGATTTTAACATTGTTACCATTTTATAGAGCTAAAAAGGAGATGTTAATAAAATGCATAATTGAAAGTTACCCCTCTTCTCTTACTAAGAAGCTCTAAAATTTTTGAAATGTCTGTCCTAAATATTTTCTGTATTCTACAATTATAACTCTTTCCCCACACAAATTTTAAACTGACACATTAATCAGTGCATTTGTTTGTAGCTATTTCTGAAGGCAGTAAATTAATCTAAGTTACGGCATCTGACAACAAAGTATCCTACAGATTACATTTATGCATTTGCCAAATACTTTCCAAAATGCTTCATGGAATAGGTACCAGATAAAGAATATACTCTGAAAAACACAAAAAAATAATAATATTTGTCTATTTTTTCCAGCTCACCAATTCTTCTGTGCTTTTTTTCCAATGCATATTTCCAATTTTCCAGTATTCATCTGAAAATCCACTTTTCCCCTTGTTAAAAATTAAACCCTCAGCTATTGACACAGAGGAGATTGGCTCACACTCTCAGCAGACTGTAATAATAAGTTGTTGAAAGAAGGAGCCTTGTAGGAGCTGGTGTGAACTTAGCCTCCCAGCACTCGGAGCAGGAATACTCCAGCCAGCCACCAGCAGCTCTTTGGTCTGTTTTTTCTCCACATTACCCATGGTATGTTCTACAAGCTAAAAAAACAGAACAAACTAAATCACTTACTCCCTTCCCCCATCCCTTTCATTTCAAATCTGTACTCGTCTTTGATGCTGACACAACTGTCAACAAACGAAGTAAATTTCCTTTGCAGCTTGGGCTCAATAGTAAAACATCCCCTGACTTAGCAAGCCTCTGTTTGTCTCTACACAGAGTCACTGCCCCAAAGACTTGACATCCCCAAGCAGTGAGCCAGAGCCCTCGAAACATCTTCTAGAGCAAATGACTTCATATTACTAAGAGTCACATCTTTCCTCTGTATAACCAAGCCCTGTCAAAGCCTCTTTCCAGGTACTGGTAGGTGGCCTCAGAGTCATATTAAACACAGATCTGCACCAGTAGGTCAGTAGAAGATACTGAAGAAGCCCAGCGGAGATGCCAGGTCTGCAGCAAGGCCCAGAGCAGATGTAGCACTGCCTTTCAGAGTCAGAACTGACTTCAGGAAGCACCCTGGACCTTTAACTCCAGCCCACAACCCACACACAGATATTCTGATACAGTTCCTTACATTTTAACTCTCTGTCCCAAAGTACCCATTCCTGGAATAAAGGCTTTGCCTGTGCATGCAGTTACACATATACACCCCCACTTAAAGATCGTCAAGTAGGGGCAGGAAATCTATGAAACCTTCCTTCCCCTCTGCAAAGCAGGAACTTTGCACTGAAGGTCACCCGCTTGCTCAAGCATGTGCTGCTGGCACCCAGCTCTCTAGATGCCGAGGTGCTGTTCCTGCAGGAAAAGGCAGAAGCTTTGTGAAAAGACAACATACACTGGTATTCTACGCCTACAGAGTCCTTGGGAGATGCAGAACTTCAGCAGCTTTTGGAAATTTCTCAATTTTTGTCTGCTGGATGGGAGGGGAGGAGGGATGGTTGTCATTACCAAGTTAGAGGAGTTTTGTGACAGACCGGTCCTTCTCTGTGGAGTTCAGTAATGCATAAAAACCATCCCAGGATCTGTTCCTGTACCATAAGTTGGAAAGGGTGACACCTCTAATAGAGAGAGCAAAACAAATATAACCAACATCCAGAACAGAGCAGCACAGAACAGCCTCTGCTGCTCCAGGGCCCTTCTCCCAACACCCACAGGAGCTCTGCCGTCCTCGCAGAGGGATCAGGTCTCAGCTCTAGGTAACTAGCTCAAGGGGAAACCCCTGAACATGCACTGCACCTGGAACTATGAGGCAGAAATAGACAGCTATGGGCCAAATTCTGTCACTTTTATTCAACCCTCTTTCCTCCACCTCAGGCAAGCACAATCCTGTTCCCTAAATCAGCCTGTTTGCTCCCCAGCAGATTCTTGGCTGGATACCCGGGATTTACCAGCCATGTTTAGACATAAATAGAGATCAGTCTGCAGGCAGGATCACACAAGGGCACTTCCAGCGAGGCAGCCCAGCACCGATGACACCGATGAAGGTGCACTCGGAGGGGTGAACCAGCCCTGGCACA
This sequence comes from Peucedramus taeniatus, assembly GCA_013400575.1. NCBI lineage: Eukaryota > Metazoa > Chordata > Aves > Passeriformes > Fringillidae > Peucedramus > Peucedramus taeniatus. Next base: position 18,139 of record WBNO01017871.1, on the reverse strand, counting down.
GCGCTGCCATCAATGCCAAGGGCAGCAAGAAGAGTGAACCCCAGCGAGCAGCCCAGCATGGGAAAGGTTAGCTGTGGGCACTCCAGTGCCCCAGATGTCAGAGCGGATCAGTGCCGGGGCTAGCTGGGCTGCCGCGGTCCCAGGGCAGGGCTGGACAACAATGCAGGGCACAGACAGCGCAAGGGCTGGTCATTAAAGCTTGAATAGGCAGAAAGGAAAAGGAATCTCCTAATCATTTCCTTTAGCCATCTCAGCTCCTCTCCCAGCCTTTCCCCCCTCCTGGCCTTTTGAAGATGCTTGCTAATAAGTGTTAACGAGTTGCCTGACAAAGGAGGAGGGGGAGGGGGAAGACGCTACCAAGGAAGAAAAGGGACCAGCCAGAGGCCTGTGCATGCCATGGCAGCTTCTGGATGCAAAGGATCCCCGGGACAGGACCGCCACTCCTGCCAGGCTCATTTCAAGCTCTGACCTCTCTGACTGAGCTTTTAATTTTTTAAAAATTATTATTTATTCTTTTTTTTCCTGCATGCCACAGTCTGTTCCCTTTCTTACAGCCTGAGAGACGCCTGCAGCTTGCACTCGCCAGCTCACCACTGTGTCAGTGCTGCCACCTCCTTCAATTCCAGCACTTGTTTTCCTTCTCCCTCCATTTCAGCCCTCTCCGATGTGAGCCACAACACAGCTGCACACACTGAAACACCCTGGGCTGCCGTGGTGATCCTGTCCTCCCTGCCACTGTCCCAGCACCCTGTCTGACAACACTCTGCATTTTCCAACCACCTCTACAGCAGCTTCTCCTTCCACCTTGGAGGGGTCACCAACTGCATCAGATTTAACCCTTACAGCCTTAAATGCAGGTATTCCCATTCTCCACAGCACTCACTCTTTGTATGGAGGAGCTCGAACACCACCCCAGAGCTTCCCTCTGGACACAGGATGCCACAGCCCTCCACCCTCCAGGAACCACTCATTCCTGGAGTAATCCACACCATTTTTGCACTGGACCAGCAACTACAGAAGATGGCAAGGGAATGGAGAATCAGGACAAGTATCTTTTCCCATGGGAGAGTTTATGTCAGCTAGCTTCTAGCATGGCTCCATTCCCATGGTGGCCAACCTGCCCTCTCAGCTGGGAACTGCAGCACCAAAAGGAGACACCACAGAGCTCAAGGATCACCACCATTCTGCTCTCACCTTAGAGAAGGGACACCTTCAGTGCAGAAGCAGCACCTCTTTGGGAAGCACTAGCAGGACTCTGAAGAAAAGTGCAAAACAGTTTCTCTTACCTAAATTTGTAACAACAGGCTGAGCCATAACTCCCTACAAACAAAGCTACCTCTCCAGCAGACCCTTCTGCTGAGAGTCTTTTATACAGACCCCATCCCAAAGCCATCAGCTCATTTCTCCCAGCTGGCCCATCCCAACCCTCCTACAAATCACTACCTGCTGCACAGGTCTTGCTTTAGCTGCTGCCAAGGGGCTGATTAACTCCTTCCCTGCCAGCCTCTAGAGGCTTGTCTGACTTGTGGCAGCTTCCCGTCTGTATTTTTTCTTCCCAGTGCCTCTAAAATTGAGAAGGTCTCTCTCTGCCACAAACACATATGGGGCCCGCTCTACAGAAGGAGGTCGTCTGGCTGTTCACCTCATTTGGAAAATCACTGACCTCATTTATATTCCTAAATTCAAATCTGAGCTTCCAAACGTATGAAGTGGATCAACTTGAGATCTCAGCCTGAGGAACCTCCCTCCCCGGCAGCTGTCCTTACTGGCTGCTGACCTCTCCCCGTTTCTTGTGCCAGAAAAGGGAAGGCAAAGCCAGACTCCCCCCTGCTGTAACAGCATCAAGAGGTATTTGTACCAGCTGAATCCAGCTTCAGTGGTGCTACAGACTAAATGAATTTAATCCATAACTTTGTTTCCCACAAAGTACTACTGAGACCCTCAACATATGTATATGTCTTAAGGAAGTGATTTTCTGAGAACAATAGGGAACTTGAAGAGAGTGACAATGCCTCTTTAGTGGTTTGGCTAGCACAAGAAGGTTATCAAATTGTCCTGGGGGGGAACAAAAAACAACCAAAAAAACCCCACCAAAACAAAACTGAACTAGATGCACAATTTATGAATTGCCAGAAAACAAATGATTTAGTATCTAATCAGATCATTGTGGTTTTACTCATTCATCCTCAATTCATCAAGAAAAGCAGTTCATTAATCTAAAGAACTAGGCATAAAATTTATACATCAACTACTCTGTTTTATTGCCAAGCCTACTGTATTATACTTCAGTTTTATGTGCATTATAATAAAAAGCATGTGTGAATTCTCATCTTCTAAAATAGTTGTGCATCCGTGTGGTTTGAGTTAATGCTTTTGAAAGCAGTCTCCACATGATGCTATCTGCAAATAGAATCTGACTATGATAAAACTTTAACTCTTAAGATGTGGTCTAATAACATATTGTGATAAAAAGAAATCCATTTTCAGAAAATGGACTTTACCCACGTGCACAAAAATATTTTAAAACTACAAAACTTCTAAGGAGGCAAAGATCAATTCACAGCAGTACAAACCTCACCTCCACCGACAAGAAAACATACTTCAGATACTGCAACATGGGGGAAAAAACTGCAATCCCAGCCAGTTTGAAAGGCTATCGTGAGTACATCAATAATTAATCCTCAAATCTTACCCAAAAAGGAAAAAAATATATATTTCAGCCCAGGTACAGGTTAATATTAATATACAGTTGCTTGTGAGTACTATATAAATGGAAACTGGAAACATGCTGCTGGCAAATGGCAGACAATCTTTGTGTTCTTCATATATAATGAAGGCAGCAGTTGCAGGAGGATTATGAAACAAACATTTGTTCCCGTTTTACTGAGTCTATTTATCAGCAGTAAATATCAGCAGCGGAGATAAGAATAATATCCACTTTGTATTTTTCAGGACACCATCAGAGAACAAGACCTCCTGCAAATAATGTAAAGAAGATGAGGGTAAATGAAGCTCTAAGTATTTGAGCAACATAACATTCACATTACTTACGTGCTGAGAAAGAGTACTTATGTCAAATGCTGGGTGGAATTTAACCATTTGTAGTTCCATATTTTTTACACCAGCTCTGTGCACTTGGAAGATGTGTTAATGCAAGAAGTGACACATTTATAATGCTCGACCTCTGTCATATAAATAGCAGTGATACACCATCTTCATTTGCTTCATGCTAACAGGTGCTACCGTCTCCAGTCTTCACCAAAGGTCAAGCACAGCTCTCTTAGAAACCCTGAGTTCTATTCTGCAAATGTTTCTTTTTATGCTAAGGTAGAATTGTTTAACAATCATGTCACAATATGGCTTATTGTTAGAACAAATTACCCAGTCCATTAATTACACAGCTATCTTTCCATCAACTAATAAAAATACCCCCAATTACACACACATAATAAGTAACCTGTTGTTGCAGCACAGTCAAAATGAATGGTGATGTAAAAAGCAGCAGTGTGACACCCCTGGCCCACCTGAAATTAAACCAGGATGCTTTTGGCCTGTTAGTCTAAAGAAAACAACGCTCTTCTTGGGTGACTGATCTTCAGTGACAATTACTAAGTACTTGTCATATTCTGAAGTTGCTCACCCTGCCCTGCAGGGACAAGAGGCCCTCTTGAATTAGTATTTGTGTCCGAGCAGGGGGACTGCCTGTGGCCCTCCTGCCCCGGGGTACAGAACCAGTACCAAACCATCACTCCGATGAGCTTGTTTGGCTGCAGCACCTGCAGCCAGACCTCTGCTCCTCAATGTTCTTTGTATGTAAAACAGAAAATCCTGTAATTAAGAACCAGAACCTGGAGCTTCTCATTCCCAGGGGAGACACTCGGGCTTTTGGTCCACACTGGATCACACCCTGAGGCTGCAGCAGTATTCAGAGGTATTACATTAATGAATGTCTTAGCAAACCATCCATTGCACAGTGACACAAACTGCAGTTCCCAGTGACATCGTGTCAAAGCTTCAGTATGCTTCAAGTGACTCAAAATGACACTCAGCTATACAAAACATCTTCAGAACATTTCATTTCATAAAAGAAATAGCTAGGACCATGCAATCTTTTTGGGGGGGACTTCTTTGTTTGTTTCCAACTCTTAAACTTCATTATTCCCCACAAACAACTGCTAAAAGGAACCAAATGTTTCATATGGAAAGAGGCATAGAAAGTGGATTACAACCACTGGAAGAATGGGGATCTCATGAAAAATGAGTGTATGGTTCCCCCTGTGACAAGATATGAGAACTCCAGCAAGCCTGGAAACCCTTCTGTCATGTCTGCTTACTTCCAGTGCGTCTTGTGCCCGCCAAAACACGCTCCTCTTTCGCACAAATGGGAAATCTTTACTCTGAAGTGAATCTAGGGCAGTACCTAATGACACAGCCAAGCAAGCCCAGCACTGCACCTTCCACAGGGCCTGAAGGTACCCGCGGCGTGTCTGCAGGAAGAGGCACAGACAGACACGCTTTCTCCTGCCTTCAGACAAGACAGGTAGCTGAGACTCGCCACCATGCTACTGCATGGACTCTTCCTGACAAAGGCTGTTCTGGGTTTAACCAGCTCGGAACACGCAGCAGGAAATGGGGCTGCCTGCATATGCCCTGAGGGATACAGCCAGTGTCTGACAAAGGCTGCAGCCCATATCAGATCTTTATTCATGGCACTGGAGCTTCCACAGTGGCATGGAGAAGCAATACCTTCCCCGGATGTTTTCCATCTGGCCTCCCATTACAAAGGCACATGAAGCAAACAAGCTACAGCATATGATGGCTCTGATGTTTTCTCCCCTTCCAACCTCTCTGGCTGAATCCTGCTCTTATGGTTTGTTGTTCACAATTATGATACAAATGATTTGTGGGTGTGTAATTCAACCAGTCCACTGCAACACTTGTTTGAGAGGACTCACTGCTCACAGAGTATTATTATGCAGTGAGGCTGGAGACCTGCATCATACCTGAGCAGTGCAAATCAGCTCCATCAAATACCTGCTTTTGTCTTGGTTAATAAGTCTATTCAGCAAAGCAGGGGCCATCAGGAAGATTTAAGCATATACATAAAACTAAGCATACATCTAAGAGCTTTACTGAATACATGTCCCTTGCAGCCTTGTGATAATCATGTATCTTTGCAGAAACAAAATGTTAATGAGTATTCGTCAGAATCCTTTTTGCTTCACATTAAAAATACTCTTTGTGCAAGTGTTCCCAGGAGAACAAGGAAGAGAGCATAGAGATTTCACAGCTCTCTGAAGGCTTTTATACAGCATTCATCCTATTTTGTCCAACTCAATAGCAGCTTCTGCTGCAACCACAAGTATATGTCACCATCACTACTACCCCCTAAAAAGGCAGATATGAATTCACACTAAAAATTACTGTGTTGAAGACAAATATGGCTGAGTATCATCATGTAAAAGAGACAAAATAGACTGAGTGGGGGTTGTAAAAGAAAAACAGTGGGTCACCAAGAGTACAGGCAAAGAATAAGAGCAGAAAGCCAAATGCATTTAAATAAGCCCAGTGACAGTCTCAGATAGAGATCACTTTTGAGCTGGCTTGGAGTGGGAGCACAAAATGACTCTTGATGTTTTGCTGACTGCAGTGTCCAGGAGCTGGTGCATCTTCTGTGTGAAGACATATAATTGCATCAAAGTAATTTCTGTTTTCAGTCCTAAAAAGAAACAATCTACATGCCCCAAGTTTTGACTAACCACCTGATTTGAAGGCAGTGAGGCTCCAGAGCAGGCAGCCAGAGCAGCTGTTTTCGCTCAGGGAGCAGAAATTACATTATGACTGCAGTTAAAGACTCCGAGGCCAAAGAAAGTCCATGTCTGGACTTCAGGTTCATGCTCACACTTCAACAGGCTTCAACACAAATCTAAGGACATATGGTGTCCTTGACTCCAGGAAGTCAAGTTTTACTTGACAGTCAGTACAGCACTCAGCCACATCCTGGTGCTTTTCAGCTCTTCTCAGACATTTGGGTCCCATAAACAAACAGCAACTTCTGTTAGCACTGGCTGTGGAGAGTCCCTGGGGAATGCCTTCCACCACCCTTCCTATGGTGAGTACCCTGCATTTTCCAGCCCCACAGTCCAACAAGGCCTTGAGTTTTAGGCTTTGGGCTTGAAATAATGTCCAAAGTTTCCCACTAATTTCTCTATGATGGTCACTTGGAGAAATGAACCACCAGAGCAAACACTTTCCCAAATATTCCAAGAGCTTTGCAACATCTCCTGACAAGCATTAAGAATAGGGGAGTTTGAAAGTCAAACTGTGCCCCCAGAAAGAGTGGCCACCTTGCTGTGACCATGCTGTGCAGGCAGCATCTCTCCACATCGCCTTTCACGCAGTCCCAGTGGTGAAGCAGCAAAGAGATTCCCATTATTAGCAGCTCTCCAAAGTATAAGAGACAAATTGCAGCCTGGCAGTAATTATTAATGAGAAGAACATTTTGTACGATCAGATTTTTGTTTCTGTGACTAACAGGTTTCGAATAATCTTCAGCCAAAGGCGTAGACACAGGTATTAATGCAGCACCAAAAAGCGCTTGTTCAAACCAGGCACAGCTCAGACCCTAAGGGGCCCTGGCAAAGCCAGCAGGCCCTGCTGCACAGATCTGCTTCTCGAACCCAAGGAGCCCAGTTTGAGCACAGCCACCACTGGTGGGATTCAGCAGCGCTTGTTTGCTGCGTTGTCACTCCCAGAAGCCAGGGCTCGGACTTCCCAAGCCTGTCTCCTAACTGCGGGAGCGCGGTGCCCTCCTGAGCCCTCCCCACCCCTCTCTCAATGCCCTAAACTGACTGACAGAATCAGATTTGTGGAGTGAACTCAGTTGCTTTTGATCTCTATTCAAGGTGCCATCAAGGGATCTTAATAGGTAGTATCTTAGCAAATGCTTTAAGGCCTGAAACCGTCATTAAAGAAACTCCTGATTCTCACACTTGTCTGAAAGAATAGAGGAGCAAGCTGGCTTCAAATGCCAGTTGACAGATGGGAAGACATATGGACTATAGGATTGCTGATCTAAAGAGTCAGAGCCATGGTCAGGCTGAGGAAACATACATCTTTATTTTGATGTTGACCTCAAAGGGAAGAGGTCTGAGCCAACAGAAAGGGGAAAGGGCAGAAAATATCACAAGTCTGAGGCCAGGATTGCTTTGAACTTGAAGACAAATAACACTAAACGGTACCAAGTTGACAAAAAGGCTTCTTGACACTCCGTGTCTACAAATTTAGCAGTCTGACCCAAATAGCTGCTAGATGCATTTTCAGTAACGAGCCGAGTAGGGATCAGTAATGCTGATGCAATCTCTTGTGGCACCCAAGAAGTTTGTCATTTCTTCCAGTTCCAGATATTCACAGGGCTCTGGCATGGAGCAGGACGGAGGCACAAGGGGGCACTTTGGGTTAAAGCCCTCATTATCTTTCTGCCAGTCTTTGGAGCCACGGAGCAGTGGATTCCTGAAGAACACTTCTCATCAAGTCCTGTATTTGTTTCCCTACTGGCTCAATATGGAAAAACGCACAACCCCATCCCAAGTCATTAACATTGCACATAGCATTTTCTATAAAATTCCCCCTGGGACACTTAACTGTATTCCTTTCCAGCACTGAAGAAAATTTTCAGGATAAAGTTTAGACACTTGGAGCCTTCTGCTGAATTTAAATGGCTGTGCAAGGAAGCCATGAAACAAATGAAGGGACAGATATCCTATTTTCTTCACAGAAAAAAAAGCAGGGCCTTTTAGTTCACTGTCTTTCTTCATGTCGTCTTTTTATCAGGAGTGTGCACTGATGACACTACTTTAATGCAGTCTGTTCCAAGAGATTAAATTGAATGTCTGTGTAGAGTTTCAGGGCTCAGCAGCATAGCATGGCAGCTTCGTTTCACATCTCCGGCACACTGGGCAGGCATAAAAATAATTGCAGACTCAGAAACGATCAAGGAATGTATCCTGGCTGCAACAGATGCTGTATTAAAAGGAAAGACAAAAGCCAAAGTGCATAATGAATTTTAAAAGATTTCTTTATCAAACATGTCATTTGTTTGAAGGACTGAATTGCTGGCATCAGATGTGGCAGATGAGCTTGTTACCAAAGTGAAACATGAGGACTGCTATGCAATGGCAATTGATGAGTCAATTGAAATCACTGATGTTGCTCAAATGCTCATCTTCATTTAATATGTCAGTGGTCAGAAGTTAACCAAAGACCTTCTGGTTTTGTTGCCACAGAAGCAAACCAAAGGCTACAAAACATGGTGTGCTAGCACTGAACCTCAGAGGCCCTAATATACTTAATGGGAGCTGACACTCCAACTACACTTGTCTGTGAAAAATAATTTCTGACATAGCCCTAACAACTGAACTCAGGCTCGTGAGCATCAGTGCCTTGTCCATCAAACCATTCTCTCAGCTGCATTAAAAGCAAGATATTAAAATGGCATTACATTACCAAGAAACACAGTTGTTTGTCTAAGGCTGACACCAATTCTTTTGGTTGATTATTTCAGCACTCTCTTTATGGGGATGTTTCTGAAGGAAACGGTTTGCTAAGTACTCGGGTGCTTTGCTGGTTGATAAAAATACAACCAATGCTTGTAAAACAAAGAAAAGGATTTTAAAATTCTTTCCTCCTGCAAAACAAAACAAAACAAAACAAAACAAAAAACAAATGCCCCCAGAAAAAAAAAAAAAAAAAAAGCCACAAAACAAAACAACCCCCCTCCCCCCAAAAAAACCCCAAAACATTCAAACAACACAAAACCCCAAACAGATTTCTTCCATCCTTCCTAGCCATTTTCTGGTTATCTGGACTAATTTCTTGGTCTTGATACAACAAGCCTAAATAATCTTGGAAAATCTTTACAAGTGGAATTCTTCTACTTTAGAAATCCAGAAATATAAAGCAGAAAGTGTGACTTCATACAAACCAGTTTTCAACACAAGCACCCATCTGGATTTTTCACCACAGAAAAAAGTAAACTGACTGAGAAAGTGTAAAATCTCTCTCTGGGTCTTTGGGACATGTCTTGAAGATTTTAGTGCAGACAGGCAAGTCTCCTCTGAGCTCGGTAAACAACCCTGGCTAAACTTGCTGAGCACACCCAGGCAGATTTAACTAGTTGGGAAGAGCTTTCAGCGTGGTTTGCTCTACGGGCTGCACTGTGACTGCTTTTTTCTGCCCCAATATTCCCACCTCCCCTGCTGGCAGGGTCAAACGGGAATGAGAGGTTAGCAGCCGGGGGGCTGGGGCTGGCACCCACAGGGCTGACCCGACAGCAGAAGTTGCTCTGTGTCTAAAGAGACAGAGAGCAGTCCTGTGCCTCTGCCCAGGACCAGCATGCAGTCTCAACCCAGCTGCAGCAGCATGCCTGGTAAACGCTCTGGGATTTGTTAAAAATGAGGCTTTTCTAATGTGCTAAAGATGACAGACCTCAAGTTGTCATATATTAAAATGGTGCGTAAATTCCTTCCTCTGAGTACCAATAATGGGACAAAAATCCTTGCCAACTCCAGTCTGTCCCTCCTGCCAAGGATTGTTTGAGCTCAGCTCATCCCAAGTGCCCCCATTGGGATCCAGATATAGATTAACACAGTTTTGAAATGCACAAGGGCCACAATCATGCAAGGCTTGATCCAACCCCGACTGGAGTCCATGGAAAGGTCTGCATTGACGCAAGTGGATGGAGCCCAGCACCACCGCTCCTGCTGCTGAGAAGCCAACCCCAGTCCCCCCGCCAGGGCAGCACCGCCTTGTGCCCTGCAAGAATGGGGGCTAGCGGGAGCCATGGGGGAGCAGGAGGGCAACAACAGCTCCCTGAGGGCCCTTCTCCCCCCGAGCCTGCTGGGCACGTAGCTGCGGGCAGGATGGCAGCCCGTTCTTCCCCCCTTGCTGCTCAGGCCCGGCTCGCCAAGGGACTCGCCCCCATCCCCACCCGAGTCCCAGCACAGGAATGGCACCACGGGTGCCCACGCGCTGCACCCACAGCAGCCCTGCACGGCTGCAGCGTGGGAGCCAGCAGTGTGCAGCGTGGAGCCTGCAGCGTGCCTCACCCCGAGCGCCACACGCTGCTTCCCGCAGGGCAAACCCTGTGCACGGCTCCAGAGACTCACGCACTTTTGTGGGGGCTCTGCCTGAACAGCCTGCAAATGCAAAAGGCTCAGCTGGATGTATTCACACACAGGGACAAGGAGCAGCTCCTCACTGCTGCACCAGCCTGGCTGCTTTTCACTCCACTATTCCTCCTTCGCCAACCCGCATCTCTTTTGTTCCTCCTTTCCTCATTCCCACGTTTCTGTGCTGCCCTCCCACGCATCCCCTACGCTACCCAACAGTTTGCCCTTCTACACTCTTCTCAGCCATCATTTCTTTGGGATTTGCTGCAGTCAGAGGAGGAGGAATTGAAATGGGGAAATACCAGCCTTGGGGCCCTCTCCCCTTAACAGTCTCTGGTACTGGTATAGAGCTCACAGAAGACAGTACCAATCCAAGGGGGGCAGCATTCATGCATGCAGTAGTCCCCAGCTTGGGGCCTTCTACTCTATAACAGCAATAAAAAACTGCCCATTCAAGTCCTTTGTCTCAAAGATTTCCATCCTGGCTACAGCAAGTGCAGATTTATTGGTGGGAGCAATTGCAGGAGGAATAGTAAACAGCATGCGCGTGCATGTGGATGTGCCAGCGCACTGGGGACGTGCCTCCACCAGAAACTCGCCACAGCCAACATTAAGTATGGGACTAATATAACATGGGTTCTCTGGCACATAAAAAAAAATTAAAAGTATCTCATTTGGCACCTGATTTCACGACATCCACAGCACAGTGAGAGCTTGGTGGGGAGGCAGGGATGGAGAACCGAAGCCAAGAGTCGGCTGCCTAGGCTGAGTCTGAGGAATCAGACCTGGCCTTACCATGCACAGTGAGGCACAGCGTGGCCTCTGCTTGCTCACAGGCCTCCACACACGCAAGCTGAGCTGCACTGCCTGTGTGCACTGCCTGAGCTGCACTGCTGCCTGTGTGCACTGCCTCTGTGCACTGCCTGAGCTGCACAGCCTGTGTGCACTGCTGCCTGTGTGCACTGCCTATGTGCACTGCTGCCTGAGCTGCACTGCCTGAGCTCCACTGCTGCCTGCGTGCACTGCCTGAACTGCACTGCTGCCTGTGTGCACCAGTGCCTGCCCCACCCCTACTCTAAGGTGCAGCCTCACTGCAGAGCCCTGCCAAGGCGCCCACCCCAAACCTCCTGCTGCAGCCTCCCACCCCTTCCACAGAGACACACACAACTCTTCCAGGCTTGTTGACACGTTAGAATAATACGTTGCTAATGATAAAATCAACAGCCGCATCTTTTGTTGACTTCTGTAGGGATTTTGCTGGAGAAAGGATGGTAGACCATGACTCCGAGCTCATTGAGTGACATCTTGTATTTTCTAAACCATCCTCAGATTTTTCATAACATCCAGCAAGCAAGCTGCTGACAGATCAGGATGGCTGCCTGTTTGTTGGGCAAGAATATTTTGCGATTCAGTAGAATACCAAATTTGGTAGAATGTCTTCCACTTTGGTAGAAGATATTACAAACAACTGTGCATTTTAACACGTTTTCACATTACACATCATTCATTCTGGGGAGGGGGTGGTGATCGCTCTGTGCAGACAGCCAGCAACGCTTCCAAGAATGAAAATGTTCATCGAAAGATAATGAAAAACAGATATTTAGTAACATTTTCATTTTGCATGTTTAAATATTTATAACTATGTTCATAAAACCACATGTTTGCTCTCCTAATGCTCTAGTGATTTTGTTTATGAAATGCAGTATTTCTCCAATGCCCATTCCTTGCGTCAGCCTCTCCACGGAGCGTGATTTAGTCCCGTTGCTGTACTGACAACCAACTCTTTTGTAAAAGACAGGCCAAGAATGAAGAACAGAAAACTAACAAAAAGAAGAAAACACATTTTCAGAGCATTAATGTTTCACTAATACATATGTGATTTTCTACTTTGTAGGGGCCATTTATGCCAGTTTAATTTTTTCAGTGCAATTTATTGTCAATCTGGAAGGGAACTATTTCTTACTCTACAGCAAAATTACAAAAATCTAGAAATATAAGTGTGATAAAACTAAGGTGCTGATATAAACTATTGTTCTGTAATTTTTTTTCCCCTAGCTTGGATGAAAATTAACAACGAAGAACTTTGCTTCAATACTGCAATTGCTCAAGTCTGCGTTACAGATTTCTGGAGTTTTGAGTTATAAATTTTTATAAAGCTGATCGAGCGGACGTAGTCTGAAACTGGGACTTTTAAAAGAGCCCTCTGCAGTCTTCTCCTCTGTCCTCTGACTGCAGACATCACAACATAGCTTACAAGGTCCACTGTGGTTTCATGTTAAACACACAGAGACCACGGCTGTGAGGCGAGGCTGCCACAGCTCAGCCCCACAGCAGGACCCGTGCAGGACCCAGCAAGTTCTCTACCAAATCATAATTCTAAAAATGCCCCATGTTATCTTATAGATTAAAATAGAAAAAAATGTTTATAATAAAAAAAAAATTTTCTTTTTAAAAAATATATATTTCCAACCAGAGATTTTTTAAAGGGTTGGGAGACTCCTCTGAAATCAAGTCCTCAGCAACATAAAGTGAGCACCAACAGAAAGGGGTTTTTTTTAACCTCAGCCCAGCAACCTCCCGAAGGTACGGGGAGTGTCTTCAAGGCACATTTTCAACTCCTTTGGTCTTTGCCTGCCTTCTTCTGCATCGGCAAAGAACAAAAAGGAAACAGAAAAGAAGTAGCAGATTGCAGTGACACATTGGTATCTCATTTTAAAACCAAAATGAGTGCTGCAAAGCCAATAAAGTAAAACATTCCACTTGCTGTATTATTTTAAAATACTCCTGTGGGTCAAGATTAAAAATTAAATATGTGTTTTACCACGGCAGTTTTGCCAATTTTTACAATGTTGGCAATAGTCTCATTTAAAAAAATATAAGTCAAGCTCTAGAATTATGAAATTACACAAAAACTCAAGCTCACTTTAAAAGACTTAAAACAGACTTTTTAAAGCAAGTTAAGTGCCCCTTTGGCCTTGAAGTTGTCACCGGGGGGGCAGGAAGGCAGCAAAATAAAATCTGGACAGCAAAGCTCTGAAAAATAGAAGAAAAAGGGGGAAAAACTGTCCATTTTCTTTTCTTTTATAATTTTGTAAAATTGAGCAAGTCCATTTTAAGTTTGCCTGGCATCTGATTTTAAAATATTTATGATTCACAGTTTCAGAAAGTTCTTGCGGCATCTTCTTTCTAGTAAAAATAAAAATATTGCAGGGAAATGAGTATTCTGGGGAACATCTGCCTTCCTCACCAGGAGTCCTTGGACCAGTGAGCAGCCAGAGACCACTCCTTGCAAACTCTGCACTCTGCATGATTCAGAGAAACTTTAGTCACATCACCTGCTGCATGAAGCTTTTTCTCTTAATCAAAGATAGTATCTGAGTCCAAATTAAAATGTTTCCAATAGTTAAGACTGAGTTTCACCAATCTCAACACAAGCTTTACATTTTTTCTTGAGTTTACCAATAATCCCTGAAAAGCTCAAGTCCATGGATTTAATAAATGCAAACAAAAAAAAGAGTTTATTTTCAGTAAGAACACGCTGGAGTAGTGGAAACCCTAAATCCAACAGCATTCTACTAACACAGGCAAAAAAACCAAACAAAAAAATCAAAATAAGGACCAAAGCAAACAAAAAGAACATCTTTCTCAGAACAAGAATTATGCTGCGTAAACTACAGAAAGTGGGAAAAATACTTTAAAAAATAACAAACACCAGATTTTGCACTGAAATAATGTCTGAGTGAAGCTGGGACAAATTTAAAGAAGGTGTAGATTAGTAATTAATTTTATGCCAGGCAAAGACTGTATGCTAATGGCCTGCCTCTCGAGCCGTTCCGGATGGAACTGTATTTTCTCAAGTGCTTGCTGTCTGTGGCACACAGATGCACAGCCACAGAAAGCAAAGTCTCGCTGCTCTCCCCGCTGCTCTCCCCACTGCTGTGACCCTGCCAGCCAAAGGCTGCCCAGCCGGCTGGGAATAAAGCCCGAGCCCCCTCTCTCTGAGCCCCCTTTCTCTGAGCCCCCTCTCTGAGCCCCCTTCCTCTCTGAGCCCCCTCTCTCTCTGAGCCCCCTCTCTGAGCCCCCTCTCTCTCTGAGCCCCCTTTCTCTGAGCCCCCTTCCTCTCTGAGCCCCCTTCCTC
>WBNO01017869.1:50501-81207 GCA_013400575.1 Peucedramus taeniatus | reverse complement strand
TTTTTTTTGACTGGTTTGGTTTCAGGGTGTTCTCTTTTTCTAGGCAGTATTGTAAGTACTATAATTATCAGCACTTAGATCACTGAAAGCTGAATTGAAGAGTGTGATGGGGTTCCTAATCCTTAAAGATACCTGTCTGACTAAGATTAATCTATGTTTCTATGAATCTAGACACATTGAGACTCTATTTTAGAACCTGCACCTTCGAGCCTTGTAAGGAGTTCCCAAAGCAGAGTACCTTTGCAAGACGGTCTCCCATTCCCATGGGGACCTCACGCTCCTTTTCGTTATCGCTTTTGTTACCCAACAAAAGAACAGGCACATTCTCCCCAGTTGCCTCCTGCAGAATAAATAGCAAATATCGACTGAAGCATTGAATTCAAAAGATCACAGATGAAGAGGATAAAAGCTAACAAATGTCACACTATAACAAGACATTTAAGACTTCACACAAACCAGGTATGTGCCACTTTGCTTACAAACATGTCAGGAACTGAAGCAGGATAAAATGCATTAAAAAGACATAATGCTAAGATTACCCTGACTAGGGATTTTTTACAATAACAGCACAGAAGCTCATTAGAGCTTATATTAAAATGGGAGAGAGAAAACCACCATGCTACACAGGTTCAGATATTATGTGTTTACAGCCACTGCTTTTCTAATTACATGGCCAAGAAAAATAATGGCAACACCTGGGTACTATTATGCCAAATGAATTACACGAAATAGTGAAGAAATACACAGAATAGGGCCCCAAAAATACATAGAATAGACAGAAATCAAAATCCATTCTGAAAAGGGTTATAATTATCACAGTGAGTGCTTTCATTAGGTGGGCTGAATGCTACAGCAGTAAAGGGACTTGGCAGTATGTCCAACTTAGCAACAGTTTGCAGCAAACAAAAATTAGTTAGTAAAGAAGAGTGAACTATTACAGCTTGGAAAAAAGTTTTGACCGCAATATTCCATTTTTCTGAATCAAAATCAGTAATACTCCTCTAGCTTTTACCATACTGAATTAAAACACACCACTAATTTATTAAGATCATATAATTAGCAAGCGCCTGTTCTTCCCAAATGCATGCTAATAGTACTTCAGTAAGGCTATTCATATCTGGAATAACTATGACTGTTCGGAGGCATTTAAATGACTGAGTCCTAATCTGAACTCCCAAAGCCACCTCTTGGCTATTCTGGAAATATAACAGTATATTATAACAATAATAATATACATAATAATATTATAATAATATTGTGTTATACTAGAGCACAGGCCAAATAAAATCAGACTAAATGATTTTTGCATATCTATTTGTCCCTTACTTTTTCAGTGTGCAAACAGGAAGTCACACTTCATTCTTGCTACAAGTCAGCCCTTTGTGGCAGCTGCCTCAGTTTTAGTTCTACTCTTTGTTCTTTTGCCACAAGCAAATTCCATTGCTTATACTCTTAATGTGTTTTAATTTTTAATTAACTGATGTCACTCAGTGGCATGGACTACGATTTTCTTGTCAAGTGGTTGAAAGGACGATCCCCAGGAAACTAAACTGTCTTTCACAAGGGAGTTTCACAGCACTAATGTAGTCTACACTGTTCTAAGTTTATGGCTTATGTTCACAATACAGTCTATTTTCCATGAGCTACACACTTGGTTATCATTCTGCTAGTGATCATCAGTGATCACCAGATCACCATCACTGATCCAACACATCTCAGTGCTAGCAGTGATCCAGAGGGGGTAATCAGCTCAGCTCCCTTCATAAGAAATCAGAGGACTCCATGCTGGGATTTTCCCACCCCTCATTCAAAGTCCTTAAAAACCTGGAACTATGATTTTTTTTGGTAGAAATAGAGACGAAAATCAACTTCCCTGGCATCATTGCAGACCAAACCCCCAAGCAAAAATGTAATTGTGACAACACAAGAAACATGGTGCTCTCTGATTTACCCTGCTAACAGCCCTTGTTCAGAAGAAGGTAGAGAATGACATCAGGGTTTAGATTTCTAGTTATGCCAAGTTACCTCAATGCTTATCAGCCACTGCTTGACAGCTGTGAATGTGTCTTTTGCTGTTATGTCATACATCACAATGACACCATCAGCTTTTCTGAAAAACTGCTTGGTAATGCTTTGGTACCTACAAATAAGAATCTGGTTACAGCTCTCTTCAACAGAAGCAACAATCTGACAAGTTAAAATTTACAGTAATTCCTCCATACAAAGGCAAATAAATTATTTGTGAAAAAAAATTAAATAGAAGGATTTTTTAAAAGAAAGTGTTTGGAAAAGCTCTCCCTTGCCTTCTTTAACTGATTCTGGGTTAGAGAGGATAATTAGCTGCATATTTCACCTCATCTCACCTCTTTCATTTTAAGCTTGGAGCAGAAATTTCCCCCTCACTAAGTGCTCTTCTAAAGCTAGCTAGGTTTTTGGAGACCTTTTTCCAAAGCTTCATGTAGAAAATGCAGATTGTCATTATCATCCATGCTTTTAGTAATAGAAAATTACACAATAGGTGAGGAGATGGGGCAGGAAATGACCACTGAAATCTTACAAAAAGCTGGAGTTCTACTACAATGGTATTGCTTTAGTAAAAAATAAACACCTCTTTTTTATCCATTAACGTATTTTCTGCTGTAGAAATAATTCTAAGTGCATTTTAAAATCAGTCTTTCTCTTAAAGAAACAGTGTGTCACCAAACTTTTCAGAGCTTAATTGGTTCTGCAAGGGAAGGAGCTAAACTGTGAATCCACTGGCTCTATTAGGAGTGCTCCTATACCTGTTCCTCTCCCAAGAAGCAGGATTAGGCCCACACATAATGATCTTCAAACACATGATTCAAGGAAGTGAGACCTCAAAATGCATATGGATTTTGACTGGCATGGAGTTGGATTTCATTATACTGTCTTTATTTCAAACAAGGAGTTTTGACACTTTCATCCCTCCAATTCTCTCCTCCATCTCAGCAGATAGGGGAGTGAGGGAGCAGCTACACAGCTGGGCTGACTACCAGGGTTGAGCCATAAGAGAACTTTCCTCACCGTTCCTGGCCAGCTGTGTCCCAGAGCTGCAGCGCTACCTGGGTGTGATCTACTGTGACAGTTCTCACGTTGTAATCCACACCTACAACAGAAATGCAAGGTAAGCTATCTCTTTACAAGCTGTTTGATCTTTGAAAACTGGATCCAGCAAATAGCAGCAATTCCAGAAAAGTAAAAAGATAGGCATTAAAAGTTATGTCCAGAGTCACCAGCTATCAGAGGACAAGAGCTTTTATTTGTTTGAAGTCCTCCAGCAATAAAATATTGAATGGTAGTAGAGTAGTTCAGTTTTGTAAAATATTCAGGATAAGTCACTTCCCAAATCACAGAACATGAGTCAATGGTCCATGTCACAGTCCACAGCAGTCTAAGCCATTTAGCCTGGAATTCACTGTATGACATCAGCTGTGTGAAATGCGTTAGTTTAGTCTGAACTGACCACATGGGAGCCTTCCACAATTAGTGGAAAAACACAAGGCATGGCACAGGGAACAGTGGAGCCTAAGATAAATGCTGAAGATAGGTGGACTGAACACGTAGAGAACCTCTTCTCCTATTTATAACATAGAAGATGAGCTCACTTCCCTTAGGTTAGTGGACATAAAAATTAATATATTTAAACTTTTAAATTAAGCCTCTCATGATTTCTCTAACCTGTGAAAATTTAAGCACTTTCTGGATATTTATAACAACAATTAGAGTTTAAAATGTCACTACCTCCTCCTAATGACAACCTACTTTTTTTTTGTATCACATTGAACTATATCATAAATCACAAAATCATTGAATAATTCAGGTTAGAAGGGATTTCAGTAGGTCAGCAACAGTATCTTTGGGGCCATTTTCCACAAAAATGGGATTTTTAGCAGTGGCATCAATGGAGAAGCATCCATGCCTGCATTCCTTCAATAAGCAATTAAAAAACCTGTATGGAGGATATATGTATTGCTTGTATCTCAGGGGAAGAAGTTTGAACTATTCTGTAGAAATTCATTGAGAACACTCCTCTCCATATCATTCACTTGACTTTTCCATTGTCTGTACCTTGCCAGCCATAGCCCACACCTGTGGGACTCATTGATGTGAACACTAAATCAAAGCTATGACAAATGCCTTCTTGCCATTTTCTTTGCAAGAACTCTGGATGACCAGCCGAAAGAGGAAAAAGTTCAGCCTCATTCCTGTGTTTTTCCTCTGGAAAGTTGCACACACTGTGTAAGACCTCAGGGTGTAGAGAAGTGTATTAGCCAATTACAGGACAACAGGGAAAGGACATAGCCTTTAGGTCTATAGGATACATGAACAGACAATTGCAGATAGGTGTCCAAGCTCCCTTTACAGTCAATGAAGATACAATCAGTGAAAAACTAGGACATTACTAAGCTCACCTTGAAGTAGGCAAGTTTTATTTCATATATGCTACAGATTAAGTAAGGTGCCAATATAGGCTAAGCATAAAGAATCTGGTCATTTAACCCAGCTGCACTGCAATAAAATGTACTTGAGTTCTTGTACCTTGATTTTGTGTCTGACTTTTGAAAGCTTGGCTACAACTTCTGGCAAGGTAAGAAGGTAGGCTTTGAAAACTTTGGCTTTGGAAACACTGGTCTGGCATACTTTTTTGGTGATTAGTATAATGCTAAATCTTCAAATAGGTGATTCAGATATTCTGCTTTCTCTCTAAAACAAAATCAGATTACTTAGAAGGGTAGCAATGAGATACGAAGGTGGGATTGTTAGTACAGTGCAGTCCAGAGGACAGGACATCTGTTTCAGAACTGTGAGACCTACAAGGAAATTCTAACTTCACAGAAATTAGTAGAATTTTTCTGATTTATCTCAGTGCTGGCCAGGATTTCAGTACAGAATCTACTCTGAAACTTCTCCATCAATTATGTGCTTTCCAGTTTAGGAGAACTTACTTTGCATGTCCTAACTTTTAAAACAGCTGTATGTTTCTGTTTTATAATACAAGGCTTGATCTCAGTAGAAACTTTTAAGTACTGTCAGAACAAAAATAATAATAGTTGTATTGTTAAACTTACCTATAGTAGCAGCTGTGCCTGGGAAGAAATGATCTTCACAAAATCTTCTTAAGAATGAAGTCTTTCCAACACTCGAATTGCCCACAAAAATGATCTTGAATAAGCACTCTGGGACAGAGTTTATTCTTTCCTCCTTCAAGTAAGAGCAAAAATTAGCCTCCAACTGCTCTATAAATCCTGTTGCCTTTCCAGTTTAAGGCTGATATGGGGAAAATAATAGATTTTATCCTCTCATATTCTTCATTACTCATGAAGCAATATTCTGTTTCTTAAAATAACTCAGCATTTCAGATGTTTGTCATGCACCATTCTAGATCATCCAAAGTGCAGTGATTTGCACGGAGCTCTGGAAGTATACTGAATATGAACCTTTACATGAAACTGACAAAATAAAACAGTTTATGTTCATGGCCACAAATCAACATTTATAAAGCTTCACAGAGCTCTGCTCAGTAGCTTCATCCTATACCAGTGACAGAGAGGAAGCAGCACATCATCATCCTGATAACAGAAGCAAAGTCATAATTTTTTGGCTTATGCCACCAGATTCTTCTCTCTGCCACTACCATAGAGCAAAGAATTTCCATCCAATTACTTGCATTTCTACATCTGTTTAACGTTACAGGCAGAAGCATGGAAGAAAGACACAGACAGAGAATTAGACCAGTTAATCAGGCTGTAAACATTCAGCTATGTTTCTGTCATTTCGCTTTTTAAGCAGAAGGAACAACAATTTGTTCTGCTTATCCAGGTTCTGTTTACTGCGAGCTAAGCTAAGTGGATGCTGGAGAGAATATTTATATCCTCTATCAAGTAGGTCATCATTCTTTTGTATGTAAATCAGGAGTTGCTTAGGGAAGCACTCTGTAGCACCAGCTAGTTTGCAGGGGGTGTCCCTGCTGGTCTCTTCTATTTTGTGTAAAGGTGAAGGAAGAGGGAGATAGAAAGTTCCTTTCAATGCTGCAGAAGGGGAGCAAGATCATGGATGGTCTTGACATTAGTTTGTTAAGGTGTGGGAGGGAGAGGAGGGAGAGGAGGGAGAGGCCCTCTGCCAGTCATTTTATGTGCAGGATTCATGAGACTGCTGCCTTCATGAAGACATCAGAACTGAATTCACTGCCCAACAGTCCTTTGAATGTAACATTGAAGTCTACACTTGGAAGTGTTTTCTACAAATATACAGAAGTCTTAGAGAAAGAAGAAGAAATAGAGACCTGCTCTTGATGGGGAAAAAACTCCAACAACAAAGGCTTGAGCTGCTGTTTCCCTTCGTGTGAAAAAAAAATCATTTACACTTTAAATTTTGGGGACAAAAAAAACATGTCTCTTTCATGAGCTGGGCTTTTAGCCCACCACAATTATAGAGGGGTTTCTTGTTTTCCTTTTCTATTACAATTCTAAACTCCACAGCAACTATAGGCTACTAGTGGCACACATACATTTTTACAAAGCACATTCTCAGACCTGATGAAAACCATTCCCAGCTTATTAGTCTGTGTGCTCTGGGAAATAAAACAAGCTAACATACAATCATCAGCTTGCCAGTATTATCACAGTGCTTCTGAGAACCATGGCTAAATATATGGGCTACATGACCTGAAATACTTTGTCCCTGGTGGTCATACTCCAGTAGCACTAAGACTCAAAGACCCCAGAGGCCTTCAACTCAACTCCCAACACAAAAATATTAGAAGCCAACATAAGAAGCCTTTATTCACTGAGATGTATCATGTCCAGTCATGAAAATAACCTTAATAATTAAACTTGATTATAAATCTGCATGTGAACACTATGCTAGGGGATAAACTACTCCATAGTCTGCTTCAACAAAGTGCTGATAGGAAAATGGAATAGGAGTAGGATGAAAATTTATTTTAGTTTACAATGCAGTCTGAAAAAGTTCACATCAGTTGCCTAGATGTGTCTTTTGAGTGGTCTCTATATAAAACAGTAGCCAGGAAAGTAACTCACTTAACTTTTGTACAGTTTAACATAAATGTGGGAGATTACAGGTATAAACATAACGGTTCATATTCCATATTGAAAGTGAATCTCATGCAGAAGTTTTGGACAGAAAATCCTCCTCTAATTCCATTAGGGTTCCTTCAGGTATTGAATATATTCCTTCAGGCTTGTCCTAGCTGGATAGGACAAAAGCCTACCTGGCTCCTTAAGTCCAGTGATGCCATGCTTTGAAAATGTGACACAAAATAAGTCATACAACAAGCAAAAAGCATGCACTGAATTAAACAACTTCAAAATATGAAGCTCTTTTCTGTACCCTCAATGTTTTATTAAAAGGTACCACTTAGAAATTATTATGTAACCATGGCATAATTCTATCATAACTTTTAAGATATGCATGCTTCTTCTAAAAGAACCATATAATTATGACCAAGCAAACCAATTTTTCCTATACTTTAATCTTTTTAATATGTGCTTCAAGAATCTAAAAATGAGTAATCCTTAACAATGATTCTAAAATTAGAAAACAAGCTGAAGCAATAGCAGTGCAAAAAGAACTTTAGACTCCAAAGAAATGTACCTTCCAGCATACTGTTTTAAGGATTATTACTGAATGTGAATTCATTGCTAACACACATATACAAGCTAGAGCTGAAAAAAAAAGGATTTTGATTTGCTAAATAAAATTATTTTCAATAATAATTAAAAGGAATGATAATCCTCTCATTATTTCTCAGATAATGTAATAGCTACCAAAGCTGACTCAAAAGTATAAGAATATGAGAAATATCACCTTGTGGCAAAAAAAAACCAAACCAAAAACAAAGCCAAAGAACCAATTAAAAAAAAAACCCACTTGCTTCTTTTTTAAGACAATTTCTGCCTTCCACTGGATCTTCTTGTATCATCAATTGCAAGGCTTAATTCACTTTCCCTAAACAGTCCTTCAAATGTAAATTACGCACACATTGTCTGCAGTTACCACTCTTTTGGGTTGAGTTTCCCTTCTTTACACCTTCAGCACTTGTCTGCAGAACATTTTCAGCCCCCACTTCATGCAATGGCTTAATTTGTCATGCTTCAACTTAAAGACAGGAAACAAAATATTTAGATTCTAGGAATAACATATTAACCTTTGACACCACCTCATGGCATCCAGGTCCTTCAGAATAAAATAGAACAAAAGAGTTCCAGTTGGGACCTACAGCGACCTAGTCCAACTCACTGACCATTTCAGGGCTGACCAAAAGTTAAAGCATGTTATGAAGGGCATTATCAAAAAGCCTCTTAAACACTGACAGACCTGTGGCATGGAACACCTCCCTAGGAAGCCCATTCATGTGTCTGACCACCCTCTCACTAAAGAAATGCCTCCTAATGTCAAGTCTGCACCTCCCCAGAGGCAGCTTTGAACTAATCCCACTCATCCTATCTCTGGATCCCAGGGAGAGGGGATCAGCACCTCCTTCTCCCCTTCCCCTCCTCAGGAAGCTGCAGAGAGTAAGGGAGTTGTCCCTCAGCCTGCTTTTACAAACTGCACAAACCCAGAGCCCTCAGACACTCCTCAGAGGACACACTTTCCAGCCCTCCCACCAGCTTTGTGGGATCTCACTCAAGGTGAGATCTCCTTTATCCTCTTACATTTGTCAGTGTTTCCTTCCCTACAGGCTGCTCTCTAGAAGATGATGATGAGTGTTCCATTGATTGCTCTCTGGATTTGTTATTAATTTCTGTCTCAAAAGTATTTTCATCTTCTCCAGTCCATCTGCTCAGCTGCTTATCAACCAGCCTGTCAAGAAGCTGGGGTAGGTGATCTTCTTCAATTGATATTATTCTTTGGAGATGTGATGTTTTAGGTATTCCTCCAGTGACTCCAGCATCAGACTCTTCAGAGAGAACTCCATTCAGTCCAGCAGAATTCCTTCTCTTTGAGTTACTGAAAATATCATCTTCTTCAAATGAATGGCTAGACAGAGAAAAAAAGGAAGTACATCACAAAAATATAATGGACCTGCTATTTTATCCTGAATTTAATCTAAATAACTGAATTTAATCTCCCTTTTGTTTGACTAGTCACAGCAGGCAGAGGAGAGTCATTCCAGTGTCTGTCGAAAATTCAGCTCGTGTATATATATTCATAATTATAAGCATCATGGGGAAAGTTAATAACTCACAGTAGAAACCTGAACCAGAATGGAAAATATTAGATTAACATCAATTCTAACCTCATAGAAGAGCTAAAGTAAACTTCTCTACTGTGATTTTCTCCTTTCCCACCTTCACTCCTATTCTGGAGGAATAAAAGAATCCCCCAAGAGAGATCCTTCCTATGTGCAATCTTATTCTCTCTTTGGTAGATAGGAGGGACATGGGTTTGCTTAATGTGGATTTTTAAAAAGTCAAAAAAATTCGGACCACATTAACATAGGGTCATGGGCAAGTTTTGTGCCTCCCAGCCTACAGCCATCCACAGTGGGGAAATCTCTTGCCTTTGCAGACAGCACACTTGTTTTATGTTAAAATCTGGCTCTTCATTTTCACATTTCTTAATGATCACAGTAAACTTATAGTGACAGACACTTCAGAAATACACTCTTTGAAAAGTTCAAAAGCATAAGAAAGGAAGCATTCCACATCTTCTTTCTATAAGCCTCGTCATACTCAAACAGGGAACACATGTAAAAAAGTTCCTACCTGTTTGGCAGCATCTTGCCCTCTATGTATTTCCCAATGATAGACCCTGATCTTTGCTTCCAGCTGGCTTTTGGAACAGTTTTGCATTTCTGCAGAAATACAGAATACTTCATTACTAATTTGCTTCTGGTGTTTGTTATGGTTAACTACCCTCATTATGAATACTTAAATAATGCAATGCAAATGAAAGGGAAAAAAATGTAGAAGAAAATCCTAGAGGTATAAATGCTTCAGAGTTTCAATTGATAAACAATCAGAACAGGGAACTCCAGATCCTGCAAAAATGCATCTGCTTTGTAAATAAAACAGCACAATGTCATGAAAAAGAAGTAAATGGGTATTTTTTTACAAGAGCAGCTTCTTGTAGGACTAAAAACACAAGCAAATATACTAAATAAACTAAGTAGCCTTAGTCTCCTTACACCAGGGTACTTCTAGAACATCTTAGGGCTCCATTCTTTGCTGCTGCTTAAAAAGTTAATAGGCTCTGCTTTACCCCAGTCTGAAGAGATACTCAGGTACTGATTCAGGTACTCCAGTTATTGTACTGTTGTATAAATGTTTCAAGACATTTCTGACTGTTGACTGGGTAAATTAACACAATTTAATTGTTCAATTTTTAGGTTATTTCATCCTTTCATGATTGCATCCTTTGTTTCTTCTAAAATAAATTCATATCTCTTCAGATAGCTCCCGCTTTATAATTCTCAAAATGTAGCTCTTAAAATTGTTCAGCAAATTAAAAAAAAAATATTTTCAAGTGAGAAAAAAAAAGACAATACAAATTAAGAACAGGGCAAGATTTAAGTGGCATGAAAGTCCATTTCCTGCACAGACTTCTGTTCCCCTTCTTTGAAGCTGTTCTCATATGTATCTACTCAACACTGGGTTTGAAAATAATAGTTGGTTACCTGCAAAAATATGTCACGTTCATCCTTGAGATGTTTGTTCCTCTCTCTGCAAGGAAAACACAAACAAAAGAAACACTGAAGCCAAGTATTTAGAACTGCTGACTTTTCTACTCCACACTAACAGACAGACCGGACACTTGACAGTGCAAACCTTTCATCATCCTTTACTTATATTCTCACCTCAACCAGTTCCTTGTCTGGGCTATTGATTCTCCAGCAGGGCTATGCTGATTACAGCCAGATGGGATCTGGCTCTCCTTCTGTATTTTAACTAAACAAATGCCTTAATACATAGAAGTTGGTTGTGGTCAATATGCCTTCACATACCTTTAATTAGAATGCTTAATGATTTTCCCAGTAAAGATGACCTATTAATGTGGAGAGGATGCAATGAACATCATCTCTTGTTCATCTGCTGACAGCTGTGAAGGCCAGCTATGCCCCTCTGAGGGCTGCAGTTGTGGCTGCCAAGGAAAAGTCACCCTAGGAAAACATCCATCCTCCATCCTTTGTGCAGAAACAATGAAAGTGTCAAGAAACAGATACTCCAGGCAATCAGCAAGCTCTGATCAGATCTGACAGCACACCTGCTCAGTACATCATCTATTGTCTCCATCTGTTGCTGGCCTGGCCACAGGAGAGACTGAGCAGCCAGGGTGAACGTAAAAAACCTCTGTCACCAGGTGTTTCTATCCATGTCCCCAAAACTTGCAGCAGGCAAGATCACAGAGTGGCCTATTGGAAAACACTTGCTGCAAAATAAGAGCCTTTCCTCAAGCCTGTGAAAATTTTAGGCAACTTTAAAATGAGGCCACCTGAAGGAAATGCAGCCAATGAAGGCCTAGGGGGAGGTACAACCTACAGCCCTCCCTGACTGACCACCGAGCAAACAAAATCCAACATTGCTTCACATTGAAAAGAGGTCTACAGGTGTCTGAACACAGCTCCAAACTTTGAAATCTATCAATAAAGGAGTGTTAGCTATGTACATTTTGGAATCATTTTACAAATATTTTGGGGAAATAATCTTCATTTTGGCTCAACTCCCAGCACTTGAGAAGCAGCAGAGCCTTTCAGCAAGCTCCTGCAGCCGGGCTTCTACCTCAGAATCAGCTTAGAGCTGTTCAGTGCTGCTCTGTTTTACACTTAACTTTTGGAAGGGAGATTGTCCTACAGTATTGAATTGTGTAAACAAAGCATATCTTTCAGGTGTGCTGCCCTCTACTCTATGCAAGAACCAACCATTGTAACCATTTTTATTATTTTTTTGTCATTATCCTGTGGCAGTTGACCTTGACTGGCTGCCAGATGTATATCCAGCCACTCTCTCACTCTGCTTCCTCAACACAGCAAGGGAAGATAATAACATGGAAAAGCTTGTGGGCCAAGATAAAGACAAGAAGGTTACTTACCAGCTACCCATTACAGATAAAACAGACTTAATTGTAGGATGATGGGAAACGGAGACAAAACTAAAATCACGTACTCCACAATCCTCTTCCTTCTCAGGCTCAACTTCACTCCTATACCCTCAGCTCTTCTACCTCCTTACCAGTCCTGAGTGGCACAAAGGGATGGGGAATAGTGGGGCTTGTGGTCAGTCCATAACAGCTTCTCTCTGCGGCTCCTTCTCCTCACACTGTTTTTTCACTCCAGTGTGAGTTCCCTGACACAGATTACAGTCCTTCATAAACTCCAGCACAGACCCTTTCCATGGGGAATAATCCTTCAGAAATGGACTCCAGCATGGGTCCTCCATGGGCCACAATTCCTGCCAGAAAACCTGCCCCAGCATGGGCTCCTCTCCATGCTCCAAGCTCCTGCCAGGAGCCTGCTCTTGTGTGGACTCTGCGCAGGCTACAAGGGACTCTGCTCCAGTGGTGCCTGAAGCACCTTCTACCCCTCTTTCTTCACAGACCTTGGTGTCTGAAGGGCTTTCTCACATATTTTTATCTCTCCTCTCCCTACTGCTGTGCTGTTTTCCACCCTTTCTTATTGAGGCTTTCCCAGAAGCACTCAGGGGCTGGTGGGGCTCCACTGTGCCCTGTGCTGTGCCCATTGTCACAGGGCAGCCCTGGCTTCTCAGAGGGATAGAGGCACAGAGGCTGCCCTGTAGCACCCCACTGTCAATACCTTGACACCTACACTCACTACATATCCTGGCATAATTTCATCCTTTAATGGACCTCTTTAGAATTATATAAGAAGTTTTTGGAAGATCTACATTACCTTAAAAAATCCAGCTGCTTCAAAAGTCCTGACTTCTCTCTCTGTAAAGTTTCTGTCACCCGGAACAACTCCCTAAAAAAAAAAAAAGAAAAAAAAGAAAAAAAAGAAAAAAAAAAAAGAGTTGTTCTATCCATGGTAAGAGCACTGCTAAAACACTTCCCTGGATATCTACATTTGGGACTTCAGCCTCTCCAAACTTGTAGATTCTGTTCTGCATGAATAGTTAATATTTTAAACAAGTTTATTCTGTATAAAGCCCACAGTAGCACAGCAGTATGAGTTAGCAGAGGCAGGAGCAGAGGTTCTTTTTACAGAAAGAAATTTCTTTCTTTTACAGAAAGAAATTTGCTTTTTAATTTCTTTATCCAGAGAGGTTAATATATGTTGATACTGGCACTTGGAGCATTCAGAAAAGATACACTGCTGAAATACTTCTCATTTATGGCCATTAAAAAACAGGTGACATTTTATCCAAAATTAGAGCTTATCCTGCTGCACGAACCATATGTCAGACTCTCACATTTACAATCCCTACTTTTTTTTTTCCAATTCCTGACACTTATGCAGCCATTTTAACACCCTTTACTTTGATTTAACACTATTTGGTGTCTGGCCTTTAAAGTTTTTTTTGCCTTTTAGTGAAGCCTCAAGTTCTTCCTGTGCACTGTCTGAACATTACACCTGCTTCAACAGCTCAGGTCTTACCAGACTGATACAGATGTTTAAAGCACCACTGCAGGTGCAGTTGAGTAGGGCTGAGCTCTAATTCCATAAACCACTATTGAATCCAAAGTGCTGTGTAAGTGCAGTAGTATTATTCAGTACTCTGACCACTGGGCAGATTTCCTTTGTAGCTTTTAAATCAGATCATTGCATAGTCTTTGCTCTGGATCTGAAAAGAGAGGCCTCAAAGAGGAAATAAACCACCTTGAGGAGGAGCATTTCCACTGTCAACTTCCAAAACACACATCAAACATGCAAACCTAAAAATTCTAATCACTCTGGCCATTCTTTAACACTAATTTATCAACAAAGTTCATTATTTATACCCTCAAGAAAAAATAAAGAAGTGATAACTTAATAGAGCTTGGCACAAAGCTTAAGAGAAAAATAATGTGACATTTGAATTAATGTTCTGCTCTATCCTGAAATATGTCAACCAGCAACAGCTCTGAATTACATAGTTCATTGGCTAGGTCCATCTGTCACTCATGTGCTCTCCATTGGCAATGAGACGCTTCTACAGATCCCTGGGCATTTTCTTTAAAATGGGCTTCAGTGAACATTTCTGCCAATTGCAGTTTCAGGGTAGTGATTCTTCTGCTTTGCAGAGGGGTGGAGAAAGACAGGTAGCTTGAACTGTCACAAGTAATTTTTGTCCCTCAAAATATGAAGTGTAAATACTTCTTCCTGAATTTTTTTTTTTTTGGTAATTCGGAGTCAGAATCTGAAATCTTCACCATTTGATCTGGAAACCCCAAAATTATGGTTCTGAACTGCCATAAAGCCTTGCAGGAATTGGGGTAAGCTAAGTTTTATCTTGCTGGCCTTACTAGGCTTACTTTTGATGAAGGAAAAAAAAGAAGATCCTAAGTATCTCAGTCAGAGTGCATTCTGAGAAGCAAGTTTCAGATAGACTCAGCTTTGAGGAGGATGAAGCATCATGTACCACAACTGTAAGGCATTTACATAATTTTCATTGCTATCTCAAAACTAAAACACTACATGGATTTTTAATTCCAAATACCCTCAACCAATGGCAGTGGGGAGAACACTGACATTTTGAACACATAGCAAAAGATTCCATAGAAGCCAGATATGCTACAGAAAACATGCTGAATTAGTTGGGGAAAAGCAGCTAGAACTGCACTTGGCTTTGCAGGTGGTTTCTGCTCGACACAAGCTTAAATCACAGCACTGGGTACCCTAAGGAGGCTCACTGGCACACCAAGCAAGTGCACAAGAACTGCTGCAGCTGGACACTCACATTTCCTTCTCCTCATGGAGCCTTGATGCCTCCTCCTGAAGCACCTGTAGCTGTTGTTGAGCCAGGCTTAGTTCATGGGATGTTCTCTCCAGGTCTCTCAGCAGCTCCTGGTTAGCCAGCTTCAGCTTGGTGTTCTCTACTTTGGTTTCTTCTTTGCCACTGAGGAGTTGTGTAAACTGATGCTCTAACTGGGGTGGAAGAAAAGAGAACAGAAAGCATTATAGCCGACTGAGGCATCTTGGTTTGGGTCTTAGAAGTTAGCTGAGCAGGGAGTAATTTCTATCAAAGCCAAAAAATTAATAAAACACATATGGTGCTCTTACACTGTTCTTTGTACAGACAAGTATGTTACACAAAAACAAAGCTGTTCCATTTTATGACTGAATTTTATCCAGTTCAAAAACACACCAGTACAAACCATAAAAGAGATGCTACAGACTAGATTAGAAGCATTAATCTGACATTCACAACTGCTATTTTAGACCATTTTCCACAAAGACCAGGCCTACACAGAATGATTCAGAGCTCTACCTAAAAACTGTTAGATTTAAATATGATAGCTGATAAACCTTCCCATCCCCAGCAATATGAATAAGCAGTGACCTTTTTGCCACCTCAGACAGATCTGCCAAGAAGTGTGAATTAGAGCCTTTTTATTCAGCTTTACATTCCCTCTCCAGTGTACATCAAAGGAAAGATACAACTTCCCTGTAAAACAAGCAACAGCAGATGATAGTGGTTTCTGGTACATAAAGAAGTTCTACCTGCGTCTCCCTGGCTAACTGAGCAAATTTAGACAGCGGAGAAAAACTTAGTATTAGGGAAAGCATTGCTGACCTTAAAATACAAAAGTTTTATTTTGTTTTGGTTTTTTTCTGTATTCACTTTAGGGGATGTAAAACATACTTGGAGCATTACAATGATGCCATTTCAATCTTCTGGATCTGAGACATAACAATGTTAGAACTCTCATTTTGTCCATCCCAACAAGTAGAGCTCACCCAACCAAAATCTGTCCTCACCCAACTCTTCCAAACAGTTCCTACCCTAGAACTCTGCTGTTGTTGTAGTCTTGGTTTTGAACCAAGGTTTTGAGGCCTAGGTTAAAAACAAACCCAGAAAATACTCTCTAGCCTGGACTGTGAGAAGTCAGGAACATGTGTAGAGTGGGAGCACTTAGCAGCAGCAGTAGCAGCAGCAGCAGCTTAATGTATTTGCTAAACTGGAGCCTCAGCGAGCTCACATTTCACAAGGAACACTTGATGGGCATTAGATTACTGCTGAACGAGGTTAGCTTACATGGATAGATTACGTCAGCTCCTGAATATTGCTTCCACTCCTCAACAGAACAAAGTTATCAATTGGAAGTAAAAGATCAGCTGCTTCAGGTACTTAAGACTCATCCAGAGGAGTGGCTTTGGGAGAAGCAAGGTAAGTGACCACACAAAGATGAACTTTCAAAAATCAAAGGAGCAAAAAGCTACAGACAAAAACCCCACTTAGAGAATGGTATGGCCATCTGAAAACTTACACAGAGAGTGTTCTAGAAATGTAACTGCAATGGCAGCCAACATCAGGTCCCACAATCATCTATATTGATGGTAGAAATACTTGCTATAAATCCTGGTGCTTGCTCTTGTCAGAAAAATGATAATATAATGTCTAAAACCCAGAACACAAGAAGTGGAGAAAGGATTGTTTCACAGCAATACAAAGCTCCTTTCTTCCCCTTTACCCATACAATCCTTTGAGAAATACCAAAAACTACCTCTAAAGCATTCATCTAAACAACTCCCAATACAGAGAAATAACTCATTAGGTGAATGCTCAGCTGCTAATAGAATGGCATAGATCCTGTAGCTTCTAGCTGCTTATTGTAGCTGCAAATTGACTCCTATGTACATTTGGTAGATGGAAACCGATGGGGAAAAGACTCATGGCCCATAGACATGTTTAAGAAAATCTAAGTAGCAGAGAGAATTAACCCATTTCCACAGGTCAAGCACAGATACAGTAGTTGATGGTGCATACTCTCTTTTTTGACAAAGATGAGAGGAAAATCAAGTTTAAGTTAAATAAAGAACTGGGATTATCAAGTGCAAATGAGCTGTTGCTGAAGACATTTATTGGTGTCCCTGAAAGACACACACATTGACCACTCTCCTTGCAATCCCTTGTTTTTAGCTTAGCATCCTTTCTGTAGGTTTTTTTTCTCCCTATTTATTTCAGTAGCATGTGAAAGATGTAAAATTTATACAGTGCCATAAGGCAGTTATAAGCACTTGAATGCTACTGATCCATGTTTTCATGCATCTCATTCCCAATTCCAAGATTGTGCTCTTCAGCGGCTGTCATCAGCACAGAGCCCAGCATTTTATGTGAAGAGTCCAGTAACTCCCCTGCATTTCACCTGGTCCACACCCTCACACAAGAGTCTGTGCCCTAGTGGTTATGCTGGATAGCCTCTGTCCCCAGTGCCTCCTCCAGAGATGTTCCAACTGACACTCCTTGAGGAACAATGCCAGCCAGACAACCCTCATAAGGGAGAATCCCTCTGGCTATGTCAGAGGAAACAACACAGAGCTCATCTGGTTTGAAAGCTCCCTTTCACATTTTTGTTAATGATTTCCAACACAGAAACAATTACATTGTATTTTAAATTAAAAAAAAAAAAACAAAACAAAACAAAAAAACCCCCAACAACAACAACAAAAAAAACCCCAAAACAAACAAAAAAAACCAAACACAAAAAAATAATAATTTAAAAAAAAAAAAAAAACAACAACAACAACAAAAAAAAACCAAACCCAAAGTTATTAATCAAGTTTGGAAAAAAGCATTTGTGTTGCTCCCAAGATGTTCTCTCATACAACCAAGCATAGAAGTCATCATTAAATCAAGCTACCTTTACTGTCTGCAAGAAGAGATTTAATTATCAAAGTATAT
The DNA here is from genome assembly GCA_013400575.1 of Peucedramus taeniatus. NCBI lineage: Eukaryota > Metazoa > Chordata > Aves > Passeriformes > Fringillidae > Peucedramus > Peucedramus taeniatus. Next base: position 63,385 of record WBNO01017869.1, on the reverse strand, counting down.
TTCCATGCCAGAGAATGAAAGAAATCTCTAGATAAGGCAAACATTAGACACCACACATGAGTATCTCAGTGAATGAAAAGCAATACCAGAAAATGAGTGGGGACATAGCATTATAAAAACAGATCTGAGTAAAGATGAGAGTCACTTTCAGAGAAGATCACTAGAAATCAGAAAAATATATGTAGAAAACAGTGCTACACTGAGTAGCTAGCTACACTGAGTAAAGCACTCAAATAAATTGGCTAGGTTGGTATATCAGAAAAAAACCCCATCAAATACTGCATATCAGATTAACAATGGGCCAATCAGCTGGTTGAAGGCCAAAAGTTTCAGTTGTCATCAATCATCTGAATGAAATTATGTCACTCATCTCATCATTAGAAATAGTGAATTCCATTCTTCCAACACAGCTTCCTTTCCATAAAACCAAAATGGGATCATTTCATCTTTATGGTGTATGAAGAGCCTGTCTTTCAAAAGCACCCTTGCTGTGATTCATGCAAATGCATAATGGAGAAGGGAAATGATAAATACTAGAAATTACAAATTAAAAAAAAAACAAAAACAAAAACAAAACACGGTAATATTATTAATAATAAGCAATGTAGTGAATAGAAATGGAAAACATAAAATCAGATTAAAAAATAATACTAATGAAAATAGCACAGACATTGTTTTATGTTCTCCAAGATAGGCAATAGTAGACAATGGCAATGTAGACAACAATCATAAGATAAGACTACCTGGTTTTGTTGCCTATATTGATTGATTATACCAGGCTTAAAATCAAGTGAAAGCCTTTGAATAGCTTCTGTGGCTTTTATATCAAATTTAGAAAACACATACTTGAAAAAAAAAAAAAAAGAAGCTTTTTACAGAATTACTGGTTGACAACCAATTTTTAAACAGAGCTTTAAAGCAAAAACAAACAAACAAAGGAAAATACTAAATATAATCATTAGAAAATTAGAATAAGTAATTTCTTACACTTTCGCAGTTAGTTTCAGACTAAAAATGCCTGATCTGTGTGCCCCCACGGATATCTTCAAAGCATAGATTATTCCACTATAGTGCTGCAATGTGGTAAAGAGCCTGCATGAAACCACATATATTCTGATTCACAGTGGTACTGGACAAAGGTAATTAACATCAGGCAGTTGACTTCAACTACGGAATAGACTTTTAGTTCAGTCCTGTATTCTTATCAGCTAAACTTCACAGAATAACAGAGTACCAGGTTGGAAGGGTAACTCCAGGTTCATCTGTTTCAACCTTTTCTGGCAAAAACACAGTTTAGCCAAGATGACCCTGCAACCTGCCCAGCTAAATATTTAGTGTCCAATGTTGGGGAATCCACCACTTCCCCAGGAAGTTTATTGCAATGGCTGATGGTTCTCACTGTGAAAAGCTTTCTTCTTTTTGTCCACATATTCATATTCTACAGAGGGAATTGTGTTTACAGCATTCCATTTCAGCCTTTTAAATTCCAATGCTATCTCCTTTCCTTACTGCTAGTCTTTCCTGCAATGACCTTGGAGCTACTTTACAACAAGTTCTCTGCTCCCCCAAGCAGGCCGTGCATTTTAGAAGCAAAACACCTCAGGTTTTAATATGGGAACTTGACAAGCTGTTACCAATACAAGGGAAACATGCACTGCTATAAAACAGTTATCACAGAGATATATCAGGAGCAAGTTGTTCAGGAGGGAGCATTTTGAGTTCATAGTGCTGAATCAGTCCAAATCAAGTTAATGAGTGGCTGGTACAGGCTTTGAGCAAAGGTGTGCACTAGAAGAGCCAAATCATTGTTCTCTGCTCTTAAGCTGTCTGTGTGTTAAGCCAGTTCCTAGAAGACTGAAGGCAGTGAAATTATGCTACATTTTCATAAAAAAATAACCCAGTACCTGGGGACAATATGCAAAGCATTATCTTATTCTCCATTTTACCACATAAAAGGAAAACTACTTTAAAAATAGAGGTTAACATTTTTCCTAAGCACATGACACAAAAACAACAGAGGGTCACAATTTGGCAGAACCACACCACACCAAATAGCAGTTTTGGGACCTAAAATAGTACCTAAAGAAAATCATATGAGCAAATAAGAGCCATCCATTTTTTTAACTCTGAAGGATATCAGTTAGTACCCTCTTCTGTTTTTGAACCAACTGTTGCAGTTCTTGTTCTTTTGACAGCAGCTTGCGCTCCAGCTCTTGACTGTGGGACTGAAACCTCTCTGTGTCCTGCAAAATTCCAAGAGGAAATGGATTAACAGAACAGCACAATTACATCACAGGAGGAGAAATAATGAATCAGGGATTAACCTTTCCTCAGTGAATATAACAAGACATGTGTAGTACTCAGTTTAGGAATGATATCACTCATGAATCTCAAAATTGCTGTAGTCCAGCAGCTTCCATGACTGTGGTTGCTACAGAATGTGCTGACTGCACATGAGTAGGTATTGAGTCTAGAAAGTGGAAGCAGACATCTCAGTCAGGAGGCTGAGGAGCTTAGCCAGTCTAGATCAATGCAGCCAGAACGTATCCTCTCATTTCCAGCCACAGCAACTCAGGCTGATGTGAAAGAAACAGCAACTGCTGTGCTTCAAATCCATCACTAACAACAATTTATCACAGATGTTCCACTGGTATAGATAAGCAACTGGGGCTTCAAGCTCTGCCTTTCGCTTAGCAATTATATTAACCTGTCCATTATCTAAGTATCCTGCAATCACTGGGAAACCCCCAGTCACATTTGGGATTAATCCTTCTGACATTCCTCAGCTGAGAAAATTTGTCAGCCCTCTCCTGAGTAAAATCAGGGTCCAGCAGTTTGTATCAGCTGAGAATTTATCCTATTTCTCCAAAACCAGGCTTCTACTCTCTAAGGTCCCCAGGAAAATGCCTCTTAACAAAAATAAAAATTCCCTCATGATAGCAGTAGTTCTTACAAGTGTTTTCCCTTAAGCAGTATGTGTAATGGAGTAATGAAATGCATGATAACTGGCTCTTTCTGGGGAAGAATATATATGCAAGTGAAAAAACAGACTAACTGCCCCTTTTGTGTAACATTCAGTCAGCAGGGTATTAAGTATTGTAAACAGCTACAATTTGTACTTATTTGCATCTTACCAATTTCTTTAAATGTCTTCTTCAAGAGCTGCTCTTCATTCAAACCACAATAATTTCCCCTTTATATGGCATCAATGCATCTCTCCATGCTGTAAAGTCTTTGTAAGACTTTGCATTAGAGAAAGAATTCAACAGTCAGATCTCCCCAGTTCTCAAATTAGTCATGCAAAGTAACAATACTTCATGAGTGTCTGGCAGCCCTTAGTGTGACTGCTGACTAAACTGTAAATAGCTTGAGTGGGAAGCTTTCATGGAAAAGCCTGAAAGAAATGGCTTAACCTCAAATATACAACTAATTAGGAGATCTAACAATCTTACTTATGGAAAAGTCTTTGTTGTTTGGGGGTTTTCAGTACCACTTAAGTTGTGGACTATTAAGAGGACATAAACTATTTTTTCCACAGAAGTGCTGTCAGGCAAAGTTATCCTTCAGCTGACACACAAACTTTATTTAGAGGTTTCATCTCATCCACCACTAAAAACTGCTCTCAGCTTGGAGTGGAAAAAAACTTGAAAATTTGAGTCAGGTTCACTACCCAGTAAGGCAAGTGAAAAGAATAATTCCTTAGAAAGCTGATCAAGGCACTTTTTTTTTTCTTTCTTTTATTTTATTTTGGTTGCCAGGAAACAAAAAATACTTCATATATTTGCATCACAAAAGGAAGCTTGAGATATATTTGATTATATTATCTAGATATATTTATACATACTTGATTGAGAATGGAGGCAATAACCACTATTTTGGCAACTATTTCTACCACGTATTGCTGAATCTTTGTATTTGTGTCATTTATATGACTGATGCCAAGACAACAAAAAAGGATGAGCCAGTAGCTCATGATTGACTGTCCTGGGCTACCCAGAGCAGCTGTGGAACCTCCAATATTTTAATACTCAAAACTTAATTGGCCAAGTTCCTAAGCATCCTGACCTAGCTACGAAGTAAGGTGTCACCTTCCCACCTACAAGATTCTAAGGTGACTCTTTCCTGGAGCATGCTGGAAAGTTCTTATTAGTTTTCTAGTTTTACAAGAAAAAGCAGGAGAGAAAAATCCATAGAAAATACTATGGACCCAGTCGAGGAGATTTAAAGACAATTCCCAAGAAAAGGGAATTCATCTTCAGATGTTCTGGAAGCACCATGGCAGTGACCAAAGATTCTACCCCGTGTTTTTTTGTAGATAACCTATGGTTGTTCCACAAATTACCATCACTTGATTCATCTCTTGTTGTTATCCCCTCACAAAAATCAGAGACTGCAGAATTCAAAGGATTGGTGCTGCTCTGAACAACCTCCCAGAGTGTTTTTCCAGATTGTGACCAGAAGCTGGACCTAGGGTAGCACCAATAATACAGTGTTTGTAGTTCAAGTGACTTTCAAAAGAATGCCAGCTGTATGCCAGCCACTGAGACCAGGACATCACAGTCCCTCCATCCAACAAGTCACTTAGCTTGAAGCTGCAGAGTCTAAAAGTTTGAAGCTCCAGCACAAAGTAGCTGTGAGGTAAAAGGTGTTTTTTGTCCTCTGTTGTAAAACACATTTTGTAGGCTTTAATTTCACACCCAGAATGAGTTTAAAACTATTGAAATGGGGAGCAGAATCCATGGCCACTATAACAGAGACACTCACTTTCAAAAGAAACTGCTCTTTCTCCTTTTTGATTTGATGTTCCATTTCCTCATAGAGATGTTGAATTTCTTCATCATAAGCAGCAATTTTCCTAATAAAAGACAAAAATACACTGAGTGGGTCTTTGCAGCATTACTTCAAGTCATGGCCCACATTACCAGCTAAGCTCCACATCTCTGCCTTAAGACAAGACTCCAAAGAATGTTCTAGTGTCAAGGAAATAGAAATTTTTGTGCAGCAAAGCTCACACATTATTTTTTTTTCTCGTGGAAGCAAAGCTTCAATAGCTAAAAAGCTAATATAAAGCTGATGTTTCCATATAAAGCAGCTGTTCATTATACAATTTTAATGACTACTAGATCTTAGGTATAAGGAAGAGAGATTCCTGATGACAATACCAACATATCAGAACCTAAATTTGACAGTTAAAACTATTTTCATGGCAACTTCCTTTCTTTTACTCTTGGACTGCACTGTTGCCCATTCAAGGGTACTGAATGAGGTACTTCTATCTAAGACACATTAGCTAGAACAAAATTCTTGAAAGCAGCCTTACTGCCTCTCTAACTGCTTTGCTGAAACAAATTTGAAAAGCCCAGACAAGGAACAGAAATAAATATGCTGTGCACAAGTGTATGTGACTGCAGGAAGAAAAAAGAAGAACCTACAAAGTTCACTTTTTTTCCAGTGGAATATTGCAATTAATATCACTGCAATTTGATCCATGAAGGATTACATGGAGCAAATGCTTAGCCTGGACTGAAAAAAACTTAACTATTGACAGGGAACAAAATATCTGCTTTGTTCTCCTACTATTCTATTCTGTGCTCATTAATCCAGACACAAGAACTGGAAGAAAACAATGGCTGTCACTTAGACTTTTGTAAACTCCGACTAGGTGAGAAAACCAGGCTCCAAAAAGGCCTCTGTCATGTGACTGCAACATTTCAAATAGAGAGTGCCAGAAAATCCAGAAGCCCTTTCTGCTGCCTTACTCCCCTTATACTGTAAAGATGTGTCATATTCTGATCTCAAATAATTTTCTTGAAACTAAGAAAATGCTGATTTCTTAAATTAGCACTCATCAATGGAATCAAATTACACAAGTGCATAGAGAAGTAACAGCTACTTAGAAAGGCATGGCAGAAATACTAGGACCATACACCTACTGTATTCATGCAGTAAAATGTCACTTTGACCAGCACTAGACTGACTACTGAAAAGCCCTGTAACTTTGCAGATGCAGAACACACTGCACAGCAGTCAGCATTTCCATGGGAATCATAAAGATTTCCTTGGCTTCTGTGTGACAGGGAGAATACCTTTAGTCCTGTGTTTTAGCTTGCTGATTTAGATATTTCTTTCCTCTTACATGTTTGGAAGCAAGGGATATGTTAGCACCATGAAGACTACATCCTGAAAGCACTACTGAATGTAGGAATCTTTTCAGTTGCTCTGGCACATAAGCACAAGCCATTTCTGCAAGCTGAATACCCTCCAAGCATTTCATTTATGTATTTCCATTCTTATCTCTGATCAAATTAAACAGAAGTGGAAAATAATATCTCCTCGTAATCAAAAGTCTAATAATTATAAGTAAAATTACTAATAAGCAGAAGAAAAAAAAATTCACTGCATTAGTTGGCAAATATTCCCCACATATATTCAGAAGAAAAAAAAACTGAATCGATGAGGATATATAATTTTTATGTGAAAAATGTGACATATTTTTTATTCCCTTAGAATACCCTTTAAAGTTTTACTTAACACACAATTTTATAATTTCAGCCATATTTGATAATGTATTCTCTCCTTTCAGTAACACTGTGGAATAAAGAGAGATGAAAGCAGATGAAATGTAATATGAGTTCACTAAGCTCAGATGATAGATTCAGGAATAACACACAAGGGTTTAATTTCTGCCCATTCATGTAGCTGCAATGTGAACTGTTTTGATTTCACAAATGCTGTCTGTGCAGTTTGTCATAATGGTTCCTCCTCTTTAAAAAAATACAGTGATTTGTGTACAGTGTGAAATTTGATCCTGAGATGCTGGTTCTCCTCTTCTTCCCCAAAGATGGATTCTGACACTATCCCATGCTAAGCCCAGTGAGAAGTTAGTTCATCCTTCTCTTTCCCATTACCCTTTTGTTTATCTTGCCTGTTTAGAACTCATTTGAAACACAGACTACATTTTTATTAGGTTTGTCCTTCAAATGCAAAGCACAGCAGCAGACAAAGCTAATGGCAGCTGAAGATTTTATCTGCTTTTAGAAGAAAAAGGTATTTCTCATCTCTTTTAGGCTTACTTCCTATCAGTCTTATTAAAAGCTCCTTGGTTCTACTGCCAGGGATTTGAAGAATAACAAGGTCTGTCATGTTGCACTGCAGCCTTTGCCTCCTCATTCAAGAGATAAGACCTTTTAAAAATAACTCTCTCAGAATAGCTGTTCTTATTCCTTTAATCACTGTGCTGCCATTCTCTGCACTTTTCCTCATCCCACTACACTCTTTCTGCGTTGCAGAGACCAGAACTTCCCACAATGCACTCAGGACATCGGTGCACTGAGTGTCCATGTAGTGGCAAAAACATGCTTTGCCACATGCTTGGTATCCTCCCTGGTAGTGCCCAGCAGTTTACTGGGCCCTTTTGGCTGATTTTGGGAAACTCTCTGCAATGCCCCTGAGGGCTTTCTCTGGAATTGTAATTGCCCATCACATAAGCATGATTTTATTTTCTCTTCCTAACGTTCATCTCTGCTTTTTTATTGGGTGCTCAGTGCATCATCCTATTATTTTAAAAAACATTACTGCTATGTTTAAGAATGTTGGGGGTTGGATCTGTTTCTTTTGTGTTTGTGGAATTTTTTCCTGGTGGTTTGCTAGGTAACTGATGGCTGGATACTTATGGATACTTGACTTAAACAAAGGAGGCAGCAGGTTTCTCCGGATGGAACAGCAGTGAACAGCAGTTTTGGTCCGAGGACACCGCTCCGAAAGGACTGGAGTACCAGGGGACCCTGCTTGTTTTCTCTTTCTCTACTGGATTTCTCTCCAGAGGAAGACTGAACACATTTTTCTTCACCATTGGACTCTCATACAGGACTATCTCACTTCATAGAACTGTATTCACTGCTCAAGGAGGATTTCATCTGGACTGCTTTCACCACCCTGATACCCAGGGTGTCAGGTCACATCCCTGACTCTGTCAGGGCATTTTCTGAGGTTTTGTTGTTTCTTGTTTTTTTTGCTTGTCTCTTAGTGCTATTACATTTGTATTTGCCTTTGCTTTGTCTAATATTCCTAGTAAAGAACTGTTATTCCCACTCCCAAATCTTTGCCTGAGAGCCTTCAATTGCAAAATTATAATAATCTGAGGGAGGGGGTTTACATTCTCTATTCAAAGGGAGATTCCAGCTTTTGCTGGCAGGTACCTGTCTTTCAAACCAAGACAAAGAAGCCATCTAATTTTAAGCTAGCACTTAAAATGAAACACAAACACCAAAAATCAAGGGGAACTAACCTATCCTGGCAAATAAATATTGTACCCACAAAATCACATTTGGTTTAGATTTTAAATCCCTTTTTTTTTCTCTCTCTCTCTAGTTACATCAGTATTAACCTGCGCAGTCCCCCATGTGTGCTGTATTTGCATGTTTGTGTATTGAGAATATATGTTCAGCCTCGCTGCTGCCTGGACCTACAAACAGGAACAGCAGCAACCTACTGGATCTATTGAACCAGAACAGGAAGAAAGTCCTGGATCTCTCAGATCATGGGACTCAGGTTCAAAAATGCAAATATGCAAGTGTCAAAGGTCCAGAAGACAACAATAACAAAAACAAAAACAAAGAAAAAACAAAACAAAACAAGAAAAAAAAAAAGGTAGAGAAGAACATCACAGGTGAAGAGCATAGATTTTTATGGCATAAAAATCCCAGCACATGCACATGAAGCTTCTGAGGGCATCCAGGATAGAAGAAAAAGGAAAAACTGAAGACAAAAGCACAGCCTTCACCCAGGAAAGGAGACAAAAGGCTGAGAGTAGACGGCCTTATTGCCTAATGACTCACAGAGGTGAGTCAGGAAGGAAAGACTCAGGAAGGAAAAATGAAAGAGCAAATTCATATTTAATTTCCAAAGAGTTATTATTGCCACCAATCAAGAACAACCCAGTAGACATTATAGGACCTCAAAGCCCAGCATCCCTTCTCTTCTGTGACCCCACAGTAAATCCTAGCCAGTCTCTGCAGATATATGCATCTTAGTGCTAGCGAGTATGTGGGTATTAAAAAAATTAATCTTCTCCCCTATATGGTGCTGTCTTGAGCTTTGCTGTTATTCATACATAGTTTAAAAGAAACAGGTCATTCATCCCCACTGTTACTACCAGAGACAACTTTACTACTCTGATTCCTTCCAGCAATCATCTACAAACAAAACAACAATCAACGTGCTGAAATCAGTGGTGTTATCACGAGCAATAAAAAGAAGAAATTGGCTAAAACGTGTTTACTACAAAGGCATAAAAATCCAACACACTTTCAAGGCAGAGATTTCACATCAGCCAGGAAAAATAATGCTAATGTACTCTCTGTACACCTCTGCATCAATCAGAGCTATTAAAGAGACATATTTATTCATTCAGCTCACAAAAAAACCTCACAGAACAAATCTCTCATGTGTTAACCATGTTAACACATGGTTAACAATCTCTAGACTTAAACAGATAGCAAAATTCTCTGTATGCTGTTTCCAGCTTCCTGAAGGCTAAAACCACACACAGAGACTTAGCTGAAAATGCTATACTACCAATATAAACCAACTGTCTTTAATGATCATACATATTTAGGTTTTTTCCTTCTTCATAAGCCTTGTCACATTCTCAGAATAGTCAGGAGAGCGCTGAACAAATGAAGTAAATTTTCAACAATATATTTGCCTTTATTGCTCAGTCTGTAAGAATCTAAAATTCAGAAGTAACACGTTAAAATAAAAATACAGTGGAAGTTCAACTACGCCCATAATTCTGCATTTTGTTAAGATTTAGCATCATAACTTTTCTCCCTCTAGATAACTGCATATAAAAGAATGATCTTATCATTTTTAGTTCTTATACATATTTTTGTATGCGTATTTTATGTATTTGTTCATATTTACATTTTATACGTTTTATATATATAACTATATATATGTTATTTACTATATTTCATAGGTTTGCTTTATAAATATTTGTTAGCTTACATTTTCACTAGTATCAGTGCTTTGTGCTGCTCTAACATCTTAAACCTCTTATGTCTCTGGCCAGTTAATCCAGGTTTATAGCTTTGCTGCACACAATGCTTGCAAAGTACACAGACAATTTACCAGATTTACTGGTAAATATGACTTTTCTCTGGAATCAAACTGATTAACTAGATTGGAATCACTCAATATTGTCTTAAAACTTCAATGTAATAACAGATATCTGCAAAAGAACTTCAGACAATAAAATCTTAACTGGAAGAGAAAAGCTAATTTAATTCAGTTCTGCCATATGAATACTTCTCCCAGTAGTCTTAATGCCTGATAAAATTTTACATTATAGGAAATTTTACATTATGTGAAGTCTTGTCCGTTGTTCGCCACTGAAATTGCTTGTTTGTTTCAGAAGTTCAAATAGCAGGTGAAATAGTTGTAAAACTACACAAGCAGTCTAACAAAAAGAGAAGTACTAACTTTTTTAGAGCACATTCCAATTCATTCTTCTCATTATCTGCTTCTTGGAGCTGGGAAAAAATTCTGACCAGGAACTCTTCAAAATTGGAAAGTAAATGAGGTTCTTCTTTTCTTAGCTGCAACCAAAGTTGCTTCACATCAGTCTCACTGAAAGAAAACATAATAAAGGATTCATTAAGAGAGAACATTTCCCAGGCTGCAGTTAATGTCCTTAGCACCCTTAGTAGATGGAGGCTTCAGGGCATCACTAGTCAGAACACAAAACTTGTTAAAAACAACTTAAAATGTGCCAGATTTGAAAAGGATGAGGGGGTGGGAAATTATGGAGATTGAAATTATTTTTTTAAAAATGCATTGTAACATGTGACCATTCCTGACTGCAGAATAGCATAGGAACTGCTTGTTTAGTGGGTGCCTTGCCAGACGCTCCATCTAAACAGGAATGGGTAAGAAAGGAGACAGATTATCAGAAGTAAAGAAGTTCCCACAAATCTAGAGAGGAGGAGGCAGTGGAAAAGCTAATCAAAATACCTTCCTCATAAGAAATGAATGAGACTCAGACTCCTAAGTAACATAGATATGTTAACAAATTGCATTTGTACCGCATTCTTTCATTTTCGATACTTTTTTATTCCATGGTGACTCTGCTACAAAAAGCAGAACAAAACGTCTTGAAATTCTGATTTTAAGATTTACCAAGATAATGTTGTGTTTCCAAATCTATTCAGCAGATGCTGACAGCTCTATTGTGAATTATAATGGGTCTCTAATACTTTGCCAATATTCTCCTGAACCTCTTTGTTTCTTCCCGACTCACTCTCTCCATGAGCATTGCAAACCTGCCCCTAGCCAGCAAAGAGTGCTGTATTTAAAGGACAAAATGACAATAAGGATAGAAAAAGTGGGTGATGAATATCTCTTCATAATTAAAAACTTTCAGGATGGCTAACAATGAACTGTTTCCTGGAACAGGCAGTCAGGGGAAGAGAAGGGCAGATGAGCACTTTGATTCCACAGTAACAATCACTGATGTATTTCTTAAATATTTGTACCACTTGCCCAGATTCTCTCCCATTTTTGCCTGATGTCTTTTTTTTTTTTTTTTGTTCTACAGTATTCATTGTGATTGACCAATGAATGTGAGGCCAGCACACAGAAAGTTCTTTGAGCAGGTTTTGTGCTCCATGTTTCAGAGTGATTCATCCTGGCCTTAGAAGAAGTAATATTACCAGAGCAATCACAATATGCAATTATGCATGAAGAGGAGAAAAAGCAGAAAAAGTGGAGAAAATTTCCCTAGTTATGGTGCACTTTAAACACAGCCCTTGCCAAAAATAGTAGTCATCATGCATTGATTGAAAATCAGTGACATCTGTGGATTACATGCTTGTAATTATCTATGTTCAGATCATATGGCAGAAAAACAGGTTTCATGTGCCTGGAGTACAACAATTTTGCTCTTGGAAATTTGGTCAAACGGCATTTTATCATGACAGCAAGAAAATTAGTTTTTTAAAGAATCTCTGTGGTTTTGAGCAGCGTTTTTTCTCGCCATTCATCTTGGATTCCATTAAAATTAAACCCAGAGGTGAATCATAAAAGGTCATACAACTGATGACTATTGCTGTGAGAACTCACTCATCCAAAACCTTTGCAGCTCCAAGATGATCCATGAGATTTGAGAACTGGAATTCTTCATCCTCATCACCAGTCATGGTCTCTTCATATCTAACTGGGCAGGCTGTTTTACCTTCTGATGGTTGCACCATGTCATTTTTTAAAGCAATCTGCTCCAAAAGAAACTGGCCTAAGAATTAGAAATTACATACATTAGCATTTTCAGAAATTACTATAAGAAGCAAAGTCATACTAAACATACTCAAATTTTATGGTAAATAAACAACAAAAGGATAGGAGATGCCAAGAGGATGTCTGAGTTCTCTGGCTGGCTTTGTGCCCAATTTAATGTCTAACCTTCAGTAAATCATCCACCTCAAAATTCACAAACAATAAAAAATTCCTATCTCCATGCAAAACCATAAAAGGACATAAATTACAGTATCAACTCTTCATAAATGTTGTGGTTTTCTTTCTTGATAGGTTTAACTAAATTAGGAATCTAAAATACCAGTACTGATAAAATGTATATTAAATAAAATTTAACATTTTTTTAGTGCATGACCAAAGACACACATTCAATTCCTACATAAATTGCACACAGAAAGCTACATTTTATTAACAGTAGTTGTATGGTGAAGATGCAGAAATGAAATTGCCACATGAATAATCAATACATTTGTACTCATTTACCACAGACCAGATACATTCCATCAAATTCTACATGTGCCACATGTGCCATATATTTTGTTTGAACATCTGCAAGTCATATATTTTTTTTTTGG
>WBNO01017869.1:0-50495 GCA_013400575.1 Peucedramus taeniatus | reverse complement strand
GGGGGGGGAATATTGTGATTTTATGCAGAGGATTTTTTGTTATATTTTAAGTTCCAGTACAGAAATTACTATAGATCCAGGGAAACAGAAACACTGCTGTGGTTTTATGGTTTTATTAACTACATGTTGCATTTTTCCTCATAGCACCCAACAGAGCATGTTGGCAACAGATCGGAGTATGTTGTGAACAGGGGTTACAGTAAATGTCAGATTTGCCACCATGTAGAAATAGAAACAGGACTCTCCCATAGTGATTGGTGCAGCATGAGCTTTATCCAGACACTACTCTGCCTTCTCAAGCACATTTATCTACTACAGCTTCTGCTTCTACCAGGAATGCCATCATCATCACCTAGCCAAATGTAGGACTAGCTGGCCTGGAAAATACCTGTCAGTGCTGTGTAATAGGTTAAAATGTACCATGTGTCACACTGTCTATCCTTATCTTTTACATGGTGTGGTCCATATCCTGTGTGTGCCTGTGTGGGTGTTTTTGGGGTACAGGTTTAACTTTACTAGCACCCAAACCTGCAAACAGGAAAGCAGTGGCCACACCCACCTGGGCCTCTGGACAGGGCTCCAGCACCTGAGCAGGAGGAACCCCCAGGATCTGGAGCTGCTTGAGATGGCAGCCACTTACAACCTCCTTTAAGAAAGAGTTTTGGTTATGCAGGGACTGCTTATGAAAGTAACCTTAATTTAACTCTTGAAAAGCAAAGCATATATTATTTCATTTTTTAATAATGTAAATTTTCCGATTAGATCATACCCTATGAAGATACTTGATCCACCTCTACAATGGGAGAGGTGGGACATGAGAGAATTAGGGTTTCAAACTACTGATGAAAACAAAAACAAAGGTCCTGCTTGTTGGAGCTGTAGATACTAACTAAATTGAGATTTACTGTTAAACAATTCACGCCTTGATGAGATTCAGTTTTCTAGATAAAATGCTTAAACCTTAGCCAGCAGAGCTAAAATTAGGTACAAAATTGATTCTGCATAAACAACCAAGCACACTTTAACTAACATTGTCATCTTATCTGGAATGTCACATCTGCGGAGAAAACCACCCTGTGACAAACACAGAGAGTATGACAATAAGAGTGCTGTTGAAAAACAGGCAGCTACAGAGAACTTATCAGAGCATATCTTACAGAAGTAATAAGTGCCTCATCCTATTTTGTTTTGAAATAAATTAACACCACTTGAAGAATTAATTCGTTGTAGAAAGCATTCCCACAGCTCTAAGGACAGTGGTGTTAACATACATTAAGATTAGAGATAATTTTAATTATCTTTCATGTCCTATTACCTGATATGAAATAACACACAAGACTCCTCATCCCCCTGCCCAAAGGAAACTTTTAATAAATTGTACATAGATTTACTCAACAGCTTAAAACAGGTGTGATTCAGATGATTACGTCATTTTCTCATATTGTGTCATGGCTTGCCATTTTACACAGGAGAGAAAGACCCTGGAGCCTTTTGTCTTTTTATTCACATAATTTGACCACTTCTTCCTCTGCTACATATATCTGCTATATTTAGAGAATAGTCTGGCTCCCTGTGTGCATTATTAAGTGTCCTGTTAAGACAAAATTCTTCTTGATTGATGTGGAGAGCACAGAACATGAATAAAGCTCCAAAGAGAAGACATGCTTTCCAAAACTCACTGAATCCTGTGATGAACTCCTTTGGGGTAAGTGAGCCATTGCCATCAGCATCCAATGTAACAAAAACTTTTTCAAGTTCTTCCAGGCTGAGCGGTAACTCAGGATGCAGTCTCTGTAATGACAACACATGCAGCAACTTTATCCATTACTACAGGATAACAGGAAGACTGGGTCCTTCAAAACATCCATAGGACAGCAGGATAGGTCCTTTGCTTCCCTGAGTGAAAATCCAATTACAGAGCAAAACCAGATCAAGTGATGGACATTTGCTTTAATGAGGTTTTTATTTGCCTTTATGAATCCGTTATGACAATGCAAGGAGAGCAGCTGCCTGGTGCCACAAATTCCAATCACACAGGGAAGAAGAAGAACTTGAGGTGGAGTCTCAGGCTTGATTATCTTGGTGAAATGCCTAGGTTATCAGGCTACTGGACAAAGTTGGCAGCAGAATTGTATAATTAGTTCCTTCCACATCATAAAGTCAAGCAAGAGACTCTCTAGATGACTACATTATAGAGGATATACTGTCCTAATTCAAGCAGATTCAAAAAGTGTACATAAATAAATAAGAAAATAAAACAAAGCTAAGAAAGCTGCATCGTCTAAGGACTAAACCTGTTGCTCCCACAATGAGTTAAATGGAGTTCACAACTGTTTACTTCTGAAATGCAGCATGCTCACACCAAAAAAAGACATGGCTTCATAAAACCAGTTCCATAAATATCACATATTTTTTCCTGATAATGTAAAGACAGGAATAAAAGAAAATAATTCTGTAAAACTGATCCTAATGGTTTTACCCTAATTTTTTTAACAGTGTAGACAGATTTCCAGAAACAGAAGGAAACTGGAGTGGCAAACAACCTCAATAACAAGCATTTCCACAGGGAGACAGCACTAGGAAAATTAAAACCTTTCCTCAGCTTGAGAAGCAATATAAATAAACATTGGTTCAGTCCTCTGCTTTATTAATTAACATTTTAATCCCCCCACTCCCCAAACTCCTGTTGTATATACAACATATTAAAACTACAAGCTAGTAGGTTGATAATGTTCATTAGATTAAAAGTGCTGATCTGTTCCACTGTGGGGTTGGGATTTAGGGCCAAAAAATGTTTCTCCTGCAATCCAAAACAGCAGAAACCACTATTCAATATGCTAAGTCATATAGGTAAGGTAAGAATTGGCTTAATGCATTAACCAGGAGTTCCTTGGTTGCCTCAAAGGGTTTAGGGTATGATTTCTGAACTGTATGGGTAAGAGTGGTAAAAGGAATTCCAAGGTGGTCCTGAAAACTGAAAGCAACAGAGCTCCTAAAGCACATAACTATCTGGAAGAGTCACAAAGGGATTTCTGAGCAGGATTAGTTGTGTATTGCTGCCTGCTTCCAAAAATAAAACCTAGGGAAACTTGATGTATACTCAGTTTAAATTACTTATTTCATCAGTGATACAACTGTCTTCAGTTTCTTACTTAAAGACACCCATCTTCCCAAAGTTTGGATTTCAGTCTCTAAGATCTAAATGGAAACCTTTTAAAAACAGCTTCTCCTGTAAAATTCTTACAGCCAACACCACACTGATGAGGTGCTTCAAACAAATTACTCTTTTTACATTTAGAAAAACAGAAACTGTTTTCTTACCACCAGATCTTTGGGACTTGCATTAGACTGTGCCAAAAACCCAGACCCAGCTGCTATTCCAGTGCAATGGCCTGCAGGTTTTGCTGCAAACCTGACAGAAAAATATGCACTTCTCCAACCTCAGCTGCAGTGCCCTAATGCAGCATCCAAATCCTGGTGAGAATTACACTAAATTTACAGTAGGAAACACCACAATTACTTGCGTTCCTTGGGAAAAAAAAAAAAAAAGGTATGAAAATAGGAGATTCTAAGGAATGTACCAACATTTTGCTCCATTAAATTCCCGCCAGATAATTTGAAGACTTTTATGAGCTGGGACACACTAAGACTAAGTCAATGTTTTCCCAACCTCTTGGGGTTTTTTCTTAATAAAAAAAATTAAATTGGTTTGTGGCTAGGAAAGCAAAATGTTATTGGTCTCATAGTTGTGGTTTTGTTTATTTGCTCATTTCAAGCTTACTGTAAAAATACATAGGCCCTTTCAATATGAGGCTCCTAAAATTTTTTAAAGAAAAGAGAACAAAATAAAACATATTCAAGAGATACCTTCTTTTGAAGTTCCAGAGGTATCTGCACTGCCACCAAATGTGCTCTGTGGTTTCATGACATCTGCGCTTAATTCTCTCAAAATAGCAAGCTTTTACTCAGCTAAATACAAGGACAGAGGTCAAATAGCTAAGAGCAAAATCTGAACCCAGTCCTCCCATGCACATTAGAACAAAACATTTTACAGCACTAATTCTCATTATTCATTATAACCTCAAGGATCAACAGAGGAAACTGTGGTTTCGAGTCTAAGGTAGAATTTTCTGTCTTGCCATTTCAGAAAACCTCTTGTTGGTTTGAAAGTTGGGTACATTTGATATTTGGAAACGGAATGAAAAATTTTTTAAAACCCCAGCTATTAACAATCTCTCACAATAAACAACATCATATAATCAAGGAGGAGTAAATCTTTAGTGTAGTTACGGTTACAGACAAAAGAGAAAATACTGCAAAATTTGTTCCATCATGACTAATTGAATTTCAGATACTTAGCACTCTCTGTTGAAATCATGTCTTGTATCCCATGACTAAAGATTAAAAAGCTTAGCATTAGCATCCTATATTTGAAGCAAAGCTTCAGGAAGGATAAGCAATACAGACCAACCAAACAGCACAATGCAAAAGTGATCAACACTTAGTACCTTTTAAGGAAAAAACTGATTTATTTTATTGACTTATGTTTTTCTTATAGGGAGCAAGCATCATGAAAAATGCAGGAAATAAAGAAACACCATCTCAAATGTCCTGAGCACCTTCATTTCTGTATTAAAGAACTTATATACACTTACATATGCAGATGAAGTTTTCAGATATAGAAAACAAACACTTATGATGAAATAGAAGAATAAAATAGAACTTTATTTGTTCTTTGCAACCCTATTTCTACTGTATCTTATGCAACATCTGTTTTTCAACCTGAAGTATAAATTTAGCAGCACTCTAAGCATAAATCTAGAATCAAACAGAAACAAATAATTTTACATTCCTTGAAAGAACAGGTATTAAAACTTTTTATATATGTATACATACACAGAAATATACAGGTTTTCCATTAGGTAAAAATATATGCCATTCAGTTTTTAGAAAGACTGAAAAACTGTAATCCCTTAAACTCTCTGTGGCTTTGGATTTATCAAAAACTACCACTGACAATATGTTTGTTTTTTTTAATTCAGTTGCTTCAGTGAGATAATACAGATTGGCAAAGCCTACAGCAGAGCAAGCATCCACATTCCTCTCTTTTTTCAACTTTGCATAATTAACAGAGGTCATCAGAAAACTCAACAACATACAACTGCAAAGAAAGCTCTTGAGAGCTAGCAAACTGAACAGTTTGCTTAGGAGGGTTTTGCTTTTCCAAAATAGGTAGTTGAAGTTGTTTCAACTGTGTTTTCATACATACAGACATGTTTGTGTCTGAGGACAGGGAAAGTTTCTAAATTTTCTATTAGATGCTTTCTTTAGTAGTAGATCATGATGAATTTGTTTCGCTCCTGCTCTCCAATTCCATTTCATCCATAAGTACTGAAGTAGAAATGGATGAACACAAATTATGCTTTGCATGTCAAGCATGAGTACATTCCTGTTTTCTGCCACATACTGGTTCAAATGATAATATCACTTCTGCAATGTGTCACAATCACATTTTCAAAAGTTTTTGTTATATATAGTTGCTTTTTCTCATCAGCATATTCAGCAAATCTGACTTTGGGCCCTCAAACAAATTAAGCACAATTTCCTAAGACTGCTGCCAACACTGAATAATGCTAAAAAGACTGTTCCTCTATACTTTCTACATATATATGTGATTCAGCTGAGAGTTCACCATTGTCTGACAGTGAAGCCACAGTAAAAGACTTTATTTACACAATTTTGCTGAAAAAAAGGATAAAATTGGTGGACTGAATACACTCCTCACACAGTGGCAAATCACAAAGTAATGAATTTAGTGGTGTTTCAATGTTTTCAACAAGAACAGAATTTAACTCTTGGGGCATTTTTTTAAACTTAACTTACTTTGATTTTCCGCTTTTTTGTTGCTTTGTCTGTCAGAAAAAAAATGCAAGCATTATGTAAGACTTCAAAGATATTATTTTAAATCCCACATATCTCTTTAAAGTTATGAGGAGGGTGTTAACATTTTTAACTCTAATCAGTCTCAACTCGTTAAGGGCTTTAGGAGCTTCTCTCATTGCATATTTCACATAACCAATTTTGTTTTACCTGCATGTCTTGACGAGTGATGAAGCCTTTGCCTTCCAGATCACAAATCTGAAAGAACTCCTGTGCTTTTTCCAACACAGTTAGTTCTGGGTCTTGTTCTCCAGTCCTGCTCCCCTCTACATCTCCTGGTTGCACAGGACTGGTGCAGTCTCCTTTTATTCTGTCCATGGTTACAATCTCAGCTCAGGAATATCCTGGGATGCTGCTATCCCATTTACCCATAAATACTGATCTGGAACCTGTGCATGGAAAAAAGTAAGGAATAAAGCAAATCAGACCCTCTTAATGATGCTTTCCACAATCTCTTAGCAACCATCTCTTTAATTAGGCACCAAAGCTCAGAAGAAGAAAAAGCTTTTTGAAAACTTACCCTTCATGGGCTGCACTAAAGACATTACAAATGGGATGATGAGCAAGGCAGAGGGAGTCTGAGGGAAAGAGAAGACAAAACTACCTCTGAAATGTAATTTCAAAGCAAAATCAGCCAGTTTGACACGAAATAGACAATCAGTCTACATGAACAAGAAAACACATGAAATACAGGTAAAGGCAAGAGCAACTTAAAGTCACTACAACTTGACTTCATATATTTCTCTTGAATTTTGTAGTTCTTATCTAAGTAGTTCTACCTAAAGCAGACACAAATTTGTCTGAAAATTTTTAACTGAACGAAGACTTTTTTAAGGCATTTGACTAATATAAGAGAATATAGCCGAATTCTGATCCAGTAAGACTGGCACAATCTGGAACTCCACAGAGGCCAGTGAAAATTGTTTAAATATTCAATTTAAACAACTGAATTGTTGTCTTCTTGTGGTTCCTCACAGAACTTATGTTGTCTTCAGAGCAAAGACCTCAGCACTGCATGAATGTGAAGGTAGAATATGAGGAAACAAGACCTTAGGCTTGTCTATGCAGCTTCTTAAGGTGAAAAGGCTCTGATCACATTAAGAAACTCAGCCTTTTTTACTCTATGCTTAAGTTCAAACCTGGCACTCTTGGAACACAGCATCTTCTCAGATGTGTTCATCTTCACAGAACTCACACAGCTTCCCATGACAAAGTGATTTCTCTGATAGCCAAGGGCCAGGCAATTGGACTTCCCACATTGCACATAAGTGTAAATTTACTGCAAATAGGCATTGACCTCAAACCAAACTAAGATTTTGGTAAGCAAATCACCCAGCCCCTCTGAAACCATGTGAAAAATCTGCAAATGTAGGTAATTTTCCTCTTGCTCCCCCCTCTCTTTTATCATTCCAATCATCCTAGGACTGTTCAAATACTTTCCAGAACTGAAATAACTTTGGCTACATGGCCAAAGAACCTGTCAGAATCTTCCCAAGCAGTGTTACAAGCAGGACAAGAAAAAACACTCTGAGAGAAGCCAAGGGATGTCTATCATGCCACCTTAGGAAACCCCTCCCTCAGAATGGGTCTTGCTCGAATTTTAATGTAGAGCTGTCAGGGGTGCCTTATAAACCCCAAGACCTCTCTGCTGGGGCAAGCCACACTCCACACCCCAAGAGGCACCAAAGCCTGCCAGAGCACCCATGCCAGCAGCCCTGGATAATTATCAAGGCTAGAAAATGCTGTCTCAGGGAATTCTGGTCACACATAACAAGGGGGTTTTGCCTTTTACAGCTGCCTGAACAGCTGTAATCTCTTTCTCTTATGAGGAAAATTTCTAGCTCAGAAAGTCTGACCAACATTCAGTAGCTGGGAAGATACAAAAAGGAAAAGATTGGTCCATAATTGCCCTGTTTTGTAAATCCTTCCATGACGTTTCCAACAACAGTCTTAAAAACAGTATATGAGCCAGATAAATCTTTGCTCTCACTGTATATAGCCACCCACAAGTGGATCAGATGGAAAGCCACAATCAAACTACATTGGTGTAACAGTCTGGATAAAATTCTCTTTTAATAATGCTTTTACACACCTGAACCTCCATTACTTCAATACAGCTCACTCCTGGCTGACACCAGTGTATGAGATAACAAACCAGACCATAGTTCCAGCTTAGCCACGATACTAACTTTGAAACAGGTTTAAAAAAACCAAAAATCAATGGGAATCACAGCTTAAAGACAGTCTTGACAAAATCTGACTCTGACTCAAAATGTCTGGTTTTTTTTTTTTTGTTTTTTTTTTTTTCAGCAATTTCTCAGAAGGCCACAACTTCAGGAACAGGCCAAGCTAATCAAGATAAGTGCTGCTAGTCCCTGCCTCTGCACAGTCCATTAAACTTCCTTAGGAAAAAAGAAAAACTATGCAAGGAATAAATAGTCCATTGCAAGTGAAAGAACAGAAATACAAAAATAGATTAAAAATGAGAGAACAAAAAGACACTATATACACTTTGATGAAGTTGTTTGCAGTTAGCAAACAGTACAATTCAGCAAACATCACCATGCTTTCTAAATATTTCTATACCATAAAATGAAATTACATGCATCATGAGAGCCTCACCTTCTCATAAGTTGCCCCGCCTTTTATACATATCATAAAAACTTGCAACACAGAGAGTGTCTTCAATACAGCAGAAAATTAAATAGGAGCATCTGCAAAAATTCTTAATCCTTATGGCAGCTTCTAAAGCTGATAGAGTTCATCATAATTCCTACAGTGTCCTGATACTTTGCAAATGCTGGTAATAACATGAAAGAATAAAAGTGCTATTTGTCCCACATTACTGAATCAGCACTCAGTAATTACCTCAAAGCCAGTTTCAGCTAACATAGGTAGTTCCATTCATACATCCATCTCCTTTAGAAAATGAATGGCTTACAAAATCAATTCTATTAAGACCTTTGATTTCCATAATTTTAGCTAGAACTATTTTAGCACTATGCAAAACAGGTCATATCATGACCTGATGCAAACAAGCATAGCTCCAAACACTAAACAAGGATGTGTGATTTACAAGGTTTCTTTCCATTAATCATGAGGTACATTTTGGATGGGTCTGCAAAAGACAGGTCACTCTTAGTATTCCAAAAGGCATTTTCATCACTTCTAGCAGGTCTACTGCAAATCACCAAACTCTAGAAGTACAGAGCAATGTTGAGCCATTTCACAAGTCATGATGTGTGAAAACCCTGTTCTCCCTAACTGTGATAGTTAAAAACCTAGAGAGCTGTTTTTCCTGACCTCATATCTCTTCTGTTTTTAGGTTTCAGTAAAATATTTTTCTTAGCATGTGTCTACAGGTACGAGTTTTCTGCAGCACACTTCAAAACATATCATCAGCTGAAAAATACAGTAAGCTTATTTAATACCAAGGTCACCTTGGATTTATCCAAAACACTCTTATGAGAGAGAACACTTATGTCTTACAAACACTACAAAATAAAAAATAGATTGCATACTTTTTCTACAAGAAATATTTATTTCCTACAACCAAATTATCTTTGTTGAAATAACCCACAGCTGCAGTGTAGCATGACTGACACATGAACAGGGACCTCTTCAGAAATAACTTAAGTGTCAGAGTTAGTTATCAGAGTTAGTTATTCAGCACTGTGCTGAAAAGCTCCTAAAGCTAAAATGTATCACCATAAGGAAGTCATTCTATTCCTGATTGTTCTGCCCTGCTTTTGAAGAAGTATTCATCCAGATAGACAGTGAACTCTGTTGCAGAATCCTTTCACTTTCAACTGGAAAGTTCTAGTTTATTTAACTTAATTAAGGCCAAGTGGTCTATCAAGGAAGAATCAAAAAGCAGGACCTACAGAAAATGACAGAGGAATGGGACTGCTAAGACCAAAGAGAGCACAATTACCAAGCTCAAGTACACTGAAGTTTTCTAGGTAGAGGATTGGAGAAAAATGCTCCCTATGCACATAATACAATCCACACAAAGCAAACATGTCAGAGAAGCTAGACATGAAAACCCACCCAAGGATAAAGAAGGTGGAGCACTGAACCCATGGCTGCAAAGACAGTGCAGTTCTGCCATCATGGAAGAACAGATCACACACAAGTCTGCAAATAATGGCAAAGGAGATCACTCCTGAGAAAGATGACTAGATCAGTGGACTTCTGTGCTACTTCTAGCCATTGAAAAAAAAGATTTTATGACCATCCAATGTAAAAATTCAGGTCCCACACTTAGAACAGCTATCAGAGATATAATGTTGCATGCTCAAGAAAATACCTGTTTTTTCTCAACTATGACTAAGACACTTAACCTTTAAGCTCTCATGGAAGCATTATAAAGCTTGGCCTAACCATATGGACACCCAGACACAACTGGATGAAAAAAAAACGGGACTTTGATTCCTCCAGTTTTGGCTTTTCAAGTAAAAACGTGTAAGTCAGAAAATCTTGTGATGAAATGTATCATCAAAGCCTCTTCCACACAGCCTGAATTCACTTCTCTTGTGATGTACACGATCTCCCATGACTCTTCATCTTAGGAGATTGTACACCATGGAGTGGGTGTGAGAAGTTTTAACTCCAGAGGCAGAGATCTGAGGCAAGCTGGAGTTCCTGTGAGGGACCAGAAGAAGTTAGTCTGAAAAGAATGTGTCATCAAAATAATTTCAGGGGAGTAGCAAAGGGAGAAACAAAAGAAGAATCCTATATCCACTGGCCTGTAAAAGGAAAAGCTAAGTTATGTAGAAATTCCTTTCACGTAAGCAGATTTGTGTGGGAGAACCAAATTCTGACTGTTTAGATTCAGTCTTAACAGAAACTCTCCAGCCAGACCTGATTAGCTTTTAAAGATTAAGGGAACCATTAGGATCACCTACTTTGCTATCTGCAAGCTTAAAGCTTCATTTATACCACAACAAGGCTTTAAAATTACTTAAAATTTACTTCAAGGTAACGGAGCTCAGCAGAAGTCAAGGAGGAAAAAGACCTGGGAGAAGATATTGCGTGTTATACATACACCAAAGTCATATAAATGAAATTTCTCATTTTCAAAAGATTACTGGTTAAGAAAAAAACCAAAACAAATCTTAAAGCTAAAGAAGAAGGATAAAAATCCAGATTATATATCTGAAGCAGTGTCTCAACAATATTAACTGTGAAACAGGAGAAAACCAGAAAATATGCTTGAAGAGATTAAGCATTAAGGATTCCAAAACAGACAGCCAAAGACTTTGGACAGAGACCACTTACTCCCCACTGAGCATTTTTCCCTAGATGAATCCACAAATACACATGTTGGAAAAAAAAACCAAACTATGTCAATTCTGTGCACTGTGACGCAGAATTCCAACTCTGACTGGTGAATATACGTTCATTAAACTTTTATTTTCAACATTTGCATCCAAGCAACTAGTTTTCACTGGGCTTGTAAGAAAATTTTCTTCTCCCCAAGGCCAGCTTCCCCAGAGGAAGAGGAGGACAAAAGACCTCCTGCCAGGCTTCTTGCTGGCTTCTATGGAAGTAGTAAATAAAACTATTCATGTATTAAAATTCAGATGCCCAAAGTAAGCAGGCATACTCATGTATTCACCATCCTGCTCTTCAATATGAAAACACTAATGAAAAAAACCTAGCAGGATATTTATTGCCTAAATCCAAGCAGTTCTTAGGAGTCCATACTAAAAAGGCAGGATTAAGTTAAAGTGGGCCTGCTAAGCACTGCTAGGATCCTTGAGAAGTAAAGCTACTCTAGGTAATGATTTTAGCAGAAATACATCTTCTCCTGCTTCATTGCTTTGGATGATTCCCTTTTAATATATTTGAGAAGTCAAAAGCTAAGAGCTGCCTGAAAATGCAAATTTCTCATAGAGGGACACTGATTTTAGGGGCAGCAATCATCATGGAAATCACTGTTGCAGAGTAATCATAAGATCAACAGAACTGAGAGCACCCTGCCTGTAATCTCTGCAGGCTTAAGAACCCGTTGTCTCCTTTCCCTCCTTCTGCTCTTTCTGCCTTTTTCCAGAAAACTGGTTGCAAGAAAAGCTCTTCTCCCAACCTCTTGTTCCTTACCTGCCTGACAGTTGAAAGAACCTTGTGTCTTCAGAAACTGCTGACCTACACAATACCTGAGCAGGACGGTGGTACAAGTGTGCATGAGCATCTGAGTAGTGTTTTCCTCACTAAGTCTGTCTTTATCTCTCTAAATTACCAATAAATCGTTGCTGCATACAAATACAGTTTCACCAGTTACCTCTTTTGGGCTAAAACTCTGGCTAACATTTGTGGCTGCAGCATGAGGTTTTATAAATGTCTGCATGTAAACTGGATAGACACCAGCACTTACAGAACTTGTCTTAGAACTATTAAAGAACTATGTAGAACTAGTCTACAATTATTTTGACTTATTTCTAAAGCATCATTTGTTAATTCAGGGATGTAAAAACTACTGTTAAGAAGGAGCATCATACAACATATGCAACACATCGCAAATGTAGTGAAGTCAAAACTGAGCTGAGTCCATCTGACTGCAAAGAATCACAGAATCATTTATGTTGGAAAAAGCCTCTAAGCACAATTTATTGTGCTGCATTGTTCCAAGTACTGAAATTGAATGTGATTAACTGTATTGATAACAGCATTATATTAGTAAGTGGTGTAACATGACGTTTTGGCAGGAGATACTGCTAATTCAAATGAGCTATTCCATTTGTAGACAAACTATTTGCACTGAAAACCCCCTCTCCCTGAAGTAAAGATCTGGAAAAAGTTTAAGTTAAATAGTATATACCCCTTTTAATTGTCTTATCTTTCAGGTGTTCCTAATGACTCGCTGCTAAATGGAGCTGCTTTCAGCTGGTGAAATCAGGTTGACAAGAATATCTTTAAAGTACACCATCTTCACAAAAAAAACCCTTGAAATATTCTGCCTCCTCCAAAAGGAGGCTAAAAATGTAACTTCTGAAAAAAAATCAAAATCTTTTATCTACCTGAAAACCAACAGCAATTTGGCTTAAAGTCTAAAATACACTCTCAATTTCTAGTTTTTTAAGGAATGTTACATCTTTAACCTAAGTTAAAGGATTTTGAGATGCAAATTAAATATTCTCTTCAAATAAGGATTCATTTTTCATGGAAAAAATGTTAGTAGAAAAATTCAGTCTACTCTACCATGGACCTTAGAGGACTCAAGGCAATGCAGATTCCAGTAGAAGACAGAGAGAGATATTTCAAGTGTTTTCTTAGTTATCTGGCACTTGGTTTGAAGCCAGGTTAGCACGAATTATTGTCTTCAAAACTTTCAGAATTTCTAAAACTACAAACTTGCCCTTGGAAAATACATTCACTTGAGTCAGGGGGACAGGTTTTATGGGGCAAGAGCATGTCAGTGAGGCACAGGAATATTTAATTTGCTAGTCCACTGGTTTTCCACTGCAAAAAGTAATGGTAAAATATGATACTAAAAGAGTCATATTTTCCTATATGCAGAACAAGGTAACCTTCATGCTATCTGCTTAGCACAGCTCACTTCCAAGGCCTTGGAAACACATATAAACAAATCCACCTATCTGTGTTTGGTTAGGAGGCTTGGTGCACTTCATCCTGTTCAGTTCTACAAAAAAGTCTCACTATGCAAACAATTAAAATTGCATCATTACAGATTCTTAGTTGGATTTTAATTCACTACTGCTTTTGAATAGAGATACAACATCCACTTCCTCTGTGATCCAATTACTCAGAAAGTTATCTTTACAATTGTGCAAGATCCCTGACTTCATTTATGCTGCTTTTCAGTTAATGGAAGTTCCCCAGCAAGACCCTTCACTTTCCTTGACACCCCCTCTGTGAGACTAAGGAATAAGTCCAAAATCTTTAAACCCAGTTTCAATCAGAAAAAGACATCCTGGTGCTTCTGCATGGATTAGGTCATGAACAGTGGAATCAATTAAGTTTTTACATCAGGTTTAACTTGAACTGGCTAAATCTGCATTTTTCAACATGAGAAATAAAACGCTATAGATGTGTTACTCCCAACGTACATGTTGAGACTATATGTTCATACATATTTAGACTGCAAATTAGCAAAGGATGGAGAGGGAATCAGGGAAGGCCACTATACTCTTTACTCTTCCATTTACCCACCCAAAAATTCATGATAGGATATCATTTGTCAATGAACTGGAAAAGAGAGACCTGTTAGAAGCAGCATATTCATCCTGTGGTCTGAAGAAACCACAAACAAAGCTTGTAGAGTGGTGCTCTTCAGTGCATTTATTTCTGCTACTTGTTTTACTGTTATCTTCTAGTCCACCACAAGATAAGAGGAATAGGGGGGTGGTGGGGGCAGAGATAGTTCACAAGGAACCAAATATATCTCATTCATTTCAGCAGCAGTGAACTTAAGTCTCTGAGAGCTAGCAGACCATGAGACTATAAAGTATTACTGCCCTAAATTTCATTTGCTACTTAATCCATTCACAGAAATGTATCTGCCTTTTTGTACTTCAGACTCTGACTTTTGATTTATTTTCTCAATTTCATGAAAGATGAGAATCTAGTTTAGAGAAGACCAACATTTAATTTTCACTCTTGTACTTTTTGGTGTAATGGTTCCCTTTTAATCTGTGCAATTACTAAAGTTCAAAAATGGGGACCAGAGTTCTTAGAACAATCCACAGAAAACCAATAAATTCTTACCCCTGCATCAGAATAATTCACTTATTCTAAAAAGAAAAGTGAAACTAAGCTGAAAACTACTGTTGAAAACCACAAAGTTGCAACTAAGAAAACAGAAGAGCACATTAAATTAGCCAACGTGTTCCAGAGGGATTTTACCATTCTCCCAATTGTGACACTACCCACGTTTCACTACATGCAGTAATAATGTTCTACTGGCGTATATTAAGAAATCCATAATCCTGCTAGCAGCACGTTTCTTTCATAACTGTCATTTACAGTCATCATAAGCCTTCAGTATCAAGAAAGACAGAAAATGAAAATCAGAGATCACATAAGTGCCACAGCAGCGCAAGAGTGACACCAAACTATTACAGGGGCACACAGGAATAATTTCTACAACCACCAGGAACAGCACTGCCTTCTTCTCCAACAAACACTTGGTGGGCCTGAAGGCACTCCCCAGCCACAAACTCCATCGTCGTCTGTATCTGCAGGGAAGCGAAAACCAGGGTGGGGGGGCAGCTCCTGAGCTGGCCAGGCCACCAAGGGATTTCTCTCTGACAGAGTCGGCAGGAAGCTACACGAGGCGCGACGGGAGCGCCAGCACAGCGACCGCTCGCCGCCGGCACTTTTGGGCACCACCTTTGGGACACATTCCGCGTGTGGGAGGAGTCACGACAGTCGCAGCCCCGGCCCCACGGCGGAGTTGGCTCCCTCGCCGTGCGGGTGTTCGAGCGGGGGCTGCACCAGCCTGCTGGCCGCCGCTCCCAGCCGCCTTCCTGTCACCTTCCAGCCCGGCAGCGAGCGGAGGGACGGCCAAGGGCAGCCCCCAGCCCCCGCCACCCTGCCGGGCCGCCGCTCCCCTCGGGAGCAAAGCGCGTTCCGTGCCGGCGGCCGTAGCCCGCCCGGCCCCGTNAGCTCGCCGTCCCCTGCCCCGGCTCCCCCGGTCCACGATGCCGCCCCGACTCACCTGCCGCAGGCGCCGGCCCCTTGGGCTGGCCCGGCCGGCGCTCCCCGGGCTGGAAGCGAGACCGCGGAAAGGCTCAAACCACTTTCCTAACTTTGTTTTGAGCACAGGTGACATAATCGGGCGAGGCGGGCTGTGCCCCAGGGGCGGGCCGGCCGGCCTGGTCTCTCTCCCTCCCTCCCTGCAGCCGGAGCCCGGTTGCCACGCCCGGTCTCACCTCACCTTGGGGTGGGGGGGGAGCGACTCGCCCTCGGCGTGATCAGAGAGCCGGGGGAAGGCGAGGAGGGTGAGCTTTCCCTGGTCTCTCTTGCAGCCAGGGCTGTGTGCGTGATGGTTTTCCAGGGTAAGGGTACGGGAAGCCTAAAGGGGTCAGGGCAGGAGGGTTTGGAAGGGCACCGGAACGCTCATCCACAGCAAGGTCCTAAGGCAGTGACCAGTCCAAATGGACCTACTAGGATCTCCCCACCTTGTCATCTCAAACTCTTCAAGTTCTATTTGCTGAAGGTGGCAGTGGGAGACAGAATTGGTTCACATTTGATTCAAAGATTTCACTTAGCCCAAAGTAAGTTTTGAAATACACCCACTTCTGGGATCAGATTTTCCAAGTAGTCCCAAAAGAAGAGAAAAAACTTTGACATAATTCCCATCACTGTAAGGTCTCCCAACTGCAGAAGAGCTTCTAGGGCACAGTGTCCAAAGAAGGCTTCACCTCCTTCTTCTTGATCAGATTATTTGGTTGCAGACACATCTGTGACATCAACTACACTGTTCTCGTGTCCTTATCCACACTGTCCTTGGGTCCAGCAATTGTCCCAAGGTAAAGCTTCACACACCCCAAGGCACTCCTTTTCCCTAATGTACAAGCCCTCCTACTTGCCTTCCCAATCCATCTTTCCTGAACAGCCTGAAACCATTCAGGCTTAACTCCCTAAAGTAAGCTACAATCCCAGAGCTCTGGTAAACTGCAAATCTTGCAGCTACAAGGGGGAATGTGAGGAAGACCAACAGGTAGTCTGCCAAATACAGACACATACACAAGCCTGATAAAACTACTTACAAAGCACTACAAGTAATCATTTAATACCGTTATTGAACATCGAGTTGATTATGTGCTTTTAACTAGGATGGATTCTGCAAAGGGAAACATTACTTTACTCATTGTAATGATTGACTGTAGGCTCCAGCAAGGCAAGCTTGAGTGTGGATTTACAATGCAGTAAAGTGCTACTTGACAGTTACTGCTTACATCCATGCTCTGTAAAAAAGGTAAATATTTGAAATTTGCTTACCACAGCAGCTGCCTTGTATGTACTGTGGGTGAAAACAGGCACACAGGTACTTATCATGAAATCATCAGCCTGCTAAATACTATAATACTCTGCACATGCTGATTTGACTCGGCCTGATTTTTCTATTTAACCTTTTGCTAAGCAAGTTAAACAGTGGGTAAAAGACAGAATCGTGCGGACAATCTTACAAGATTCTGTCAGAGAAATGAAGGCACACTATCAGCCATGAGGTACTAAAAATAATTCAAAAGCTTGTGAAGAAACTCAAGATAGCATATAGAAAGTTTCAGAACAGCAAAGAATTTGTGACATGACATGCATGGGGAGAAAAGTTCACTGAAACAGCATTTGCAGACTTAGTGGTAACTTTCATGGATTAAGACTCCACAGAATATATCTTAAAATTGAAGACTACTTAGGTATCTTGTTGCAACCAGTCATTCAATTTTCTTCCTTACCATTCAGTATGAGGCAGTTTAGATTTTTCAGTTTCTGTAAGAAAATTGTGGGGGCTACTAAGCAATACTAGAAGAGCTAGTCAATGGAATTTTCTAGGTCTTGTCTGGACAGCTAATGCTGTTCTTATATATATCTGTGAATACTTTGGAGTATAGCCTTAGAGAGCCAGCTAGAAATGGTCTATTGCTTTCTGTTTTTATTCTCTCTCATAGCAAAGAGTTATGGATTGTGTTGCACTCATGTACTGCTGTGATTTCTTTCAGCAGTTTCTGATCATATACCTTCATGTGCATTCCATTCCCTAGCTGGTGGTGGTAGAGACAAAGACCCTAATGGACTTGAGCAGCCACAATTTGTTCTTCATGAACAGCCAGAATCAAATTCATGACCATAACTCTCTCCTGAAATAAGTGGACTGAAAAGTAGTAAACTCATATACTGTGATGTCAGAGACTGTGATGCTAACTGCAAAGAGAAAAAATAGCCCAAGAATAAATGTGCACAGGCATGAATCTACTTCTTAACACAGATTGCACTGCAACACAAATTACTGTGCTAAATGGAATACTTGAAAGAATTAAACCCTTTTATATGGGTCTAAAATTGTCTTTTATGAAATCTAGACATAAACTCACTTGATTTTCTTCAAGGACTAAAAGCAGGAGATTTTGAAAAATACTGGTGTGCAAAACATATTGTCTGGAGCTAGGATCCTTCTGACTGCTATGTTTAATGTACAGTGAGTTAGAAACTGGATGACAATTTCTACCACTGGGTTAATCAAATGCCACAACTACAAACAGAAACATGTGGTAGGCAGAAGACAGCTTGCAGCTCTTAAATCAGGAAATGCCAAGTGCAATATAAAAATAAAACCACCACCCTTTAAATAAAACAGGCTGTATTTCACAGTTTATTTAGGGTGATGTGTGTTTATTCCAGTCAGCAAAGCCATCATACTGCTGGGATGCAAGGGATCATTTTCTTCTGCATTCAGGCTGTCAGTAGCAGGCCTATTTTGTCTTTCCACTCTAATGCAGCTTTTAATTGCCTATGAAATTGCACCACCCTGAGGGAATTTCGTACTAACATTCAAAATCATGTTTTCCTTCTTCATGTTCAAGGATCAGAGGAAAAGTTACAGAACTGGAGTCATAAACATACTGCAGGAAATTTTCAGATTTACAGTAAACTTTACCAGAAATTTACAGCAAAATGGAGGCTGCATTAAGTGACAGGTAGAAAACTGGATGTATTCTAGCTTGATCAGCTCTAGAGTAATCTTGTTTGACAGAGTAAGGGAGATACATGTTAGACTTCATGCTCACGTCACCTGCAGTGCAGTATGAGTTTGATTATGCTACACTAAAAAAAGTAAATGCAGGACTTTTCTAAAAAAATCAAGGTTTAATTACAGATTTCATCTGGCTGTCATGTGTTCCAACCATCCTGTTGCTCACAGCAGAGGCAGGTTGTCCAGGGCCTCGTCCAACTGGCTTTTGAATATTTCCAAAGATGGAGACTCCACAGCCTCCATGGGCAATCTGTTCTAGTGCTTGGCATTTCACACAGTAAAAACATTGGGTTTTTATATTTAGGTGGAGTTTCCTGTATTTCCATTTGTATCCACTGCCTCTTGTCCTTCCACTTTGCAGTATTCAGAAGATACTAGCTTTGTCTTCTTTATACCATCCAACCAAGTATTTGTATACATTGATAAAACTCCCTCCCAGGCCTTCTTTCCATGAGTCTCTCAGTATCTTCTCAAATGTTTCAATCCTTTAATCATTTTAGGAACTGTTTTCTGGATTCATTCCAGTACATCCATGTCTCATACTGGGAAACCCAGGACTGCCTACAACACTCCAGATGTGGTTCCGTGCTCAGTAGAAGGGAAGGATCATCTTCCTCAATCCTGCCAGAGACACTCCCCCACTCCAAGGGAACTTGCCATCACACCGGCTAGTTCCCTCCCTTGGGGATGCATCCCATCAGGTTCCATAGACTTAGAATATCTCAAGTTGGAAGGGACACATAGTGATCAATAACTCCAAATCCCTGCTCCCCACAGGACTACCTACGACTAAACCATAATAACTAAGAGCATCATCCAGATGCATCCAGATCATCAGAAACTCTGACAGGTTTAGTACCATCGCCAGTTTCCTTGGGGAGTCTCTTCCAGTGGTCCACCACCTTCTCAGTGAAGAACCTTTGCCTAATGTCTAATCTGAATTTACCTGGTGCAGCTTCACTGCATTTCCTTGTGTCCTGTTGCTGGTCACCAGAGGGAGGAAACAGTCCCTCCCCTCCACTGCTTGCCTTCAGGAAGCTGTAGACTGTGATGAGGTCACCCCCCAGCATTCTCTTCTCTAAGCTAAAGAAACCAAGGCAACCAAGCCACTTCCTCCTAAGTCTTGCCTTTGAGACCTGTCACCACTTCTGTCACCCTCCTCTGGACACACTGCAATAGCTTTATATCCTTCATTTATTGTGGCACCCAAAACAGCCCCCAGCACTCCAGGTGAGGCTGCCCCAGTGCAGAGCAGAGCAGAGCAGGACAATCCCCTCCCTTGCCCGGCTGGCCATGCTGTCCCTGATACACCCCAGAACACACTTGGTCCTGCTGGCTGCCAGGGCATTGCTGACTCATGTTCCATTTGCCAGGGTTCCTCAGGTCCCTGTCCACAGTGCTGTTCTCCAGTCTCTTGTCCTCCAATTTGTATGACTAACCAGGATTACTGTGTCCCACAAGGAGAATCCAGCACTTGGTCTAGTTAAATTCATACAGTTGATGGTGGCTCAGCTCTCCAGATCTGTCTGCAGGACCTCTTTACCACAAGGGAGTCCACAGCTCTTCCTAATTTAGTATCATTGACAAACTTACTTGTACATTTGATTCCTGTCTCCAGAACATTTATGAAAACATGGAAGAGCACTGTCTGTAAAATTGAGCCCTTGGGAACGCCAGTGGTGACTGGCTGCCAGCCTGATGTAACCCCATTTACCAAACATATTATGGATTTGTCTATCTTTGTGCTGGGCAGTTGATTCAGAGTAGTATCAAATGCTTGGTAGAATTCCAAAACTCCACATTTACTGTCTTCCCTTGGTCCATTAGGTGCATGATCTTATAATGAAATGAAATGAAGTTGGTTGAGCCGGACTTTCCCTTTGTGAACCTGTGCTCACTATAATCAATGACTGGATTGTCTCTCAAAAAAACCTTCACCATAATTTTACCAGGCACTGAAAAATAAGACTAGCAAGTCTATCATTACCAGGGTCTTCCTTATTACCATTCTTGAAATATTGCCAGCTTCCAGTTGACTGGGACCTCTCCACACTCCCAAGACCACTGAAGAAAAATAATGCAGAGAGGTCCTGTGATAACTTCGTCCAGCCCCATCAGTATCCTGGCATGAATCATGTCAGGCTCCATAGATTTATGTGCATCCAGCTTGAACAGCTACTCTGGAACAAGTTCACGGGTAGCTGGGATTTCATCATCCCCTCAGTCCTGGTCTTCCAACACAGGTCTCCTGGGATCCCAGGGCCCAGCACTGGTGTTAAAGACAGAGGCAAAGAAGGCATTAAATAACTCTGCATTGTCTGTATCCCTATTTAAGAGGCGACTTACCCCATCAATCAACAGACCAATGCTCTCTCTGATTCTCTGTTTGCTGTTAGTAAGTTTTAAAAAGCCTTTTTTGTCCTTCATAGTGCTGGCCAGCTTGAACTCTAGTCAAGCTTTGACTGCATGAATTTTTTCCCAGCAGTGCCAAACAGGATCTCTCTAGTCCTCCTGTGTTGCCTGTTCTTGCTTCCAGTGTCTGTACAGTTTCTTTTTGCCTAACTTCTACAAGATCCCTGTTCAGCCAAGGCAGCCCTTTGCACTGCTTGCTTGACTTCCCTTCCTTTGGAATTGCCTGCTACTGTGCTCTTAAGAGATGGCTCTTGGAAAGTGACTAGCATTCATGGACCTAAATACCTTCAGAAGCAGATCCCCAGAGGTCCATACTAGCTAGCTCCTTCAGCAGCCCAAAATCTGCTCTTCCCATATCCAGGGACAAAGTTTTCCTGGTGTTTTTTTCTCCAAACACCAATGATTTGAAACACAACTACTTGGTGGTCACTGTGATCAAGACAGCCACCAGTCACCACTTCACCCCTGAGACTCTCTGTTTACAAACAGCAAAGCTGGGAGGGTACCTGTCCTAGGTTGCTCCCTTAGCCCCAGCACAAAGAAGTTATCCTCCATGTGCTTAAGGAATTTCCTAGACCTGTTTGTTTCTGCCAGTTGATATCTGGGAAGTTAAAATTGTCCATAAGGACAAGGGCAGATGAACTTCCCTCAGAAATCCCTCAATTCCTCATTGAATAATTCAGCATTGTTGTTGCTGTCTCTCCTGGCTGCTTTGGCTTTCCTCACCCTGTCAGGACAGCATTGCTGGTTTCCTCCTTGGCCACCTTTCCGTGCTGCCACCACTTGTGTGCTTCCTTTGGATGTCTGAGTTCCCGCAGGAGCTCCTTGTTCATCCATGAAGGCATCTTGACACTTTTGCTTGACTTTCTGGGTATTGGATGGAACATTCTCAGGCACAATGTATAATAAACTGCCAAAAAATAACAAATATTTCCTTCCATATAATCTGCATTAAAAATGTTTTCCTTAAGCCATGTGCAGCTCAGCATTGGCACATGAATAACTAGAGCTGTTGCATAAACAGGCACTTTTTCCAGTAAGGCACCATCAGCTCCACAAGAAAGCATGAATTAACAGGTACATTTGTGTATACCACAGCAAGGACACCTACAGTGCTTTTTTTCCCCATCTCTCAGAAAACAGGGCAACTTCCTAACTGCAGCTCAGCAGTTGCTGTCTCTTGAGGCTTTAAAAGAAACCAAATGAACTAATACACAGTGACCTATTTCTTCCCCCTTAATACTGAACATATAGTCTTCGTGCATGCTCATGTCTATCATGCTCTTCCAATCCCTTTCCCTCAGGGCTAAGCAAACCCATTTCTGAAATATTAAAAACCACAACATTCCCAGGGGAACATTAAAACCAGTTCTTCAAGTTGATTTTTTTTCCTATCACATTTTAACAGCCACGCTCTTCATATTTCCCAAACTGAAAAGAATTAGCATTTAATTTTTATTTTAAAAGAAAAACACCATTTTAGAATGTTTCCCTGTGAGGATGTGGAGCCAGCAGTATAGTAGAAGGACTTCTCTCTCAGTCTGTGCCATGATACAGTTCTACTTTTACTCAGTATTCCACAGTTTGCTGAACCATAAACCAGTCTTTAAAAAAGACTGTCACTAAAAATCTTGATCTCCTCTCCCAAGGGAAAGGTATCCTGGATCAAATACAGCATTAATTATATACCGCCTTACCAATTCCCCCCACATTTATGCTGAGGTGGTAAACAATATTTTTGTCTACAAGCTGTCCATCTGTGATGAAGCATTACACAGATTCCAGCCCTGAAGTGCACTGATAGCTCAAGGCTCTGTTAGACACATACCTTCCACTCAGGGATTTTCAGTTTAAATGAATAGTTACTATAAAGAGAATTATATTGTCTTATTGAATGCAATTCTCATAGATAGACTATTAAACTCTGTTCAGTGAGGGATTTTGTGCATCAAAGAAAAACTTAAACTCACCACCTTTATGAGCATGCTTGATAGAAACCTGTTTTTTACAAAAGGATAACATAGGTTTATATTCTGAAATTTGAAAATCGGTCATATTTTACACCATAGCAGCTAAAGGCCAAAAAAAATTGAGATCTATTGAAATACCTAATGTAATACACAAAAGAAGACAGTTTCTTTGCAGAAATCAATTGCTTCATGGAGCAGACAGTTTAGAGCAATAGCAGTTTTCTCCGATTTGTTAATGCAAACCATAACATTGTTGCTCCTTTTCTCACACTACAGTGGTTGATTAAATACAGCAAATTTGATACCACACACTTGCCATGGAAAAGATGCAAAGACAAGATGTGTGCAATGTCACTGGAGTGGGGATATTTCAGGAAGCATGGTGGCCCCATTAGAAGCCAGAAGCCAACCAGTTACGTTTACAGCAGACAGCAACACTTTGCTATCCCCGTGCAACAGTGCACAGATGAGGTGCTGTAGCTACACCTCTCACTTCTGACAACTCTATATCTTTTGTACCACATCTGTAAGCCTGATCTCATCACAACATGTCCAAATACATGAAAATTTGATTACAGGAGTGCCCCCTGACTCTCCATCCAATACTCCATACCACTGGGAATATATAAACATTGCTAAACATCCAGGAAGAGCATCAGCATGAAAACTGAATTAAAAAATCTTGAAGGACAGATTTAAAGCAATAATATTCTTATGCCCTCTCCCCTTCTTGGATCACTCCCCAGTGCCACACTCATGCACCCTTTTGCTTATGTACCTGTTTTTCTCCCATTGATTCCCCCCCACCCCAGCTTTTCATCTCTTGTCCTTGTCTTATCCCATTGTTTTGGGTCATATTTCTTATACTAAAAATAAAATACAAAACAATTTTAAAATATCAGCCTGGAGCTGCTATGTAAGTCGCTCTCATAAACATCCAGAAATTAACTGATAGAGCTTTGTCAGGCTACAGAATTTTCAATAGCTGTGTTAAAATATTTTATGATAGTATTTGTGTCAGCCAGTCTCTTTATAGAAATAACTCTTTTAATGTAATCTCCCTAGTTAATACATAGACAATAATACAGTGTATCCAATATCCATCTTCCTTTGAAAGGCTTATTTGCACCAACTCTTCTCAGTTGGGATTACTTTCTTGGATAACTTTCACCAGCTCAAGGATAGATGTTGACTGGAAAAAAAGATTACATGTACGAGCTACTTGATCACCTCCAGGTCTGTAACAAAACACATCACTTAATACAATACATTGCACTAGCATAGTCCCACTCCAAATCAGTTTTTAATAAAGCTCCAGGTACTTAATCTGTTTCACTTTATGGCAAAATGAATGCAAGCAAGGCATGGGAACAGGAAAAGGGAGGTGAGCAGGCCAAGGCCTTATGTTGTTCCTGAAACCTGGACATGAGTCCAGGCAGATACTCACTGCCTGCTTTGGTTTATATATTACATTGCTTTATGAGTCCAAGGGAAGAAAACTGTATCGGTGAAGAAGCTGAGTAAAGATAAGAAACATTTTATGCTGTTCCTTTTGGTGTATGATTTCATTCCCTTTAAATTAAATTTGGCATTTATTGGCTAGAAGGCAAACAGGAAATGGATGAAACTGATCTTGGCTTGGAAACATAATGTCATTTCCACTGCCTGCCT
Organism: Peucedramus taeniatus; assembly: GCA_013400575.1. Taxonomy (NCBI): domain Eukaryota; kingdom Metazoa; phylum Chordata; class Aves; order Passeriformes; family Fringillidae; genus Peucedramus; species Peucedramus taeniatus. Next base: position 25,784 of record WBNO01017869.1, on the reverse strand, counting down.
TCCTGATTGGCACAGTCTCCAGACATGGACCCAGCAGCTTCCAAATGCTGATACATTTATCCTTTCTTGTTCTTCTTTCATCCCTCTCTACTTGCAAAAATGTTTTTCTAGAAAGGAAAATATGGAAACAAAAAAACCTCCAAGATGTTCAAAGGCAATAGACAAAATACAAATACAGAAATGAATGACACTTCTAGTCAATAAAGTTAATAGCTAAGAAGAGCATAGCTTCAGACTTATTTCTAGCAGTGGAGTCACAATCTCTTTTGCAAAAGACTCTAAAAGTAGTAGCAGTAAATTAATCTTCAAATGTCTGCAAGCAAGTGTGCAAACAGCCAGAACCAGCTGGTTTGCAATCCCTAACATGACAGCAGTATCAAACTCTTAACAGCTCAAAGCACACAAGGAAAAGAAACTCATTTTATGGAACTGATTACTGTCTGAACAGGTCCTTTCCCCATATTTACCCTCTCTACTACACTGCAATTTCTTTTTTTTTTTTTTTCCTTACTGCAATATACACCAAACACTCTCCTACTTCTGTACATTCAAGTGAGCCCTTTCCAATTAGAAAATCCCCTCGAACATGTAAATTTCCAGTCTTGGTGTTGTATACCTTGGCTGTCTCTTGTCCATTCATTACCATAGGAATGAAATGTGACCTCTCTAAATAAATCCCCAAGTTAGGACAAACGTGGCACTAAAACTGCTGGATGATTTATGTGGCACAATTATCTGTATGAGTATGTGGAAGGAGAGTGACTATTGCTCTACTATCTTTTCTGACCCAACAGGGACTATAAAGGAAGGAAGCCAAGAACAAGAATGTATGGGGATAAACCTGGTTGACATGATAAGGGAGGCAGTGATGAGAGCAAAACCTGGTCAGTCCTATTAATTGGTAAGAGCATGTAAAAGTGTGTGAAAGCTTATTTCATCCTGGAAATGGTATTGGGGGATTGGACTGCAAGAGGTGCAGGAATAAATGGAGCTGTACACACCCATGGGGTAGGGGATGAACAGGGAAAGGCAGAGTCAAGGAGAACAAAGGGGCTTAACAGAGAGGGGCATAAGAGAAGCCAGTTGGCTTTAAAATGGGGCAAAATATTCCATCTGTCAGCCCCCACAGTATTTTTTGTGACTTGTGAAGCGTAGATGGCTATACTAGAGTAGACCTGTGCTGTTTTGCAAGTCTGCTGTTTTAGACAGTACCTAAAAATAGTTACAACACTGATGGACATTTAGGTCACAGGAATTTTAAGACTGACATGTGCTCATCTTCCTGAAAGTAATTTCCACTATGTAAACTGCACTGACTCACTAGAGCCTTCCTGCTATGATCGTCTGTGCTGATAAATGTTTTAAAAGGGTGAGAGTTGTCCCCAAGCTACCAGCTGAACTGGCATCCAATGTAGTCCTGAATTTAAGTCACCAACTCCAGCCAGCACGACATGTATCTCACATCTAGCTTGGTTCAGAGTGTACTGGGACATGTATTAAAAAACAGAGCTGTATCCTTTTTTTCTCCCTTTGGATTCTAACTTAAAAACAAGAGTTTGTGCAAACTGACCCCGTAAATGAACTGGAATGCAGACAGACACTCTCTCAAACTGCTCCGGATGAAATGAGATCCATTCAGCAATAACTGAGTACACATCAATTGTAAAATCAAAGCTTGTCCAGGAGGCCAGTATGAGCTGATCTTATTTTTCTGAAGTACTGTGCTCATGTGAAAACACTCTGCCACAAGAATAATTTAGTAAGAAAGCTCTACCTCAGATCAAGACACCTAAGAGAGCAGCATGCCCTCTTGCACAGGTGTAAAACCAACATGGAGAACAAAGTTTCACTACATGAAACAGTAACAGAAAATATCAGGTTTCCTTCCCCAGAATCACACCAAGATCCCCTCTCTTTTCTTTAACACTGTAAAGGCCAAGAAATTATTTTCCTCCCTTTCTTTCTCCCTGTTCCTTTTATTAAGTCAAACTATTTCCCGTATTGGGTACTTGTACAGTTCTGGACTTTGCTTGCTATAATAATCGCTCTCCCCTTGCCAGAGAAAGGACAATTATTTTACAGACATCTCCAATAACAAAATTAATCAGCACAAAAAGCAGAACACATTGAACACTGAAAGAAGGTAAAACTTCAATTGTGCAGTAACATTAAGATTGTGCCATTCAATTCAAATTAAGCAGCAAACAAGACACCACTACACAAACAATCAGAAAAGTCTCAGAGATCAGTAAAGATTGTGGTACTTTATGTCCATGAGGCGCTAAAAAGAAACTTCAGTCTTCTTAACTAAAAACATCAGTTTCAGAAGAAATAAAAGACCAAATCAAAGGAACAACAGCACATGTATTTGTTAGTTTCACAAAATGTATTCTCTGTAGAATACTGTGTAATAATAAAAAGGATTCAGTAATACACAAATTCCCTGCATGATTTGCTATTATTTTATACAATGTGGGAACAAAGTGCCTTTTGCAGAGCTAGCGTAGTAATGAATCAAACAAATCATACCTACAAGAGTAGAACCTAGAGTTCCCAGCTGGGATCAGAAACCATACGTCCTAAAGTAAAGGAAAATGCATTTTAGCCCTAAATGGTTTAGGGACAGGAAAATTGCCATGAAATTACAAATAGAAACAGATAACTTGTGCAAGATCCACTGACAGACAACAGTAAGAGCACACAGGAGAAGGAAGAGATATTTGTGTCCTCAGTTACGACGCCAGATATGTCATCATCTTCTGCTTCCAGTTCCACTGGTTCAGTATGACTTTGAGCAGACCTGGTCATGCCAGCAGCTGCAGTGCCTTTAAATGCAATACATTTTAAACACAGCCTTTGATCCAAAAAGACCATTTATATTTATAACAAACCAACACAGATTATTCTACATCTGCCACAATTATATACCAACTCTACAGGGACTTGTTACTGGCCATAGCCAAAGAAAAAGCCTGGAAAGGTTTCAGCTTTGACTTTGTCCATTAGCGCTACTTAGGTCCTTTAACAAAGGACACTAGGGACAACAATTCCATAGCAAATCGTTTCACACAAAAGTGCATTTCACTGTAATGGCCCCTTCCTCAGCCTCTTCATGTGTTTAGGTACTCAGGTTTGTTCTTTACCCAAATATTGTCTCTCTTGCTCTTTCTATATGTGAAAAATACTCTTCAACTTTACAACCATACCAGTTATGAAAACCTGGTCTACACAAATGTTACTGAAAGCTTTCTATTATAGTGTTTACAAACTAAAGGATGGCATCTTTTGAAATTTTCCTTGTTAGTTTGACTGTATTGTTTACAATACAGTGTTAATTTAAACATTGTCTTCAGTAATACCAATTATATGAGCACCAAGTGTGTCTTAAACTCTGACCAGACACGAATCACAGCAGCTTATGAATACTGTAACAAGATGGCAAAAATTCCATAGGATAAGAACTGAGAAAGGTATATGGCACTGCTGATATCCCAACAGTGAGTCCAACACTTACATACTAAACAACTAAAAACCACGAGTTTATGGGCCTCATTTCCATCAAAACGAACAGTCAAATCCTACTGCAAAGGCTTTGTTATTTTCCCAGTAAAAAATTGAAGCTTACAGTAAAATGTACATAAAGTTAAACCTTACAGCTTTGTTGAACTTTATCTGGAGGAAACTGATGAAGGAGCTCTAGATTATTTTTCTTTTTTATTGGTTTAGAATCCAAACTAAGAGACTTCCAAACAAAATAACATACTACAGAACACAGACACAGACACACACGTAGCCATGTCCCCTGGGGTTTTCCTGTTGTTGTTCTTACTTTGTTTTATAGGTAATCTTTATAAAAGATTAATTTCATCATATGCATACTATATTAGAGGCATATTTCTAACCACTTTTAATATACTTTAGAAAATCAAAATGTAAATCTTGCCTTTGAAAACTTACCAATGCTCAATGTATTTAAGGCTCGCTAAGCAACTTCAGATTTGTAACAGTCTCTACATTTGAAAAATGCATTAGTAAAGTTTACAGATTTTTAAAAACATTTCACCAGTCTCTCTTAAATATTTAATAGCTTCCCTCCTCCATAAATGTATGCCAGCTTTTCTTTTACCTCTCTTTCATGCATCGTTTCTATGTTGCTGTCTTTACAAATGGAACAAAAGTATAAAAAAAACCACAAACAATACTCAGTTCAAACTTAACAAAATTCTATTAAGTACTCAGGATAGATTTGGTTGGCATCGAAGATGACAAAGATCTTAGGGTTCCAGGTATTATCCACACAGCTGTCATACAAGTTCACAAAGCTTCCATCTTTTGAAGGAGGTCTCATATATTTTGAATCACCACCAATATAGTCACCAGTTAATACACGAGCAAGAAACATGACTTTATCTGGTCTGTGCAGGTGAGGCTGCAGGTTCACACCATGAATCTGGAAAGTATCTCCATGCTTCATGCTCTCTTTGCAGAAATGGCTGGAATATGATGCATCTCTTGCAAAATAGGTCCCTTTCAAATAAAAAACATAGAAAATGTCATTACATTCTTACCATGACAGCTTGACTACCAGAGCATAGCTATCAAGATGATGAAAAATGTCAGTTCTTTTATGCTCAATAAAAATCCTTTTTTTGTTGTTAATTATTATGACATTATGACCAAATATTTTTAGTGTGAACATTTTAGCAGAGATTGTCTTGTGATCAACACTGCCTTGCTGGGCATCCCTTCCCCATGCTCCCTGGCCCTACCAGCCAGTTGTGAAAATTACATTCCTTACTGCACCCTTAATTACACTTGCCATAAAAGCAGAGCTGCATTAAACAGCTCTTGGGTAAACACAAGGCATGCATCACAAAGTGCACACTATAAGAACACTTACTGTTGAGCTGTTAACACTATCACTGTTGTATGTGACAGCAATACTTACCTTTTCCATACACAGCAGCATGCATCCCATTTATTCTCCAGTCAAAGTTATGAATACATATTGCTTCTACAAATTCATTACTGGTGCCATGAAACAGCATCTGCTCATTAATTGTTGGGACACCTCTTTTCTTCTTCAGTTGAGCTTTTTTCCTATAGAAAACACACAATAAATACATAAATAAGCACATAATAAATAAATAGTTGTACAAACACACTAAATTACTACTGTGAAAACACTGCTGAAGGTACAGACCTAAGACATTCCACTTTACAAGTACCTAGATGCCTCTAGGTTTTAAACACACCAGTATTCTTAAGGTACATATTTAGAAATCACACATTTCTGAATGCCATAGGACTATTTTCCAACATAGCCTAAGATTTGGAAAAAAGGTCTTCCTACACCAATTTTATCAACATTGTTATCAGTTTCAGTGTGGATATATCAGTAGATATATCTTTAAAAGAAAGGTAATTTTGCACATTTTGTTTCCTCCACCTGCTTTAATGTCATGGTGGAAGGGATAACAAAGTTGGTAGATTATAAAGCACTATTACCTAGGCAAACCAGCAAAAACTAATCTAAGGGTTAGTTATGCTGAACATCTGAAGTTTCTTCAACCAGGAGCCCTCTGTTGTTGGCTGTTGATCTCTGAGACTATATAAATGTAGCCTCAAGTAACTTCTTTTGAAACAAGGGAATGGAACAAATTTATAGAAAAAGTGAATAATCAATCAAAAGATGTTCTGTGACAGTCCTTTACTATCTCTGACTAGTTCATTTTATAAAGCCAATTTAGAATTGTCATTAATATGGGAACTATTCTAAGAGACAAATGTTCTGACAAGTGTTCTGACCACTACAGTGACGCAAATAATCATTCAAGCAATGATCAAATGTAATCCCTTATTTTATCAATTAAACAAAACATTTTTTCAAAACTATAAAAGTTTAAGTAGCAATTGTTCCTCCTAAGCAGTAAAATATACTGGGCACAGTGGCAAGCTGGTTATGCAGAATGCAGAAATGCCATAATAGGACACTGGTAATTTGGAACAGAAATCAAGGAGTCCAACTTTTCTAAAAAGCATCATCTTGGCATCTTGTACAAGCACTGACAAGATAATCCAGTTCAACAAAATTAAGTTGATCCAGCATTGTGAAAATTCTAGTTCAGCCAGTTCACCCAATAAAAGGTAAAACCTACAGCAAAACTAAATACCCAGAGACATGCTCTTTGTACCTATGTAAGCACATTTTCTAAAACTGGTCAGCAATCTCACTGACCAACACCGTTTTTTACTTGTATTCCTCAAATAACTCCAAACTCTGATGCTAGACTAAGCATCATCACCTTTTCAACTTTCCTACATGGGACATCAGAAGAAGTGAATTTGAAATGCTGGAATACATATTTCTTTGTAATATACTACCAGGCAATAATTTCTTCACCAGTGTGTGCAAGCCTACAGCACTGTCCTGTGACCCAAGGGCAGGACCCAGCATTTTACCTTATTGAACATCAAAACTGGATTCAGCCCATCAATTCAGCCTGTTCAGACCCCTCTGGAGAGCCTTCCTGCCCTCCAGCAGATCCACACTCCCACCCAGTGTGACATTTGGACACTGAGGGTGACATTTGGACATTTGGACATTTGGTGACATTTGCAAACTGAGGGTGCCCTTGATCCCCTTGCCCTGATCCCAGATAAAGATATTAAACAGGACTGGCCCCAACACTGAGTGCTGGGGGACCCCACTGGTGACCAGCTGGATGTAACTCCATTCTCCCTGGGCCTGGCTATCCAGACAGTTTTTTACCCAGCCAACAGTGCACCTGTCCAAGCCATGAGCAGCCAGATTCTCCGGGAAAATGTTGTGGGAAAACAGTGTCGAAGGCTCTATGAAGTCCAGGTAAAAAAATAACTGCAGCCTTTCCCTCATCCACTTAGTGGGTCACCCTGTCATAGAAGGAGGTGAGGTTGGTCATCAAGCAGGACCTTCCCTTCCTAAACTTATCCTGGCTGGGCCTGACCCCTGGTTGCCCTGCACATGCTGTGTGATGGTACTCAGGATGAGCTGTTCCTTGACCTTCCCTGGCACTGAGCTCAGCCTGACAGGTCAGTAGTTCTCTGGATCCTCCTTCCAACCCTTCCTGTGCATGGGCACCACATTTGCTCAACCCCAGCCAACTGGGACCGCCCCAGTAAGCCAGGACTGCTGGTAAATGGTTGAAAGTGGCTTAGTGAGCACCTCCCCAGCTCTCTTGGTACCTTCCAGTGGATTCCATCCATCCCCATAGACTTGTGTGGGGTAGCAGGTTCCATTTTCTCTTGAATTATGAGGGCTGCATTTTGCTTCTTGCTTCTGTCTACCAGCTCAGGGTCTGGATGCCCAGATAACAACAGATCTTAATGCCTTTTTGACTCAGTCTTTTCCTCATTCTTTGCCATTATGTTTCCCCCATATCCAGTAAAGGATGAATATTCTCTACAGCCCTCCTTTTGTAATGATTTATTTTTTAAAAATATTTTTATTGTCTTTTACAGCTGTGGCTAAATTAAGTTCAAGTTAGGCTTTGGTTCTTGTAATTTTCTCCCTCCCGCAAAACATCTCAACATCTTTTACTCCTGCTGAGTTGCCTGCCCCTTTTTCCCAGGGTCATAAACTCTCTTTTTTGTCTGAATTCCAGCCAAAGTTCTCTGTTCAGCCAGAGAATAATCTTATAAGGATAATCTTATTCCTCAACTACTTGTTTTTCAGCACATGGGGACAGCCTGCTCCAGAGCTTTTAGGATTTGCCTCTTGAAGTGTCCAGCCTTCCTGGACTCCTCTGCCCTTCAGGATGGCCTCACAAGGGACTGTGTCAAACAGCTTCCTGGACAACCCAAGGTTTGACCTCTGGAAATCCAAGGCAGCAGTTCTGCTGACCCTCTTCCTTACTCCATCAAGAAAAAAAAGAAACTTAAATAAAAGTAGGATAACTCTCTTAACCATTAACATATATAAGGAATTTCACTTCCTCACACATGTTGAAATAGCTTTAAATTAACAATAAATGACATATTCTTTAAAAGAAATCATGTAACTTATACAAGATTTTAGTATACATCTGGTTAGTCATTTCCTCACTCTTTAACTTAGTCTAGATTATTTTCTTACAGCAAAACATCTTTAAACCTTCTGATATGCACTCATTCCTACAAGATACACAAATAACTTTCATCGAGTACAATTGCTTAAGACTGACACCAAAAAATAAGTGGATACCAAAGTGGGCACCTCCTACTTCTTCCAGGCCAGTACAAGAGGAAGAGGGAAAAGCCAAGAACTTAGATCAAGGTTTTGTAGGACATTAAACTTAAAAGAATTGTATGAATATGTGTTCATTAGACACTTAATTCTGTCATATGCTTCATAAAATTGAGAAATTTAACAAGACTGAAATATTCATTTGCTTTGTTCAGTAAAAATTAAAATAATACAAGCCTCTCACGGAATCATTTTACAAAAAGCTAATTTTTGTTCTTACTGTACTGTAAGGATCATGGGCATCTACCACACAGATATTCTGAACATCTTAAATGCATTATCTGTGCTACAGCTTTATCTAATGCATTTCTACAAGCATTAAATTTCTGCACCTGTAGAAGCTACAGTCTTGAAAATTAAATTTTGAATAAAGAGAAATGACAAAGAAGAAAATTTTTAAAAGTTAAAAAATAGCAAAAAATTTCATTAATAATAAAAACAGTTAAACATATTTCTGCTGCATGACTTAAAACTTTTCTCCATTAACAATCCTAAAACTGTTGGTTTTAGAAATAATCTCACCTGCAAAAAAACTCCCACAAGTCTAGATTTTGTATTCTCTTAATTCTTTTAATTCGGTGGCTATCCATTGTTTTTCCAAAGAGACTAGAAACTTCATTATATTCATTTGTTTTCTTTTGCAATGGAATAAGCTGGAAAAAAAGAGGTTAGTGCGATTTCAACTCCATGCATTATTTCATTGTCACATGTTCTTGACCAAGTGGCATACCAACTCTTACCTGGTATGGCTCCTCAGTATTTACATTCTCCCAGTGTGAAGGCATTGGGATAGCCTCATTTTCACAGATGAAACTTCAAACAAAAAAGGTAAAAGCACATCACTTCAAAGACATGAGGCATTTTCTTCCTGTCAAACTCCTGCTCCAAACAACACAGTATGCAAAAAAAGCAAACCCCCATGAAGTGTATACAGTGCTACTAGAAAAGAGTGGTTTAAGCACATGCACTACATAAATAGAAACTATTAAGCCTTAAAACTGGGACTAAAAGAAGGAATTTCCTGAAAGTAAAAAATGTCACCACATGGAAATAAGAGTACTGAATACAATTATTCAAAGAACAAAGTAAATTGCCACACCATTGTATGCACTATTTAGCAAATATCTACTGAAAAAACGTTGACACTTCAAAAACAGTCTTCTTGAAAGTCAGTGTAAACAGATTGTTACTACATTTCTTATGACAAATGACAAATTTCTTTTTGAATGTATAACCTCACTATCGGCTATACATTGTTATACTATTGGTGTAACATTGTTATACAAATAACAATTCCGAACTAAATTTTTTCTCAGAAACTATTTGGGGAAAAAACCCCACATATCCCATGTACTCAATTTCACCTGTAGTAGTAACACTGTATAGCTCAGTTTATTGTTTTGTGAGTTCCAAGACTTACATCAGCTCAGCTTTACATCTAATGACTGATCAAATGGTAAGAAACTGACAATCTAAAGCAATTTGACTCATAAAAGAATTATTACAACACAATTTTTTAAACTCCAAGTAATTTTAGAGTAAATGAGTAAAATATAGGCACAACATATAACTCAATCTTTTTTTGCTGTTACGATAATACTTCTAAATAATTGATGGAGTCAATGGATTCAATTTTTTGGTGCTGCTTTCCTGCACAACAGGCATTCAGAGCGACTCCAAAAGCAAATAAATATAAACAATAAAGATAAAACACTTTGGTTTCATTTTACCTAGAAGCAGCAGGAATAAAAGAAAAATAAAGAGTCTTCCTCTTATTTCCTTACCTGAATGAATTGATTGCAAAGGGAGCTCGCTTTATTGGACGTTGTTTAAGGGTAGTTAGGTTGATTTGTTTCATCACTGAACATAAAACAAGAATTAGGATGAAATTTTTGGGAATTCATCTACAGCATATGAAACATTTAAGTATCATTTTTTAAAAGAATGTTACTACACCCTAAGTTACTTGACAGGAATTCCTATTTCAACAAGTCAGCATTTTCAATAAATATTTCTAAATGCATTGTCATTCATATGAGTTGGAAAATGTCCAAATATTACACACACACAAAACATTTATTTTTAAAATATCCATCTAACATTCAGTCTCACTAAATCACAGGCAGAACTTCCACTGACTTGAAAGGGATGACAAAGAATACACTATCCTTAGTGTAAGACATCATGACCTAAAGAGAGTAACATAAAAATTGTTCTTTAACATTTGCTTATAGTGTAGTGTTTTTATTCTGGATGCAACACACAGTTTTTTATAAAAAGACATTTCAACACAAGTAAGCATAAAACTTTTATTGTTAGATAGCACTTTACTGCCAGTATAGTGCTGTTTTATTCCATCTCAAATTTCTGTATTTGAAATATTTGAAATTTGAATACGTATATTGGAATACGTATTTATTTCCTTAATTTCCTACATTTAAACATATAGCTGTTTTGTAATTTAATCAGAAAATAAACCATCTATGAGAAGAAAAACTAAATAAAGAGTTACTAGAACACACCTTTGAACAAAGAACAGATTACATTTATAATTAGTTACATACATTAGAAACCTGTAATACTCTGTAATTTACAAGAACAGCATAAGTGAGATCTTTACCATCTACTAGTAAATCCTTTTGCCTATCTCTTGTTATTCTAAGAACAGAACTGGCTTCAATTACCTGCTGAATTATTAAATAATTTTGATGCCAGTATTTTGCAGGAAGCCTCCTTTTCAGTAATGTTTTTTATACAGACTGAATGGAAGAGATTTTCCAAGCTTACAGGCAGTTGCACATTAAAGAAAAAAGGTTCAACCTTCCCAGTTCAAGAGAAGTAGCCTACATGCCACCTGCAGCTGGAGCAAGCAGTAGGAACTCCAAGGAAGTGCTATTAAACAAAACACACTACTTCATTAATAAGCTACACAAAAAATGTAACAGGGCAGTTGTTTCTAAAAACTTCTCTGTACTTTCCAGTAAAGAAGACATTCTTAATCACGTTTCACACCAAATATGAGGAAAATAGCCTGCTAAATGAACAAAGGTGGTGATGTATCTGAGACCTTCTGTTGTTTAAATTTATTCTTTGGAAAGACACATACCTGAAAAGTCCAGTGTGTAGTTAAACTTAGCAGTGGTAAAAGACAGAGATCCATGAGGGTCTGTTCGGAAACTCCTTTCAATATCTTCACTGCTGATAGAGCAGTGACTGTTTGAGTCGGTCTTCAAAATAAAAGAAAAAGCACATTAAGACAAACTCAGCCATAGGTAATTTGATGTATGGAATCCATCAGAGCCAATATAACTTCATAGGTATTTACCTGAAACATATGCCATTTACCACACTCAGCCAAATAAAACCAGCCCCACTGGGTATCGGAGGTATCCATGTCTTCAACTGAACTTTCCATCTTTGCAAACACATCTTCTGATGGTCCTTGAAGCATTTCCTGAAACATTCACACACATACACACAAATAAAGTTTAGAGAAACTTATAAAAAAAGCAAAATAAAGTGCATTTGCAATAACTACAAAAAAAAAAATCCTATCAGGCTAAAGACAGATCTCTTCTTTCTTTTCCAGAGAAAAATTCTCAATTTGCTACTTATCCAAGTATTATCCTTTAACTTAGCTATACACTTGCAAAATTTTCTCAATTGTCTGTAAAGTGTGACAGTAAAAGCAAGAGCTATAGGCTTTATGTGATCAAAGAGAGGTGCTAAATTTCATATTGATGGTTGTAGGATGAAGGCCACTCAGAAATATATAACAGGCTCTTCATTCATATTTCTCAAGAATGAGATGTCGGGGTTGCATCCAACAGCTTGATGGAGACATCTACTAGGTACTCACCAGTAGTGGACAAATCAGACTGGAAATCAATAGTATTAAGAAAAAAAATTAAAACTAGGACAAAGATTACAATTATTTAACTGTGCAAGACCACAGTAGATTATTCCTTCACGCTGCATGAAGAAGAATTTTCCCCCTAATGCACCCACTTTAAAATGACAGTAAAACGTCTGATACTCTGTACTTGTATTTATAGACAAGGTTCATGCCAAAAGCAAGACTGGCTCCCACACAAGCAATGACTACCAGTTGGGGTTCTGAAGGATGGAAGAAAAACAACTGAGGAAAGGATACAGCAGAGGTCTACATAATCATGACAAAACCAAACGGGGAATAAAGAATCACATTTTCTTCTGACATAGTGAGGAGACACCTATCAAAGGTTGCACATGTCAAGTTCAAAGTAAGTGAAAGAAAAACTCATGAACCAGATGGCAACCTATGGAATTTCTTTTCACGGTATGGTGTGGATGCTGCAAATTTATGGAAGTTCAAAAATAAGCTAGACAAGTTTAAGTCCACCAAGAACTATGCCAGAATACCTTTAGAAGAACAGTCTCTGCCAGAATTCAGCTCATTCTTGGTTTGTCAGTAAAATTCTGAAAACTTTGAAAGTGCTCACTTCTATTTGCATGTATTTCCTAATGTGTCAGCTTTCTGCAACAACCTCCCCAAGCAAAAATTTTAAGTAAGTTTCAGGGAATCTTTCAGATAAAAAACTTGCCCCACACCCAGAAAAGGTCAGCAATTCATCCAGTCTAGCTGTTTAAGCAAAACACTTTGGCACTCTTCCCAAATATGTCCTCAAGTTCACTTTTTCTTCCAAGAAGTGAAACAGCACCCTCCAGCACAAGTCAAACAATGTGCAGTTAGAATCCTGGATGCTTCAATTGTTTTCACTTCAACCCAGAAAAAATACAGACCTGAAGAAGACAAATACTGGAGACTAAAAGCAGGCATCCCCATTCTGGCCAGTGCTTTTGGGGCAGCAGTTCAGAGCAGGNACCACCATTTTCCCCAAGCTAGTTGTATTTCTGTAGTTGTTTGAAAAAAAAAACCTGAGAAACCTCTTTGTGATAACAGCTAAATGATGTACTCTAATCATCAAAAGCTCCAAAGGGTTACAAAAATCTAGATGCTTAGAGATCAGGGAAATCATAAGTACATCTCCAAAAAATCACCAAATTTCAGAATCTCAGGGCAAACCTACTTCAGTGAAAATGAAAGCCTACCCAAGGCTCCATGTATGGATTGCTGCCTCAGGTTCAAGCAGCACTACACAAAAGGTTCATCAGCTGCACAGAAAAAGTATTTTGGAAGAGATAAGAAAACCATTCCCTGCTTCAGAGGGCATCTGCCAACATCTCTTCTATTACCCACAGAAACACAGCCACAGAGCCTACATTCCCTTGGTGTTAAAAGCACAACTGGCCAACACCTTTTGGTGAAAATCTTTCACCTTCAATTTGATTCTTCCTCTTGGATAAGTATTTCACTGTTCTATCCTACTGAGAGCAGGCAGAGGTAGGCTGCACTTCTTTAAAGCTGAGGAAAGCAATTCGGGCTTTTCTTGGTAATGTTTTTTTTTTTCCTCATGTTCCCATTAAAGTGGTCAGCTCAGCTCCCTCCCAGCATTAGTTCAGGTCCTTGACTCTGATCAATCAAACCAATGATGCCTTTTGAACAAGAGGACATGGCTCTACAAGCAGAGAAGGCATGATTATCTGTGCCTGTCAACACACTTAAGAGTCCTCCAGGGGTATCTCATTATTCTCTCCAGAATAAACCATTTACTAAGGAGACAGTTATTCCCATGGCTTTCAAAAATATTACATTCAACCCACATATATTACCCTCATCACAAAGTCTAGGTTAAGCAGGTAGATTCCAGAATACTTTAGAAGTATGGAGGAAACACCTGAAGGCATGAATACGTAAAGCCATAAAAACAGGAGAACTGTTCTCAAAGGTGACACAAATCCAAAATGTTTGAAGGAATCACTGATTAATTCAAAATCAAATGCACACCATTTGTAAGCATCAGGTAGCATTTTGAGAAGGGTCTCAACTCCCATCATTAGCACTGTTTCTATTGGTCCAGGAGATACCAGAACAGCTCAAATTAAACAAATGTCTTAGGAAAAACATCCTCCTAAACAAGAACAGCACTTGTTGTGCGCTGTGACCGAATGGCTTTACTACTCCTGGCAATACACTTCCTCTTTTTTCCAGAAGTACTTTTTGTTCGACTGATACATATGCTTTACAGTGTGCAGACTCAGAGAATGCTTTGGGTTAGAAGAGAACTTTAAGATCATCTTAAAGTTCCCCTGGGTAGGGACATCTTCCACTGGACAAGGTTGCTCCAAATCCCATCCCACCTGGCCTTGAACACTCCCAGGGATGGGGCATCCACAGCTTCTCTGAGAGGGCAACCTGTGCCAGGGTCTCACCACCCGGATGATAACAAAAACAGCAGCATCCCAATGGACTACTCTGTCTGGATTCCTGTGCTGCCTGCTTCACTTGGCATACCGTGCTTTATTGCCAAAGGCTCCTCTTCCTACAAACATCGACTAGGTACAGGACCCTGCTGGGAACACAGCACTAACGGGAATCTCTGGCTCTTCCTTAGAGAACACGACACCTGATGAGGAGACTTGCCTGAGGTGAGCCCGCAGGGCTTGGGAGGGGAGGCGAGGAGAAGGACCAGCACTAGCACCAGTCCGGGACACACGGTGGAACGACAATGCCCTTCCCACCTGCGCCCCCACGCACCCGCTCCGTGCTGCCGGGGGCCGCCGTCGCAATCACACCCGTAACCGCACCCTCCAGAGCCGAATCCATGGGCGCTCAAGGGCACGGCCCGGCCACCGAGCCGAGCACAGAACCACTACCGCTGCATCGGGCGCGCAGGCCGCTCTCCCACACGCAGGGGCCGACGCCTCCCACCCGCGTGCCCACGGGCGAGGGGGGCGGACGGCGGCCTNNTGGCCCGTCTGGGGCAGGCATGCAAATGAAGGCGGGGCGGGGGTGGATCCTCTGTCGTGACGCACGGAGGGGAGGGAGAGGGGGAGGACCCAGGACCCCGGACCCGGACCCGGACCCGGACCCGTTCCCCTTGCATGTGCCTGTGCCGGTACTTGTGCCGCAGTGTCAGCACCTATACTGGCACCGGCACAGTCCCGACCCCAGCACCGCTTCCAGCCTCAGTCCAGTGCCAAAAGCAGTCCAAACTCCTCTCCAGTACCAACAGTACCAGGCCTAGTTCCAGTATCAATACCACTGCCAGCACCAGCACAAGTTCCAATCCAAGCACCTGTTCCAGCATCAGTCCCAGCTCCAAAACCAGTCCAAGTACCTGTACCAGTACAAATACCAGGCCCAGTGCCAGTATCAATACCTGTCCAGTGTCAGTGCCAGTCCCAGTACCTTTACCAGGCCCAGTCCCAGTTTCAGCATCAGTCCCAATTCCAAAAACAGTCCAAGTACCTGTACCAGTACTAAAACCAGTACCAGGCCCAGTTCCAGTCCCAGCCCCAGTACAAGCACCAGTACCAGTACTAGTACCAGCAGCAGTCCCAGTTCCAGTCTCACTACCAGTACCGATATCAATCCCAGTTCCAGTTCTGGTACCAATAGCTGTTCAGGTACCTCTCCCAGTAGCTGTACGAGTACCAGACCCAGTATCAGTGCCAGTCGCAGTTTCAGTTCCAGTGCCAGGACCAGTAACAGTAACAGTCCCAGTCCTAGTTCCAGTACCAGTACCGATGCCAGTCCCTTGTGGTACCAGAGCCATGGCACCAGGCTGGTGCCAGGCAGGGCAGCAGATGTGACCATCACACCATGCACAGCGTGGGTCACACAGAGCAGAGAGGGCAGCAATGAGAAGCTGCTGCAGGCGCTCAGTGCCCATGAGCAGCTCTATGCCACAATAAGGTCTGGAAGCAGCAGCTGCAGCAGCTCTAGGAGCAGCCAGTAAGAGAAGCCACAATGCTGAGCGTAGATCACCCTTTGGTGCAGACGGTCTAGGAGAGGAGCTGCTGGGTGGAGAAGCTGGTGGTGACACCAGCTACAGCACTCTGCAATCAGCCAGTGGCCTGGTAACTTCCAAAACACAAGCAGTCCTCATACATGTGTGCAGTCACTGCAGCACATCCTGCAGTGAGGGGTTTTCATTGAGAGGCATGCCAAGAACAACACAGGTGGAGTGAAAATGATGAATTTCTCCAATTCTGAGGGAATGTCTAATAGGATGTTTATCCATATTCTGGCTGTGCTGACCTCGCCTCTGAATATAGAGTTAAAAAAGGTTATCTATTTGAGTTAAAAAGCCAAGCAGCCCATGATGAATCACTGGAGGTATTTCCCTGGCATGAATATTATGTTTCTGGAATAAAGAAGTTTTCTGGAAGTAGAGCCATCTTTTTCAAGTATGTTATTTGTATTGACACTGTTGAAAAACTCATGAAGTTTGTTAGGACATATCCTGCCGTGCTTTATGGATCTATACAGAGGCTAGAAGCAAGGAAGGATTCTGTTACCACCTTAGCTGCTGAATGTCTATTGAACATCTTTTTTTGAATGAAAAGATGCTGACAATGCTTTAATGTGGGCCTCTTTGAGTCATTTATATCTATTGCTACAACTGTCTGTTGTGTATTTTAAAAATAAGGGTCATGTTTTTTGCAGAATTTGTGTATTTGAAATTACAGTAGCACAATGCACAGCTTTCTAGCAGCCAAAAGTTTTAAAGAGGTTTCTGCTGCTATGCCCTGAAGTGTGGGATAGAGTTGAGATTTTGTTGCGTGTTTCTTCCCTTTCTTTGTATGTTTAGACTGATAATTAATAATGGAGCGTAATCCTCTCTTGAGATAAGAATATCTTCATTGCATTGAAAACATAGCCTGTTATGAGACTGTATTCTTAGGAAGCTGCATGCTAATGCCAGATTCCTTATGGCAACAACATTAAAACCTTTCAAATCCAAAGATTTCTGTGGATATGTGATGTACTGGGTGCAGACTAGCAGCCTATCTAAAGAAGACGTAATTGCATTAATTGATTTTCATCAGCTTCTACTTCAAGCAGCAAAAAGGCAGAAAGTGGAGAGGTTTGGCCACATGACGAGTTACAAACCCATTCTCGCAGGGAGTGGACAAATGGAAGAGAGAACTCCCTGCTACTGCCTGGTACATAAATTGTAGGATCATGGAAGACTTTTGCTTTGAAAGGACTGATGAAGTTCTTTAATCCAGTCTCCTTACCAAAGCAGGCCTTACTTAAAATCTAGATTAGGTTGATCAATTCCTCATTCAAACTTTTTTTTTCCTCACCAGGCATGTCTGCTGAACTGTTTTCAAGGGCAAGGAGCTTTTGTCTTTCAGCCCATTCCAGAATTTCTTGTGTTGCAACTTGTGCACATTGACTCTTTCAGTGTAGCTCTGTGAGGTGAGCTCCCTCAGTCTTCCTGGCAGTGCCTTTCCCTGGGCAGGAAAATAACAGGCATAGTGTCTCCAAGCTGGTAAAAGCTACCTGAAACAGAGGGAAATTACAGTAAATTACCCTAGGATAGTGCTTCTTTAATTGTGTCAGACAGGGGATTAAAAGAGGATTCAAGTTGAAATGCACCTTGATCATCTTTGAGGAGGGCCACAAAGGTGTTCACAGGGCTGGAGCACCGCTTTTCCATGGATAAACAGAGAGAGTTGGGGCTGTTAGCCTGGAGAAAAGGTGGTTCCAGGGAGACCTCATCGTGACCTTCTATCCTTGGAGGTATTCGAGGACAGGTTGACTGGGGCTCTGAACAACCTGGTCAAGTGGACTGTGTCCCTGTCCATGGCAGGGGGATTTGAACTAGATGATCTTTAGGGTCTCTTCCAACCCAAACCATTCTACAACTATATGATCTAGCACAACCTCCTGCTTAAATCAGGGTCACCTATGAGATCAGGTCATTTTGTTCAGGACTGTGTCATCAGGTCTTGAAACCTACAAGGATACAGACCGCACAACCTCTCTAGCCAACCTCTTCCAGTGCTTGATACTCAACTACCATCAGCGTGAAAAAACTTTCCCTATATCCTCTCATTACAGATTAAGCCTTCTACCTCTTCTACCACCATGCACTACTGTGAGGAGCCTAGCCTGGTCTTCCTAACCTCTGCAGAAGGATTCTGTTGGAATATTGCAGTTAGTTGCTCTCACCCAAGCCTTTTCCAGGCTAACGAAGTCCAGGTCCATCAGTTTCTCCTCACAGTACAAGTGCTCTGGTCTTCTGACTGTCATGGTGCTCCTCTGCTGAAATTGTTTCCATTGATCAATTTTATCAGCCTTTTGTATACTGATGAGCCTCAAACTGGATGAGGTTTTTTTAGATGGGGTTAAAAAATCCTAGTATTCCTTTCTTCTGAGATCCTGAATATAGTCCTGCTATTTTATAGCCAAAGGTGCAATTGTCCCCCACTGCCTCCAGGGCACACTGTGACATCACATCCAGCTTTCCATCTACCAGGACCACGCAGCATTTCAGAATAGCTGCTCACCATTTCTTAACACATATTGTTGCTGGGGGTTATCTCTTCCCAGGTGCAGAATTTTGCCTTTGTCCGTTTTCAGTTTCATATGGTGCCTCTGAGCCCACTCCTCCAGCTTCTCTGTGTCCCTCTGAAGAGCTGCTCTCTGACCTCGAGTGTATCAACAAAGAAAAGACAAGGAACATAAACTGCCATTATACATTCTCCAAGAGGGAAAAGTGGGTGATTCTTTGATATTTGCCATTTCATAGTAGATTAATTTTTAATAATCAGTGTAATGTTACACATATGCAACTGAATGATAATGTAAGTGATAATGACATATAATTCTGCCAACATGAACTGAAAGTAAGCAGAAACCAAACAGAGCAACCAAATAAGGAATAAAATATAAATATGCCATGCCCCCCAAGACCCCCCATGGCAGTACAGTGACTGTGCCATGAAAATACTGACAGTATTTTGCAACTTTTTAGAAAATTTCAAGATTTTATGATGGGCATGTGTATTGCAGCATAAAGGAAATCACAGGATGCATATGACACCGGTGGTATCCACAAGCTTGTACACTCACAAATGCAGTTGCCCAGAAGCAAGAGAAGAGATTGAGGAAATACTCTGCTTATTACAGATCATCACACCTGGAGGCCATGGCTGTCCACCTCAAATATGGCATTGGTCTTGAGATATGGAGGAAACTGTAGAAGAATATTATTTTACATTCTCTCCTTGAAAGTCTACATCCTCTTGATTTGTTGTTCAAGGAGCTGTTAGATGTGCCAGGTGATTTTTCTTAACCTGAATCTCCTGCATCCTTCTGTTTTCTAGAAGATCCTTTTCTAGCCCTCTTCCTGCTGTGCTTTCCCCAGCTATGCCTATTCTGCACTCTGTGGAAGATGGGAAAGGTCTGGGAACATTTCAGTTCTTCAATGCTTTTTTTTTTTTTTTTTTTTTTTTTTGATACTGACTGAAAGCCATTGTCCCAAGCAGTACATGTTCTACCCCTTATTAACAGAGAATAAAACCCACACCCTAGAGACTTCGTTGTCTTCTTTCACTTTTCTTTCACATTCCCAGATGTTCTTTTTTACCCTGGTTGTCTTACTCTCATATCCAATACTTCACCATTACTTGGTTGCTTAAAATTGCCAGTTGCCTGTCTCCTTTTATGGGTAGACTGAGCTCCATCATCCCTGGATTGTTTGTTTGGGGTTTGGTGATTTTTTTTGTTGGTGTTTTTTGGAGGTTTTTTTTTTTTTTTTTTTTTTTTCTGCAGGGAGGAGTCCAGGAAGTTTCCAGATCTTCAGCTGACATTAAGAGAATTTAAATACAAATAGATGCACTTGTAGCAGCTTCAGAAAGCAGAGAGCTTTTAGTTTGTTTGTTTCTCTCTGGAGATGAACACAGAAGACCCATGAGAAAAAAACATTTTAATACCTGCATTAATTTTTGCCTCCTACCTTTTCTAGGCTGGCACAGCATTGCTAACTGCAGCACTGCATAATGACTGTTTACCTGAGTCAAACAGTCAGAGAATGAGATAACCTCAAAACCAGTGAGTCAGCCAGCACCAGCACAATTCCCCAGGTATGACACATGAACAGCTGCATGGGGCTGGTTCTCACTGACCCTGCAGTGCTGTTCCCTCTGTGTTGTTCTAATGACTGAACTTCACTCATCAAGCTACTTCCTTTATGTCCTGGTTTAAGAGACAGATGTCTGCCCAGGAAGGCGAGAAGCTTCCTGGAACGGAGAAATATGACCCCCTTCCCTCCAAATCATTAAAATGCTGAAATGACAGGGCTTTCAGGCAGAGATGAAGGAAAAGGAATAACAGTTCTTTACTCAAATATATATAACAAGGCAAACAAACAACCACAATAGTAGCAACACCAAACAGAACCAGAAATGCAGTAACAGCTTTTCCTCAGCCATCAGATGCTCTTCCCTTTGGTGCAGTTCTGGTCATGGCCGGCAGGGTCGCTGCTGGCTCCCAGCCAGGCAGGGCTGGTGCCGTGATTCCCCTGTGCCTGTAGGGGGCGCTGTGGTGCCAGCTCAGCCACAGCTCCCCGTGGCAATGGTGGCTCAAGCGAGGGGCAAGAGGGAGATGGCTCCCCTTGCAAAACTTACAGGGAGCAGCCGGTCTCAGTGCCACTTCAGGTGGCGAGATCATCTGTAGCAAACCACAGTGCAGCCCTGTCTAGGGAAACACAGATGCCTACTCCCCACACCACACGTGACTGCTCTCTCCTCCAGTCGCTGAGAGCAGAAGGGGCTGACTCCAGCCCCTGACCCCCAGCCAAGTCTCAGTTAGCCCCCTGACCTCTCATGCTGTCTCTGTATTTCCCAAGAGACTCGCCCCAGCCAGAGACCTCACTACCCAGCAACTAGCACCCCTTCTTCTACAACTGCACCCCTTCTCCCCTCCTCCTGCAGGACCATTTCAATGGAATTCCAAAACGTTCAGCTAGGTCTTTCATCTCATAAGTATTGTCCATTCATTATCTCCAGAGCAACAAATGGGGAGAAAATTACCTGAGAGAAAGAAAGAAAAAAAAAAAAGAAAGAAAAAGCCTGACTCCTCACACCTTCTTATGTGGAGTATGCATAGTGTTTGCTTCAATGGACTCCATTGGCCTGAGATTTGAATATACACATTTGTTCTCTATACAGAGAAAAAAGACTTATCCATAGTCTGATGTGTTCCTCTCCCACCATTCATTGCAACCTAGGAAAGGATGCAGGGATTACTTGCACTCTTGTTCAATGTCTGGATATGGCATCCCTGTGCACCTCACCTCCTAGTGAATAACACTTAGGTAAGGAACAGCTTGTCCATCTTTGCTGCCTATGCTGGGCTGGACTATCTCTGAAGAGGAGCATTTGTAGAGTACTTTTAAGCCCAGTCACATTAGGCAGCACAAGCAAGTACCCATAGTTGCTTCTGTGCCTGGGGAATGTGGTGAGCAAGATTGGGATGATCAGAGACAATGCCACACTGCAAACTGTGGGGTTGGGAAACTGTGTTTGTCTGGGAAGTCTGAGGAGGATAGGCATTCATAAGAAGAAGAGGCAAAATTGCATTCCACATCTCTCTGGATCCTCATGATGTCTTCATCCACCACCACTCAAGTGATGTTTAAGAGTGTACTGGTGTCTGGCTGGGATAGAGTTAATTTTCTTTGTAGCAGAATGTATGGTGCTGCATTTGGGATTTCTGACTAAAGCAAGCCCTGGTAACATACTGAGACAGAGGGAAATTTTCCAGAGTAGAAATCCATATCGAATTTAGGTAAAATGTGCCTCTTTGAATTAAGTCTGTAGCTTGCAAACATAGTTGTTTGGTCTGCGTTCAAGACTGCCTATTCTCGCAAAAAGCCCTATGCTCGAAAACTGCTTCAGCCGAAGGACTGAGACAATGGGGGCCCCTTGAACCTTGAAACAGATGGAGCCAGACGGTGCTGAGATTGCTGGAGAGAGGGCAAGCTGACCCAGGAGTTCTTTCTGTACTTTCTGATAAAAAACTAGCTGCAAGTGTAACTAGCTGCAAGTGTAACGTGAAATCAGTAAAATGAATATGCATGAGACTGTATGCATATGTATAAGCAAGGGGGGATAAAAAGGGTTTGGGGATTCTCAGGGGTGCGCGTGTCCTTTAAGGGGGACAACGATCCCCACATGCGTCCAGCGCTGTAATAAACATACCGGCTTTACAACTTTTTACAAAAGTTGTAGGGTTTCTTTTTCTTTCCTCAAATCAGTACCTGTGTTCTGGCTATTGCTGAGCACTGCTTGCATAGCATCAAGACTTTCTCTTACTCCCACTCAGCCCCCCTCAGGGGTATTTGAGAATTTGGAGGGGACACAAGCAGGACAGCTGACCTGAACTGACCCATATGGTATTGGATGCTCTACAATATCATACACAGAAACAGAAATTGAGGAGAGAGAGATTTTGGGAAGGCAGCTGTTGCTCAGAGACTGATTGGACATCAGTCTGCTTTTGCATCACTGTTTTTTTCCCTTCCTCTTTCATTCAGTTAATAAACTGTATTTATCTCAGCCTGTGAGTTTTCTCACTTTTGCTCTACCCATGCTGCTGTGGTTTTCAGGGGAGAGTGAGTGAGATACTGTGCGGTGCTTAGCTTTGGGTGAGGGTCAACCTGCCACAAACTGCGAAAAGAAAATCTCGGGAATCTCTCTGGTGTACACACAGTTGGGCTTCCACACAGCTACAGCACATTCCCATACTCAAATGTGCACACACACATACATCCGAGCTGTAATCCATGCACTCATCACCCCACTGTTTACCTTAGGATGCTGTGAATTGCCAAGGGATGCACCACAACCAGCTGTATCTACACCATGCCTGAGCCAGTGCCGGGATACTACTTGGAGATGCCTTCTACAGGGTACAGAGCCACCCATCTACTGACCTTCTTTATACCTCACATGACCTCCTGATTGCACGGAGGTAAGACTTGGGGCTGCTGCAGAGAGCACAAAGGCGTGTCTGGACTTTGGCCTACCCCTCCATGTGTGTACCAGTGTTACTGTTGTTAAAGATGGTGTGGATTAATTCATGCTCCTATGAAATATAAGAATAATGGTGAAATACCTTATGTTCATAAACGAGTTGTGCATGTATGAAAAATCTCTAAAAGTCTAAACCCCACATGCAGAGGAGGGGGAAAATTGCTTCACAGGATTGCGAAACCACGAGCAGCAGCAAAGGAGAGCTTCATTAAGAAACCAAAGGACGTGGCTCCAATGGAGATGAACCTCTTCCTGGGACTGATTGGGGAACACCTGGGTGATGATCAACTGACAAGTGCCCACAATGGAGATAACTGTGTTGTTAGACTTTCGCATCTGAATACCAGGTTCCCATAATTCGGCATCTGATATCATCACTTCTCCGAACCTCTTTGTCCAAGTCTAGCACAGAGAAAGGAGACCTCATGAATACGTGAAGCAACAAAGGAATAGGAGAAACTCTGCCTCAGGCAGAAAAAACTGTATAAAAACCGACCCGATGGAAATGGCATTCATGAACAGAGGGGGTTCTGATGCGATAGAGGTCGGACCATAGTTCACCCAGTGCCGATCCCAGGCTTGGTGCTGTCCTTTTAATTGCAGCTATCCAATTTATATTTTGATCACGAAATAAAATTTTGATTTTTTTTTATTTCTAAATTGGCTGAATCACTAATTTACCTATAACACTGTCAAGGGAGACCTTCGGCACACCAAGAGTGGCTACAGGGCACTGGAGCCGAGGTGCTGTTCTCCTTGGTCCTGCCAGTGGAAAGGCAAAGCTTGGGCAGGAGAGCCCACAACCCATGGGTTAAGACCTGACTGCACAGCCAGTGTTGCAGACACAGCTTTGCCTTTTATGGCAACAGACCCCTGCTTTGAGGAACAAGGATGAGAGCATGTTTTCCAACGGGCTTTCTAGCCTAACTGGGAAAGCTTGCCCTAAGGATACTCTGCATGCAGTGGGGTTCTTCTAGTGTCTCTCCTCCTTTTGTGGCCCTCCAGTGGTACTGTGGGCCCTCCCTGGACTCTTTTAATGTCTGCTTCTTTTTTGGTCTCTGTGAAGCTGCTCTCTGCTCTCTCAAGGTTTCTTTCACTCTTTCTGCTGTATTTTCTCACCTCTCCAAGGTTACTGTATGTTGCAGGCACAGGGCCTGCAAGGCCTCCCTGGAGGTCAGCAGCCTGAGATAGGAAATGCTTTGTCATCACGACTGACCAGAAAGGCCCCTGTTCTGCCTCCAGACCCTCGCTTATCTCCCTGTAAGCCTATAGGTCATATTCGCCTCAACCCTTACCATTGGGCAATTTCCAAAACCCCAAAACCCTATCAGTCCAGACTGATGAAGAGCTGTCACTGATCCCCTTCGCAGAAGAAACCAATGAAGGACATCTCTGTGGAACTTCACACAGCGCTTCTCCTCTCTCCCTGTGTCTGCCTGAGGCACTTAGCAAGCAAAGAGCTGAAATCCCCAATGAGCTGATAATCACCGAGAGCTGATATCACTGGAGCTTGCTAAGGTAGCCTGCGGCTGGGAGCTGCTTGGGAACTCGGACAGGCAGTGCTGAACAGGACTGTGCTATCCAGGCCTGTGGCAACCCGCCGGGTATAGCCCAGACCTGGCGGAACGCCGCAATACTTGGTGCCCGAATAGCATAAGAACTCTGGAGCAGCACTTCCTTGTGAAGTAGTTACTGCCTTCGCTCGCCAAGACCTCCTGAAGAAAAGGCCTCCGTTATAGAAGGACTCCTCTGAAGGGCTGTCAATCGACCCTAAAATCTGACATCAGGATGCGTATCCCAGGAGATTGACAAGGCAGACCACCTACCAGCAGACCTTTGACCCACATCTGGCTGAAGAAATGTAAGTTTTAAAACAGCCTTTATTGCATGCAAAATTTTTCTTGGGTCCCCTTTCTAGGTTTTTTTTCATTTTTTTTTTCCTCTTTTTTTCTGCTGGCAGGGAACGGGAAATATGGGATTGAAACTTAATACATTAAAACGATACCAGAACGAGAGAGACTTATATTTACTAATCTTAGAAATCCTCTCTTCTAACAACTTTTCTTTCTTTAAAAGTAATCTTTCAAAAGCTAACCTGAAAAAGTTCATAAAATGGATTCTTTCTCAATTTCCTGATACTAATTCAGAAACAATAATTCTAGACTCTTTTTGGGACACAGTTGGAACTATGATTTATAACCCTCAAACTAATCAAGATTTCTCTGTAACCCAGTTTATTCCTATATTTCATATAACTAAAGCAGTGGAAAGAACTAACAAAGGCAGCGTAACCCTTCTGGGGAAAGCACGAAAACCTTATCACATTCACCAGACATCCTCCCTTCAAATGCTAATCACGCTGATCAAAATCCTCCCCTCTCAGCGCTGGAATCCAGTCTTCCGCTTTCCCTGGATCCTGGTGCCTTCGCCGCTCTCGCGGGGCCCGCCTACCCCTCACCCTCCTCCCTTAAAAGCAGCAAAAACTAATTCCATTCTACCCGCGGTATCCTGTGAGCACCTTTCCCCTGCTTTATATCCGAGTCTAACTGCACGTGTTTCCGTTGGGCCGACCCCCTTCCACCTCCCC
>WBNO01017868.1:0-42762 GCA_013400575.1 Peucedramus taeniatus | reverse complement strand
ACAGAGTAGAGGTTAAGGTTCTTGCTTTGTAATTTTACTTTGTGAAACAGTTGCTTCATGATGTAACACAATATTTAGGATAATATAACTTGCAGTGCATATGAGACAACAGCATGGTGTCTGGTAGGATGTTTTTGCTTTGTTGATTACATGACCAAATTTTTTTTTTCTGATTGTTGCACATTTTCAGCTGGATATAAGGTTTAAGAGAGCTTAAACCCTCGCCTCCCTTCCCCTGATCAACAAAAGAATATACAGATATCTATATTAGTGTAGATTCTGTTAATTATATAGTTAGTTGTATTAGTTAATAACACAGGCAGCTGTTAATTATTATTTTAACGGATTTTTCCTGTTTAAATCTTCCTACAGAATAAAGCAGAACAAGAGCTTTATGTCTAGTTGAGGCTTCTTGCACACTGTTGATTTGCATTGACATCAGAGGAAATTGAGTTGCATGTAATACTCCAACAAAATTGTTCAGTATTATTCAGTATTACCTTAAAAGGTAATATAACAAAATTTAGTATCCAGCCAAAGCCTGAATAACTGCTAATGGTATCCTGTCAGAGTGAATCAGAAACTTAATACTGGACAGAACACTAAGTGTTACTCATTTTCAACATTGCCAGCAGAAATAACAGAACAAATGGGCCAATATAGCGCTGTGAGTTTTCTGTGTAATTGGCACCACCTAAAGCTGACCTTTAGGTTTCCAAAGCTTAATGTATGTTCTGGGTACACAGCAAGAAGAGAAATAATGAAATTGACAGGCCGGACTCATCATTGAAAAAAATACATAATCCATTTTACATTGTCACATAATTCTTTGAGATTCTGGCAGCCATCCAGAGTCCATTTTAGTATTTTCAGACAAATGGCTGACACTTTAATGATCAGCTATTTAGGGTCAACAATTTAAAACAGAGTAGTGTACTTGTTGCAAACGAAATTTAATGTTTGAGAAGGAGTTTAACATTCAACTGTATATGCAGCATCTGAAAACATAAATTGATACCCTCGAAGGAAAATATCTGCATATGTATCCATTTACACACACATTTTATAATGTTAATAGTGTCATAAATGTAGATCAGTTTGATTAAACACATTTATCATTCCCTAGCAGTGTACACAGGGGCATGTACATTGGTTATAAAATGTTCTCTCTGCTGTGACATATTGAAAGACACATGGCATATATACCCAAATCACATATAAGACCTTGTTTTTCTAATTAATAAACATTGTGGCAAAATTTGGCTCCAGTCATGTTTTGACTTTTACTGCATATGTTTTTAAAAGATTGTTTCAAATGCTGGTCTGTCATGTTACATAATTCTTTATTTCATAACTTAGTCATCACAACAGGCTTTTATAGGTGTACTGCCTGCTGAAAACCAGCATCTTGGTCAATACAGCTTATTTAAATGAAAAGAAACCATTTACTATGTTAATATCATTTTCAGTATTACACAGAACTGAACCATTGCTTTATTATGTCCCAGCAGAGATATACAAAATAATACCTACAGCAGGATGAGGTATAGTTCAAAGAATTACAAAGTGCTTTTAACATTAATAAAGCTAAAGATTAAGAGAATTAATGGCAACATTGGATGTAGAGCACTTTGGATTATCTTTCTTGATCATTTGATTGAAAAAACACTTCCTACACATGCTTTCTCAATACAATATTGGAATAATTACATCTGAGTAAATGCCTCAAAAAAACCCTCATGTGTTTACACTGAGTAAAACAATATGCTAAATTGCCCATGATTGTGCTTATACTTTCCCCTGCTTTCCCCAGCTGTTTTAATCAATAGCTTAATATGAAAAATGTGTGCAGAAAAAAGCTGCTTTCTCTAAGACTTTTCAGTAATTGTTTTTGCAGATATCAATCTCAAAAGACAGTTTTAATTGCTCAAGAAATATAATTATAAAAAGATTCTTGGACCAGTCATACTATAGATCACATAGCATGCATCCATTCCTAATTAAAGATCATGGATATAAGCTGAGATGATGTCTCAGGTTGCAAGGTGTAGTTGGGTGTGTATTCTATTGCCATCTGTTAGAGGTGGGGCAGTTATCTTCTGTTAATTGGATCACCTGTTAAAACCAGGTGGGGCAGTTTGCTTTATCTCTTCCACAGCGAATCATCCCTCCAGAAAATATCTTCTGTCAATGGGCCATCGAGTGTCACTGCATGACTGATAAAATTACATCATCCTCTTGTGAGATGCTCCACCCAGGGGGAGGAGCCAAGCATTCCTACCTGGATATAATCTGAGAATTGGAGCAGCATAGGTGGCTTTTTCTCACTGGATTGCCAGAGAAGCAGCTTTTCTTTTCCACTGGATTCCCAGAGGAAGACCAGGCCCATCTACACCACCACTGGACCTTCAGAGGAAAACTATACCCTTCTACAGGATCACTGCATCAACATGACCACATCTGCTGCTGCAGGAGGATTGCAGCCACCATTTTATCAGACTGCTACCAACACCCTGTTAGGATGTATTCTGACTCCATCAGTGGTTTGTTTTCTTTTTTTTTTTTTATTATTGCATTTGTATTTTTAATTTTCCTGTTAAAGAACTGTTATTCCTGTTCCTGTATCTTTGCCTGAGAGCCCCTAAATTTCAAAATTACTATTATTTGGAGGGAGGGGGTTTACGTTTTCCATTTCAAGGAGGCTCCTTCCTTCCTTTCCAGGCACCTGTCTTTTAAAACCAAGACAGATGATCTGGCAAATATTACCTAAGTATGCTAGCTAAAACTGGCACCACAATCTTGGTCAATACAAAGTGAGGCAAAGGTGAACAGTTTTTCCATCTGCTTCCTCAGAGATGGTCAGGTGGTGCTGGAGTTTCACTCAAAGCCTGGATAAAGCATGGACCTGTGATTGGTATCTCCACAGTGTATCCCTGTAATTCTCACTTGGGCTAAAGTGACAGTGCTCTCAAGAGAGGGCCAAACCAGGGGACATACAAATGTCCATTCCAAACTAGATTATGATCTGATTTTTGTCATGATCAGCTTCTACCCCCTAAGGCAAAATCACATTGATGAATTTGCTTCCTACTTCTGAATCTTTTTTCCTCAGTTGCTGTCCAATTAACTCAGAAATAAATACCCCTGTTCAGCTGTCCTACTGCTGGAACTCTCAAAGGCAGTTCAGCTGGGTTTGCCTTTGTGGAAGGCACTTATTGAGCCACACTGATTCTCAACTTTTTGTTTTCAAATGTTGAATAGCACATTAGTTGTCTTAGTATTACATACTTCCTCCAGCTGCTTTTACAAATCCAGAATTTCCTTGTGGTATCTCTTCAGCAGTTCATGATCATAAAACACTTCATTGACTTTCAGAGTCTCCTTCATTCCTCTGGCTTTATTGGCAAATAACAGTTCTCTCATGGGCAATAATTTAAAACTAAATGTCTCAAAACATTTATTCTGTCCTACATTTTCTGACAGAATTAAAGGGACTCCAACTGACCAAAGAAATATTCCATACCTTATGATGTTGGAATGCATGAGATAGAAGCCTCTCTGAATCCCTCAGAGAGAGAAAGAAATGTAGGGATTGAATTAGAACCTCTAGAGAAGCTGAAATATATTAAGCCACACAGATACGAAACTGAAGTCTTAGTCTTTAAGTAAGTAGAAATATATCTTAAGTGCCTTAAGAGACTGTGTTATCTAGTAAAGGTCCTAAAGCCTAGTTTTAAGTTCAGTAGTATTAGCTCCAGACATAACAAAAACATAGCAGAACATTGCTTGTGTTTCTAGATAGAATAGATAGAACTATTCACATAAATAGATAAAATGATATATGCAAATTTTGAGTAAGGAAATAGATAATACCATTTGTGTAAACAGGTGAAATTATATGTGTAGGTTTGTGTAAGAACTGACACTATTTTTGTACATTAGGAATTAAGTTTAGATTGGTGTAGAAAGAATGTTTTAGAATTGTGTTTTTAGCTGATTGGATGATTTATGAATAAAATGCCCCTGTAATAGGCATGGCAGGGGGATGAAGGAAAAAAAGGAAGAAGAAGAAAGGAGGGAGCTGCTGCTGCTATTTCTGCTCAGGACTTTATGCCGGAAAGCTTTCAGCATGGACTTTAATACTTTAGCACAGACTTTAATACTCTGAACTCCTTCAAGATTGATGTATCCATGCAATAAACAACTTTATTACAACCGACAACTGCACTTGTCTCTTTGAAGACCCAAGACTCATGAAAAGCTCGACATTATGATATCATGCTCTTTATATAAAATGTGAGAAAGAAGGAAGAAGGGGGGGGAAATTTTTCTTCCCAATTAACTGTTATATGTGATGGGGCCCAGCTCTCCTGGAGATGTCTGAACACCTGTCTGCCCATGGGAAGTAGTGAAATAATTCCTTGTTTTCCTTTGCTTGTGTGTGCTACTTTTACTTCACCTGTTAACTGTCTTTATCTCAGCCCACAATTTTTCTCACTTTTACCCTTTTGATTCTCTTCCAGATGCTGCTGGTGGGGGAGTGAGCGAGCAGCTGCCTGGGGCTTGGCTGCTGGCTGGGGTTAAACTACAGCACATGGTCAGAAGGCAAATAAAAGGCTACAGTAGCCAAACCCATCTGATTAGGCCTAGTTCTGCATGACCCCCTGCTTTACAGGGAGTCATTCTCAAAGACCTTGTCTGTGTTAGAAAGGAACTGCTCTCCAATGGTCCTGTACTTGTGCCCATTTAATTCCTTAATTGCTTAGCTGGTGTGAGGTGGTAAAGAGTTGTTCATAGAAGTGTGAAGGAGAAGGACCTGCAGCACAAGGCAGGAGGCACAGCCCTCCCTGGGAACACTTCCCTGCTATAAGGACAACAGGCCACATCTTCAGAGCTCTTTAAATAAAAGGGGGGTCTGGGGTAGGGTGAAGAATGCTAACAAAGGCTTAACAATAAACTATTTAAAACTTTCTGCACCTTGATCAAACAAGCAAATGAACAGGAGAGTCCGAAGGGGTCCCTGCCCATTGCACAGGGCTGAAACTAGATGATCTTTAAGATCTCTTCCAACCCCAACCAAATTATGATTTCTTTTTGTGATGTAGAATGAATGAGTCAGCAGGCAAAAAAAAAAATTGAAAAAAAATGACAGCTGAATTCAATTGAGAGATGTTACTATCATCATTCTTAGAGCATTATTAATGAAACAAATAAAATCCCTATCAGTAAATATACAAAGATGATTGTAAGTATGAATAAAAAAAGTTCCTTTCGAATTTTTACAGTAGATCTTTATCTTAAATATTATATTTTTGCCTCGATAATATACAGTTTGTTTAACCTCTCAATACATCAAACGAAAGACTCATGGGAAAAATAAAAAGGTATTTACTATATTTGCCATAAGGTCATATCTTCTTCAGTTATTTACATCTATTCACAGTGGATGCAAACCAGTGTTAGATTGCAATTATCTCCTTGTGTGAAACAGTGCTAGAGGTTTATAATTTACACTTTGCCTGGCTGTTAATTACACAGTCAGCCCCAGAACATTCTCCCTAGAGTGGACTGCATGAAGAAAACTTGAGAATGAGGTCGTCAAAGTAGTAAACTCTAAATTCTTTATTTGAGTGTCAGTGTCTTGCTTGTAAAGGAAACAGTGTTTATAGTTTTTTCAACTGTTATTTGGGTAAAATTTGAAAATTAGGGCCTTTATTTGAACTGCTGAAGGAAATCACAAAGAAAGAATGAAATGTTTTTCACTGTTTCTTGGTTTGCATCAGCTACAGATAGTTGGTTCTGCAGTTATGTTCCAGTCATGCTTTACAATTAATATTGTTTCACTTTGTGCATATGGGGTTACCTGAGTGCTCTACTGTCAACATGACTGGAGGTTGTAGTGAGATCCTGGATGTCACAGGAGGTAATGTGTTAGTCTCACTGAATACATCAAGCACATCACAGGCTGAAGAGCAAGATGGTGCTTAATTACTTAATTATCACCTTTTTTTTGTTCACCCAGACCCTGTTACAGTTCCACATTGCTAAGGGATCGCTTAGAGACAGACTGTACTAAGAAAAGGGCAGATGCTGTCCTATGTCAGTGCTGTAATTTCTGTTTCCACTTCTCACCTTATGTTGTGAGAATTAATAACCTTTATTACTTGAAGCACTTTTTGTTTTTATATCACATCTTGGATTTTGATTTAAACAGTTCTGGTTTTAAGAAAACGGATTTGTCACTCAACTGGTATTGATGTAGAAATTTGTAGTGTGTTCAATGGTAACTTGTCCATGGGTAAACTTTGATGCTGTTTGCAATCTCTCTGAATACACAAAAAAGGACTCCAGTATCACAGAGGTAAGTAACTTGCCTATACAGAATGTGAGCACATCTGCTTTTGGGAATAACACTGAGGATGAAGTAATTTTAAGACATACTTCTTGAGGAATTAGCTGCAATTAAACATTTTAGTAATTAGGGTGGAAGTGGTTGTGAGAGCCAAGATAGCATATCTAGATAAATAAAAGCTTTAGAACAATAAAAATTCAGATTAAAAAAAAAATCTCTGCAGTTAGCGATATTAATTGAAGTTAGGATCTGTTACTTGGTGTATGAAGAATTCTGTGAGGAAAACTTACTTGGAACAAAAGAACACAGGGTCATAAGGCAATTTTGGAAGGAAAACATCCTAAAAGCAAACTTATGGCCTGTTTGATGTTGAAAATAACAGAAATATGCCGAAAATATATTATTTACCAGGGCCTTTTGGTGACCTGAAAGTCAGAATGTAATTGGAGAGGAACACAGAAGTAGGTATTGTTGGGAATGGATATAAAATAATAACATTAAATTTTTTGGATAAGGAATATTAAGATTTGTGGAAATATTCTGCAATCACATTTAAAGACATGGAAAGCTAAAGGAAACTATGGTTCCAGTGCCTACCCAAGTGAATAAGGAAATAGTGGGTGAAAAAATATGATGCTGAAATGTTTTATGTTTTTCCTTTTAATAATTTTTAAATTATTGGTGATTGTGCAGTCACTGGTATGATCACAGAGTAGTATCTGTTAGGGCAATTAAAGTAATAGGTCTAGAATATTTAAATAAACTGCACTTCTAGATCAAGATAATGTGATGAAATTGTAATGTGGCTGAGGAGTTACCTGAAAAAAAATCTCTGAATTCTTAGTATTTGAAAATGGTCATGGGTCCATAGTACTCTACATGAATGGAAGTCATCTGGCACACTTAGAAAGAAGGTTAAAATTCAAAAAAAGTTGGACTAATGTTGATAACAAGAAAAACATTTAAACAACTTCTCTGAAAGAAGATAATGTTTATATTGGAGATCTTGGCAACACAGAAAACACTTTTCATCCCCATTCAAATGGGGAATTTCCTTCTGTTTTAAGACTACATGGTTTCCTGTAGTGCTGTTGACAAAAAAGAAACAAATGCTTTCCTTTGTGTTTCTTTATCTGTAATGCAGGACAGTAGAGAAATCTGCTCTGTTAAAGAAGTTGCCATTCACTGGTGTTAGGCCTGGTATCTCAATCAAGGTGAGATATTGTGTCAGATGGTAGAGAACAGGAAGTGTAGAAAGGAAACCCTATTTTCCTTGATTCCTGTACTGCAGTAGTTCCACCTCTTCCTTTATTCCTTTTGAAGTCCAGCTGCCCCTTTCTCAGCCTTTTTCAAGGCTTGTCCTTGTGGCCCTTAATTAAGGGTACATCCTTTGCCTGGTTAGCAAGGCTATATGTTGTGACTGGGAACCCAGAAGACACAGCTGACTGTTGAATTCACACCTGCCTTTTCACGTTGGAAACATTTTATATGTGGGTATTTTCCCTGTATGAGTTTTTTGGGCTCCTACTGATTTTTCAGCAAGCATGTAGAAACTTGGTCTTTATGATATCTGTCCTTCTTTCAAACTGAGTTAAAACTGACCAATAAATCATAGCATCCTAAGGAAAATGAGCAGAGGATGAAATTCCAGAAAAGTTTTGGGAAACTGGCATTAAAACTGTAACAAGCATCAATCCTGCAGCTCTGTCTTAAAATTGGTGGTAGAAAATACAGAGAAACTGCATAATTTCAGTTTACTGGATGGAAGTTAGATGAAAAAAATTTTGCAAATCTACAGCTAAAAATCTAAGTCAAAGCTGAGATCTGAAACTACGTGATGTTATGTGATTGATAAATAAAGTGTACAAAGAAGTGTAGCAGATAAATTCCTGGGTTTCCTGTAGGAGATTGACTGTGCTTGAGAAGCAGATGATTCAGTTCTTTGAAAGAAAATCTGATTCCATTTGTGTGAGCTTAAAACAATAAATGTTTTATTAGTTGCTCAAATCAGGAAGGCTAAAACAGAATATTCAAAGCAAAAAGAGAGTATTTTACCCATCCCCCTTTTCCATGGTGTTTGCCTCAGTCTCAGCCACATGAAGAACAGAAGGGGCAAAAGGTTCAAGCACAAAAAATTTGCATATCCCATTACATGATGGGATAGAATCCGTTAAAATACTGCAAAGATGAAAAGTAATGATAAAAGCAGACAGGAAAGAAATGAGAAAGAAAAAGACACTTCTGGTATTTTAAAGAGGACTTAAGAGGGTACTTAAAAAGTGAAGTGGAGCTGGGGAAGTGTGATCAGTGCAGTTAAGAGGGAGTGGTATCATAGAAGAGATGTGCAGAAGGAAGGTACTTGTGCACTGACTAGGCAACACATGGGAAAATGTTCTTCCCTTCCCCAAAAATAGCATTTCTTTGTCCACATCTATTTTCATGGATATGTACAACACAAATGAGAAAAAATACTGGGTTTTGCCCTGTCATTCTATATCTTGTTGGCCTAAATATTTCACTGTCGCGACGGAAGGAAGACCCAGATACTCAATATGAGTCATCAGCAAGGTTCCGAATTATTGCAAGAATGCAAGCTCCCAATATACTATGCCTTAATGAGTTACTACATATTCTGTAATACAATATTATGATTGGTACACGTCTTACAATATCAATCCCTCCCATAGCTCGGCACCTGTGGTGAGCTAATCCCCTTTTCTCATGCCACAGGCATCTTGTTGCTTTTTCCCTTATCTACCAAGGACATGGGACCCCTGTGGTTTAGGCATAGAGCTCCATCTAACTCAACTCCTCCACAAAATAAGTGCAGTGTTCAGCAGGATCTTATTCCATTAGCTGTAAAGGTACTGCATGTCCTTTGTCACGTAACCAACTCTCCACATTTCACGCTCATGCCACAAACACAAAGCTGTTTAGTTAATATTTCTTTGGCAAAACCCCAAAGTATTAATGAAATTTTAATTTGTTTTGGCAAGTTGTGCATGGAAAAAATTATTTTCACTGGGGTCTTATAGATTAATTTATGTAAGCACTGGAAAATAGTGATAAATGGCTTGCTAATTTTATATTTTTTTCCTCTTACGTCTTCTGCATCTTGGGTAACTTTTATAATTTTTGCATTGGAATAATATATATTTTTGACTATTTGCATTTCCAGATTGTCTTTTCTTCTGCCTAAATAATTGCCATTTGTGACTCCCGAGTTTTCCTGAATTTTAGGATTTCATACCTTTACACATAATCTGTTTGTTTATTGCTCAGTCAGGGCATGGTTAAATGGTGAACACAGCAGTGCTGAGCTAATGGCTGGACTCCATAATCTTGGACTCCTTTTTCAACCTTTATGATTTTGTGATTCTATTTATTGCTCACATAAACTGCATACCTTATCAGACACATGAGCTGACATTCTCCAGCTTCTGCTCCTGACGAACTTAGTGCAGACACAAATATTATAAGGGTACCTTCTCACACCTTTTCACTGTTACCAGTGCCCCAGGAGAAAATAGCAATGTGTGAAGGAATAGCATAGCAACTTCTGATCTCAATGCTCCTCATGTGTGTATTACTTATAAAATATTCAAGTGTATATCATGAAGTGTGTCTGTGACATTCCACTCTCACAATGATTTGCATGGGTATTTCATCATTGAAGAAAATAGTTACTTATTGGCTTTTTCATTTCTTGGCTAACATGGAAGGCAAAGAAATTGCCCTTCCTCCTGCCCCTCCACTCATAATGTCCTACTGGTATGAGGAATGGGACATGATTTGAAGAATGCCTGCTAGGCACTGGCTGTGCTTAGAATAGGAAATATTACTGGTGACAAGAGAGGTTTATTTTAATACAGGCAAAATAGCTCAGTGTCCTTTCCAATACTTTGTATAGTCCATTTGCATACCACCTCTGCCAAGTCTCAGAAAGAAATATTTTCTTACAGTGGAGCTTTACTGAATCTGTCATCAGAGATATTAGTGGACAAACACTTTAGGTTTACCTCTGAAAATTGTTTGAACTCACCATCTCCTGGCATAAATGAAACAAGGGATCCATATCTCTTAAAGAAATTTATAACTTTATAGTCTGGAAATTTGAATTTTCCCTACAGCTATCCCAAACAATATATAAATAGTGTGGGTTAGTTTGAGGAACAGAAAAAACCCTATCTTCAAAAAAAAGTAATCATATCAGTTTTTCTAATGTTTTCTTTTGTCTTAATTTTTGGTTACATAAGCTCAGAGCTTTAAAATAATTCTTTACTAGAGAATCAAAACTTCAGCCAAATAGCTGGTTTCAATATTTGAAATGAACTCTTACTTGCTGTAATTTGAAGTTGTGATAAGGAATGGGTTACTTTTTGCTAGTGGAAATGCCTCATGTGGATGAACAATATATTAAGGCAGATTAGTGGCAGTGGTAAAATTATGGTGAATCAGGAAAAATGCCCAGTTTTCTGAAGGGGTCTTGAATTTTAAGTTAATGTTTGAAAGGCAGTATAAAGTAAAGGAAATATTAAATCCTTCCAAGCTGTGTTACTGTACTGACCAGCTGTGTTTCTTCTTGGTTTATGGGAGCAAATTGGTTTTGTGCTTATATTTGAATAACATGATAACTCTCATAAAAGCAAATACTGTAATTACTTAGGATAACTTTGTTCCAGGCAAGTGGATTTTGGCATCAAAGTAATAACGATATATAGGCTTCCATCCTTAAAAAAATCTGGGATTAATTATTATAAATTGTTTTGACTTTATTGTTCTAGGAGGTTTTTTTATTACTTTATAGAAGGCAGACATATCCATTAGATGCTATAATTTTTGCTCGTATGAGACACTGAATGTTTTCTTAGTATCAGGCAGTATGAAGACTCACCTATAGGAGCTTCTAGATTTTTTGATTATTTGAAAAGGCAAAAACACCTGCTTTGCTTCTGAGTTGCCAGGTTATTCAGAGATGTTCTTAAAGAGCTTCCAAAGAATGTAAAAATGTTTTTTATGAAGACCAAGTAGTTGTGTTTTGGCACTACTATAAGCTTTACAAGAGCTTTACAATTACTCCAAAATTCAAATCCGCACAGGGATTTTCATATGTCTACAAATACACTAATCATTCAGGATCAGGAATCAGGGACTCCCCAGTGTTATGGTGTGGCATTTCTGGTCACTGCAGCATGTTTCATTTCCCAGACTGTCCCTTACAGCCAAACACAGTGCTACACCATAAGTAGTATGCTCTTTGTATGTATTTGATGTGTAAATGTTCTGGTGTCTCTGCAAAGCAGTTCTGCACCCAAGTCTGCTGAGCCACTGAGTTCAGGAACAGACTGTGATGAAGTTAGATGTTTACTTCAGGCTTGTTTAACATAAAGTAACTAAAAGAATTAATAGTCTTTCTTGTTTGGTTGTTTTGGTTTGTTTTTTTGTTTGTTTGTTTGTTTTTTTGTATGGTTGGTTGGGGTTTATTTCCCTTTCACAAGATTGCAGAATAAAAGGACTTGAAAAACTTTATATAGGTACAAATAGAGAACAGCCCAACCTGTATTTAAATAAATATCTAAATTAGCTCTGTTTTTTCATCTCACTTTTTTTTTTATTTTTTTAACCTTGTGATATGAAGTCTCCATCATGGAAAGGAGTTGCAGTTTCCACGCTTTTTAATGTACACTTTGCATATCTTTCATTTCTCTCTTCTCTTCTAAGAATGGCTTAGTCTTTAAAATTACAAGAAATTAGCAGTGGAAGCATTAACATCCATCAGGCATTTGTAGATGCAGCTGTCATCTATCCAAGTGGGTTAACAACTAGGCAAGCCAAAAATGTGTCATGATTTTTAATAGGCCTGGACAATGTTCAGTAGCAGAGTAAAACAGCTCTCTGTGTTTCTGACAATTCAGTTACACATAAAGATGGACACTGTCACAATACACACCCAATACAGCCCTCTAAATGGGATTAAGACAAGCACTCCATTCCTGGCTGTCATCAGGATGTGATGCTTGGTCACCAGTCATTCTAGGGTAATGTCAGGCCTGATTTCTAACTGATCTCTTGAATGATACGGCACTACATTTACTGCAATTTTTTATTTTAAGACCACTTTCCTTAAATTATATTATTGACATGTTTGGGCTTAAAAGTTGTAACTTCTGCTGTTCTTTAATCACTTGAAATGCTAATATGTTCAAAGTGTGCATCTAGAAGTATCTTCCATATATATATATATAACCTATGGTTTAATTGCCAATATGATTCTTATGTAAATGATGAGTATGGTATTGAGAAGTGTAGGCCATTCAGGTAATAACAGTTTGTAAAACTGGAAAATGTTTCACTAGCTAAAGTTTCTAATTCATACAATATTGAACATATTAATTCACTGACCAGAAGTGTTTAGCCTTCTTTGTACTAATCAGAATAAAAAAAAAAAAAAAATCCTACCCAAACAATATAAATTATNNNGCTGCCTTACTGCTTATTCTGATTATCCATGCTGTAAGAAATAACATCATCAGGCCAATTTCTTTTTCTTTTTTTGCCCCTCTACACATCATCTCAATTTTCAGTAACTTGGATAAGGTAAACATTAGTTAAACCAGCACTGAGTCCTGTCTGCGCAAAGGCTGACTTTCTAAGATAAAGCCACTATTGAAAACTTTCCTTAGACAGAGACAGATTTTTGGGAGAAAATGATAACTAGAAACAAAGTTAAAACTGCAGTTACAACCCCCAAAGTCTTAGTTAAAATATAACCACTATTTTTAACTGTACAATTAATTAAGAATTAAATACTATCAGTATAAGTATATATGTATAAAATGTTCAATTAATTAGAATAAATTATGGACAATATTTGAAGGCCTTTTCACCTGGCTTTTTCTTTGCTTCTGTCTTTAGTCTTGTCACTCCTGCAGCAGCAACATCTGCTTCTGTGTGCAAGTAGGAGACTCTGTGGCCTTGTCTGTCTTCAAAGAGCACTCAAGTTTCCTTTGTATTTGGTAGTGAATGTCAATGCTTTAAAAAAGAATGACATCAACTTCTGTGATAAATACTGTAACTGAATAAACTTCATGTTGCCAGGTATTGAAAATCTTTTTGAAATATGGATATTTTGTGATTTTGATATGTAACTGTGTTGTAGATGAGAGTTTTGAATCTCGGGTTTGCGGCAGTGGCACAGTTGACTATGCATTCTGAGGAAAAGTGAATTTTCACACTGAAGTATTCAACTCTTACTTAGGAATGATAAAAGATTGAATATTAATAGTAGGATTGAAACTTGAAGTTTTCAGAAGAAAAATAAAGGTATTTTAATTCTTAATAGTTTTTAATTAGGATTCTTAAATAATTTATTTACACAGTACATGTCTAACTAATGCAGAACATCTCTAACTTAAGTTAGTATTATTCAAGCTATCACTATAATTTGCTGTTTTTCTCATGTTTGTTATAGTCAGTGAGTTAGAAACCTGCCTTGATTTCTTCCTGAAGGCTTTGGAGTTCCATTATTTGATTGCTTAAGGTAACTGTAAATGTTTAAAATTGCATGCTATCAAATATGTCAGTGGGAATATAAGTTTTTTTCATTATAAACATGTTGAACTGAGGTTGCATCTAAACAGTTACCTGCTTTCAAAATTACAGTTGATAAATTTTCTCCTTATGACTTCTATTGGTTATTTTACACTACTTCATCAATGTAAAAGCAAAATGTTTAAGTAGTGATTTCTTCAGTAAAAAAGTGCTATAGAAAACTGAAGCTTTCTGTGCACACATAGGGCAATGGAATTCTCTAAAGGAGCAATAAACTCATGTCTAAACTAAAGAGCTTTCAAATGAGTAAGTTGTTCTTTCATGTAAAGACATACATAGAAAGATAAAACATAAATAGAAATAAACTGGAAATATGGAATTTGGGGTGGGAGGAGAAGAATGGTGTACTTGTCCTTCAAAATAAAAAACAATAGCTAAGACCTTTCAAAACTGTGAACTTAGCAACAGTATTTATAAAAAAAAGATAGGCAAGGGTAATTTTTAAAAATATATTTACAATGTGTTTAAGAAAGAAGTCTTGAAATGGATTTAAATTACAGAAGCAGAGACTTGAGACACTCAACCTTAACTCAGCCCTGCAGTGACACCAGGAGGAAAAAGGAAATCTTTATCTTCTAAAATCACTTTTCTCTAAGCTAGTACCTTGGTCACTAAAAGGCTTTTATCATGTCTTCATGATTAATGCACAGAATCAGTAACAGGAGCAAGCTGATGCCTCTCATGTCTGTTCTTCCATGTCTGGAAATCTTTTACATTAATCTTACCTAGTTTTTCATATTCATGTATAATTTGTTTGACTCATTTTTTATATTGTCTTAATAGCTTACCTTTTAAATTATTGGTAATTGTAAAGAAACCTTAAGTCTACCTTTGTATTGTGTGCAAGAAACAGATATGCTCCCTGGTATGCCTAATGTATAGTAGATACCCACTTGTGTAATTTTTTGTAGGAAAATAGAATATATTTTATATATTGGTAATAATCTTGCTTTACTTTCAGGAGGCAAAACAAACTACTATTTGATTTAAAATATTGTAGTTCAGTATGGCCATGAACAAACATGAAAATATTGGGTTGAGGAAGAATATTGATTTTGTTTTATATGATAGGTCTATGACAAATCCAATAGAATGAACCATGTACGTGCTCAAATTCTACTTTGTGCTTGCAGTGCTGCTTTCAAACCTGAATACCTCCAGTGACTATTTATGAAGTCAAATGTATGAAAAAAGTGCTCAGATGGTTCAGAAGGACATAATGTTTCTCAGATACCATTAGTGCTTAATTTCCTAAGGCATAGGAGTGGCCAAATGGTATTTGTCTGACCATCTTTGTCAGTATCATTCAAGGAATTCTAAAAATATTTTCCTCCTATAGACTGTGAGCTTCATATGCTTTACCTTTAAGTTTTTTCCCATATAAAATTGGTTAGAGAAGAACAGGGAAGCACACTCATCTGTCACTTGTCTGAGCAGGTAGAAGTTTTCAGTCACTGAGTTGTCTAGACTTTTATTCCTCAGATCTCACAAGAGGAAGTAGGACTTTTGGGGGCTTTTTTAGTCATTGCTAGAAATACTTGAATTAGAGAAGATTAAAAGCTCACAGCAGGAGCACACAATAAAGAGGCTGGGTGGTTTCCACTCTACTCTGCAGTTGGGAGGGCCCAGAACTCTTTGTTGTGTTTTACTTTCTCCCACATCATCCTGAGGGCTCTGCTCCTACCTTCTGCAGGATCCTTTGGCACTTCATAGCCACTGATACCTTAGGCCTGCTGCAACAAAGCACAGGAGAGGCTTTGGAGGAGAAATAAGAACTTTGGTTCCAATAGAATAATAAACGCATAGGAGATAGTGTATGGGTAAAGTAAAGAAACAAATGTCTGGTCTTTGGTACAATCTAAAAAGCTGCTTCTAAATGTATTCTTTTTAAGGTAATGGTTGTTTTGGGGCATGCTATCTGCTGATCTGCTGTGTGCTTACTTATTGTTTTTTAAATAGCTTGCTCTGTAGATTGTATTTATGTAAAGTTGCACTTCTGAGTAAAGCTTTGCCTCTGGGTGCACATTTCAATAGGAAATTTCAGTAAATGTTGAGGCTGTTAGGTTTAAACACTGCTGAGCTCCTAAGGTGATATGCGTAGAACAGTTCTCCAGAAGAAATGGCAAATTTCATTGGAAAGCTGTGAGTTGACAAACATAATACGGCTCAGAGATTGCTGCTTCCCCCCTGTGCTTTATGAGGTGATGCAAAGTTACTTCCAAGATCTGTGAAGGAAGTCTAATAGATTGATAACAGTAATAGCTTTATTTCAGCAGAGAGGTCAGTGGAAAAACTAGGTGTATTTTTGATTCAGCAGTGAACTATTGATAATCTAAGTTAAATAATTGTAATAATTGCCCAAATGTCTCATAAATAATTAATATTCTTTTTATTAGCAAGTAATGACTGGCAGTTTTGCTTTTCCAGCAGTGTCTACTGCTTTGTTTAATACCTCATAAGCAGCTTCAAGTATGAAACTCCTGGTTTGCAAACTCAATAAATGTGTATATTAACAAGAAAAGCCAACATATACTACTACTTTGACCCTAATATAATACACATATTTTAGAATTTTATGAAAAAGGTCTGGTAATAGGGTAAATAGCTAAATTAATATTTTCAGAATTAAAGTATTCCTTGTGGAGTAAAACATTGTTTTACTTTCTTTTCATTTCCAACAGTGTAATTAGTGGCTCTCTGGCTCTTTTGTGAGTGGCTTTTCTGTATTACTGAGCCAAATAATTCTTTTGAATTTAAACCTACAGCTGTGACTTACCAGATTCAAAGCCAAGCCTCACCTTCTTCTTTCTCCCACTCATTAATATCTTTCTTAAAAATAAATAGGTGGTGAAAGTAGAATTTAAACCAGTCTACCTGCCCCTATCTGCAAACTTCTTGAGCACTGGCAGATGAGTCAACTTGACCATCTGCACCAGATGAAAAAGCACAGTGAACAAAGGTAAATGTTGCATGTGTTTTGATGAAATGACAGGCTCAAATGGTCTTGTTCTGTCCCTGAGAAGCTTCACGTAAACATTGAACAAGAAAGGCAACAGAGTGGAATGATGAAAAACCTGGTGGTGAGAGCCCTTTGGGCAGAGGAGCAATTGTTGGGCACTGCCCTTTGAGACCTCCTGGAGAGGAGAGGTCACTGCAGTGATTTCTGGCCATCCTTGCCACGGTCTGCAGATGAGTCAGCAAAACTTACTGGTTCATCTTAGCAGAGGTCACTGACAGATCTACAATAATCAGCATGGAAGCTTGACCTCTGTATTTTGCCAGGAGTAAATCATAGGCCAATAAAGCCAGTATAGTCTTTGTACCTTACCTAGGCTGAAAGCCAGATTGAAAGGGGTCATGGAAGTCGAAGATGCCAGATGGCATAACAGCTGTTTAACATAAACTTCTCAGTCACCTTCTTCTCTACAGGAAGTTCAGAGAGGGGATGACAATTGATAAAATTACCAATACTAACCTGACATCTCAAAGGCAGGTGTGTAGCTGATTAATAGAA
The DNA here is from genome assembly GCA_013400575.1 of Peucedramus taeniatus. Classification (NCBI taxonomy): domain Eukaryota; kingdom Metazoa; phylum Chordata; class Aves; order Passeriformes; family Fringillidae; genus Peucedramus; species Peucedramus taeniatus. The sequence goes on along the minus strand of WBNO01017868.1, from coordinate 25,285 downwards.
GAATGCTTTTAGCATTTTAGCTTTTCACGTGCTGATGAGAAAAGCAGACTTGATAACACTTCCGATAATCTGATTTTGTGTCTGAAAAGTAGTTACATTTTACCTCATTTTACCATGGCTATCAGGATATGGTTAAAATGTCCAGAACACTTGGCATGGACCCATGTATTTCTCAGCAGTACAAATGCCTTTTTTGCCCTATTATCATTTCCTGTTTACAGTCTCATCTTGAATCTGAAATCTGCAGCTTCCTTTAAGGCCTGAATAGTTTTATTGATCTGAAGGATATCTGCTGAATACTGCTGTAACTTTTACAGTTTGTCTGGATAGAACAAATCCATCTTTTTCTTCCTGAAAAAGCTGAAAACAAACTGATAGGTCACATCAATGATATATGTGTTAGCATTCTGACAAATTAATTAGTCCATAAAATTATGGAGAAATTATTGGTAAAATTGTATTTGAGAATTTTTTTTTTTAAAGATTTCCCATCACCAGTTTTCAAACACAGACATGCTTGAATTTTAAGAAAGAGACAACATAATTTACTCTACTGTTTCCAGGAAAAGTAAACTTCCTACAAGTAGATCTATGAGTATTTCTTCTGATGGCCTTTTTGACAAATAATGAAAAATTATTTGAGTTTAAAAGGACTCAATTCGGTTCAGCCTACTGCAATCTAAGGTGTTCTCATCTGGGACTGTGTACAGTTTATAAATAAAGCTATTGTATATTAGCTATATAAATATAGCTATATTGTAGCACATGCTCCAAAAATTTAGAGCTGTAGTTTACCAATGTGTAAGGTCTTGTAAGAATCAGACACTTGAACTGTAGTTTTTGAAGTTTAAATCTCTTTAAATCTGCTGAAAGTTCAAATCCATTAGGCCTTGTGATCCTCAAGCCAAAATGAACGCTCGTAAATGGCCCTAAGTTTGACCTGAAATGTAGCCAGGGCAGAGGAAGGTTTTCCCAACTCTTATAAAATGGCCTATTGATTGGAAAACTTGCCCAAGAAGTGGAAATCTGGGCTATAGAAATTCCCCAATGGGACGGAGAAGGTGTCCTAGCTAACCTTGTTAGCTATTAAGGTGTCCCAGCTGCACAGCCTATGGGGTTACATTTTGGACCACCCTGCCCCCTGCTTCTCATAACAGGCCACTGAGTAGAAAGGAATGCATACTGAGGTTTGAGGACTAAGAATAAACCAGAACAAGCCTGGATCTGTAGGCGTCAGCTCATTGAAGGCAGTTACAGTTTAAGGGATTACTTGTGAATTTGGTGGTTAAATTTTATCTAAAATGCACAATAGCACTAGTAGTGAGGACCTGAAGGCAGGAGGTGGCTTGAACCCAATCTGAAGCCAAACTAAGTTTGATTTCCTTACAATTTACTACAGTGAGAGGATGTTTTTTGGAAAATGCCTGATGTAATCTAAAGTTTTCCACTGATCAGCGTGCACAGAAATGGAGACACTGGCAGACGGTTTGTTGTTGCCGCGTCCTCTCGGTGACCGCTTGGGTCACTCCCGATCAGCTCCGACGCGACGGACGGCGGGAGGACACTCTCTCAAGCCCAAGGGGTACAGGAGGGCGGCTAGGGCTGTTAACCCCGCAGAGGAGGAGAAGCTGGCAAACAGCAGTGGAGGAATGCGGAGTTGACTCTTTGCAGGGATATAATCCAAGGTTTATTGAGGAGCTCAGAGGAGCTCCGTACTTCAGGGTAACCAGCTGCAAAGAGCACAGACTGGGTCCCGACAGCAACTTTTAAAGGGGGGTGGAAGTAAGGGAGGGATTCACCCAACAACCAATGGGGGAACTTGGGGGTGTGGAAGCTGGGGAAATAGGCATTAAGGGCTACGAATTGGGGAACACTTGGAGGGAAGGACCTGGTCTCTGTCCAATCACTCGATTCCCCTGATGGAAGGTTCTAGACGGGGGGATGGGAGGCTGAGTGACTGACAGAGGTCCAGGGAGGAGACTGGGGAATGATTCAGTAAAAACTTGGGGTGGTAGGTGGAGAGTAGGGAGGATTGACATGGGGAAGGCAGGAAAAAACCGGGGTAAACCATTAGGGAGAAAACGGGTACAAAGACCAAACCATTAAAACCGAACAGAAGTAATATAAAAACAGAATACAACAGATTGTGTAAACTTCCCTGATCATGTGAGACTGAATGTAGAGATACAGTTTTTATTAAAGAAAGCTCTACCCACTCAGTAACTAATATATAGTTTTCATAGGTATTCTTCTGGTATGGCTAGATGTGAATTTACAGAAATCATCAGTATAAAAAGCCAAAGATATTCCTAGATAGGAAAATTAAGGAGAAGCCTGAAAGATATTTGCCTTCCTCTCTGGAGCAGTACAGAAAGGCAGGAAAAATAGTGACTTGTACCCCAGTAAGGGTTTTTCCCCCTTTAGACTTCCTTCTAGACTTTGCATTAAACTGTAACAATTTGAAGAACTACAGGCACACTCTTCTTTTTCTCCAGCTACCAGTGGCATCCTTGCAATACTAAAAGTGAAAAGGATCATTCAATCTGATGATGCAGGAAGCTTTAATATGCTCTTTTCCCTTACTCTCCTGTGGAGCTAATGGGTATCAGAAAGGAGCCAGAGATGAGAGCTTTTGCACATGTGCATTTATGTTTTCAGCATTGCCTGTGTGTTCAAAAGAAAAATGACTGTAGGACTCTTTTTTTGTGTGATGCTCTTTTGTTGCATCAGTTGAGAAAGGAAGTAATCACTTGGGAATAGCTACTTTATACAAGTTCAAAGGACTACCAAAAGAGAAGAAAGCCTTACTTCTCTGTACAATACAGAAAATGCCAGGAAAGGTGGGTCCTTCTCACAGCAAGCCATGGGACACATGAGGCCAAATTTAACCCTTGTTTAAATTCTACTTGAAGTTACTGCGATTATCAGAGGATGAAGCTAGACAATTATTGATGGACAAAAAAAAAAAAAAAATTAAAAAAAAAAATTAAGAGCTCTTTAGAATACGTGGGAGTTTCATGGTAGTATGCACAAAGGCTATCAAAAGCTAGAGTCTTGCCGAGGAGTACTTACTGACTTTTTTACATAATCAACTGCTGGCTGATTAGGTACATGTTTTCTTTCTGTTCTTTAAAAGAAATGGCTTCCTTGCAGTCTGGAGGATATCTCTAGTCCCAGCCTAGGTGACCAGGTCGGTTGGTGGAAAGGTGTGGTGCAGTGTGGATCTCAAACATGACAGATCTCTAGACCTTACTCTGCTGGGAAGAATAGATAATCTTAGTAATAAGATTTTATGGCATGCATCTATTCTGTACTGAAGCTTTGTTTCTCCCTCATTAGCTCACTTGTGGGTTTATACAAGGCCTACATAAAGGCTGACCCAAAACTAAGAGAAAATCTAGATAAAAAGTAAAAGATCTGCATATACTGATCAGAGTAGAACTACAGGGACTGTTAAGGAAGTAGAGTGCTGATATGCATCAATCCCAATGCTGTATTCCCAGGATTGCATAGCAAATATGGCCTGTGTCTTTTGTTACAGACCTTGTTATGACAGGATTTTCAGAGCATGTAGTAGTTGCTTAATTCATAGTTTGGTTGGAAGCACCATGATTTTTATTACTGATTTCAAAGTAAACAGAGGTTGCATGGCACAAAGGACAAGGTAACATACCAGTACAATATTGAGAAAGTATATTTTTAAATACAGAAAGTGTTTAAAACAGACCACCTGTGTGTACACTTCTGGTTGTGTTCAGTCAAAGCATTTTTCTGCTGTGAAGTCTTTGATTAAAAGTGACTTAAACCACAAGAACAATTGCTCAGTAATTGCTTTCAGCATCTTCTCACTGGTCTTGTATGTGATCTCAGAAAATGCTACACTTCACAAAGTCTTATTTCTAGACGCCCCCAGCACCTCTCTAGGTTGGTAGAATAAAAAAGATAAGAATGGATTTAGCAGCAAGACTCAGGAGTCTGCCTTCAGACCTGTCAGATATCTGTGTTTGTATGTCTGTAGTTTCTGATAGCACCTTGCCCTTCTTGCTTCAACTTTGGCACCAAAAGTACTCCTAACTGCTACAAAACCCACACTGGTTAAAGGATTCCAGGGAAGGATAATTTGTATTGAGTTTTCTCCCTGCTTTGTGTAGAGGAAAAATGCATTTTCTCATTATTTTTTCAGTTTGGGCTTTTTCCTGCAAAAAGAGAACGGTCTATTTACAATGCCTTTCATAACGTGAACAATGGCTGGTTTATAAAACAAGTCAGTTAAAAATGCTGGAATTTTTTGCTTAGAGTATTTTTCTAGCTGACAATTTTGGGGCATTCAGCTTCACTGTACAAGCTCTTGAAGAACTTTGCCTGTATGTAGTTCTGAATCTTGTCTCAATTAATTAGTTTTAATTTACTCTATAATTTTAAATGTCTTGTTTGTTAGATCTACCTGCTGCAGTTGCTTTAATGCACAGCGTTAGCAGTCATAACTGATGCTGCTGAATGAGCATTACTTGTAATGGATTTTATTATTTTTTATTAGAGTTTTTAAAAGGCTTTCCAAATTTATGCTTGACTCTGTTTTAACAATATTTGCATTAGTTACCATTCATTTCTGTTTAGTTTATTCTTTTGAAGAAATGAACCTCTTCAGGGAAGAAAATGTAAGCAAGGAAAGTTTACTCAAGCAAAAGGTTTTTAAGTATTGAATTTAAATAATAGAGACAAGATTCTGTTGCCTGGTTTTATTTGTTTAGTTCTCTTATAATATTTGTTCAAATTTCTTTACTAATTTCTTAATGTAAAGATACAAAGTATATTCTCACTGTGTACTAATTAGCAACTTTGCAACAAATTTGGCAAGTTAGTTTGATAAAAACTGCAATTATTTTGATTTTTCCTACTGTTGCTCTGCAGCTTTTTTGTCAGCTACAGAAATGTTAACATATTCCCCAAGGCTTTCAGAAAACCATTACCCCTAGACTTCTACATGTGTATCCTGGCAAAGGGTCTCCAACACTAATTTTGAGAGTTTGCAATTTTCAACCCAGCTGGTTGCAGAGCATCCACAGCGAGAGGAATGAAGCCAGTCCTACAATTTGCAGTAAGAACATTCTCTACTCCGTGAAGATTAAATGTAGTCTTCCTTAAATGTAGTCCTTCCCTTATTTTTTTTTACTCTGAAGTATACAATATGGATTTCATTAGGCAAATGCACTATAAATGCATCCCAAAAAGTGGTGTAATCATGGATGGTTCTATTTGGTTGTTTTAGCAGTTTGTTCTTTACATACTGTCTTCATTCTTCAAATGAAGGTATAATATTTCTTGTATGAGAGTTAAAACTTACTATCTAAGTAAGTTTTAGTAAGTATCTAAGTTTGGCCCAAACCAAACCAAGAAGTTTGGTTTGGGCCAAACTTCTTATAATCACTATCGTATGACTTTGGGCTCTGTGGTTATCTGTAACAAAACCAGTGTCAATTGTGTTCTAGTGGTCAGACTAGGCAGGTAAACTGGCAGATTGTTAATCTTTTATTTGTACTGTATTTCCTCCTACCTTGGTGACCTTCCCTGGCTCAATAGCTATCAATTAAAGAACTAAATTATTTCTCAGTACCACAGAGCTAATTGGACTAGTTGTACAGGGTTTTCTTCTCCTTTTCAAACAGGGGAAGTAACAACAATTAATTTACAACATTTGCTGCTTCTTGCTAAGTACAATAATGAAAAGTTTCTCTTGCATGTGTGTGTAGAATTCATTGAAATTGTTCCTCTATGCATGAACATACTGTACAAGCCAATTCCTGTGTACTCAGAAACATTCATTTAGAAAAAGCTTGATTGTATGATCACAAAGAGTCACTGGAAATAACCCTGCACCTCTCTGGTGCAGGAGCTGGGGAGGAAGCCCGACTGCCCTGGGAAGCGACAACTGTACAAGTTAGGGAGAGACAGTGTGACAAATTCCCATGATCCCTTTGTTCTGTTATGTTAATCTACCACTGTCTGTCAACACCTGTTCACTCCCTAGTTCTAGAACATACCATGCTGTTTGCTCCCCCATTGGTCCTCCGCTGTTGATCCCTCCCATGTGTACCTACCATTGGTTTAAGCCTTGTCATTCCCCTCCAACTCCTCCCCTAAGCCCCTGCCTGATTGGACTGTCGGTGTCCTGACCCCTCCTCCCTTCCCCCTGTTATATACTGTAACCTCCTGTGTTCTGGGCTCCCACTTCTGGCCTCCCTCCAGTGTTAGATTGTGTTCCTGCTCCCCTCTGAACCCCCTTTCCTTTATCTTCCCTACAATAAACCGTCCTGGAATCAGCTATGTGGAGAGTCCTCCTGCTTATTTGGTGAGATCAACCTTATACCATCCGGGCTCGGACAGAAGGTGGGCTGAGGGAGTCGCCCTGATTTATGCGGGAGCCCTGACAGCACCACTCCAGGAAAGCCTCAAAGAGGCCGCCCGCACTCTGAAGCTGAGGTTGTTTACAGTGAGCAATGGGAAAGCGCTAATCCTCCCTCAGAGCTCTCCATCTGCAGAAGCAGATGACTGTTCATTTCAGAAATTCGTCCTGATATAGGGCAAAGAGCACATCTCCTAATCACCCAAATGGCCCATTTTTATAAGTGGGTACTTTGTTGTATAACTGTCATGCACACATACAAATACAGAAAGAAACTCCACTGTAGTTTTGGTGATTGATTTCATTATTTTAATGGGTGATAATCCACATTGTGGAATAACATGGCTTTTTCAGGGTAAAGCTTTTACAAACCACTTTGTTAGAATATGCCACTTAGAATAGTGTGAGAAAAAAAACAGAACAGCTATCATGTAACATACATATATATTTGTGTCTTTTGAATACCTGAACTGAGAGTCACGAGTTTATTGTAAAACATATGCAAAGAAAGAATTATAAAAGTAGCAGATGCTATCCCTGACCCAAACAAGAGAACACTAGAGATAGAACACTTTGTTTGAAAGTGCTGCCAGAAGCACTAGTCCAGTACCCTACACACTTTTAATGCTACATGCTCTGAAGCAATTATTTTTGTCAGCAGGAACAGTGGAACAATTTTATGCATATAGAGTTAGACTATGTCGTTTTCTTGTTCAGCCAGTACAGTTTTTAACAGTGGGTAGCCACCAGGAAAACATACTAAACAAACATTGTAGGGATTTCTGAAATAATTCTAGAAGATTTTCCATATATTGGACAAATATTACAGTCCTGTGCAGTTTTTGTATGTTGGAAATTGTGACAATACTTCTCTGTTGACAAGACAGATCTCAGCTCTAAGCAATGACAGTGCCTCTTTAACTATAGCAGTGAGAGAGGCTACATGGAAAACAGTTTTCTATACTGTGAAACTTCCCAGATTTTCAAGTTCTCCCCCATCTTTCTTAAGAATTGAGAAAAAAGGCTTAATAAGTGTGTGTGTGTGCATAGAAGTTGATTTTTTTTTTTTAGGCAGAGAAGAGGGATGTAGAAGAGAAATAAGATGAGACAAGTGTTAAAAAAAACCCTCAGACACACACCAATGTGTGATAGTCAAGTACCTGTTCTGACATCCCAAGTCAAGCTCTTGAATTATTAATACAGTTTGTCTTCTTTCCCAGTGGATGTTGTGCCAAAGTTGACTTACTTTGACTGAAATGTTTCATTTTTGAAAACCTGGCAGTTTCCCAACAGCCACAGTTCTTTTATTTATTGAATTAAAGCTTTCCCATTAGGAAAAGCAATCTTATTCAATGATGTGTTTGTAAGTGTGGACTCCACAGTACCTGTCCTCCAGTATTGTGAGGAATAAACAGCAGCTCCACAGAGCTCCTGGAATATAGCCTACTCACCAGCAGTCTGTATTGTGTGTGGCACACAATAATGTAGAAAACCCATAATGTGATTAATATTTTATACCTTTCCTCATATAAATTATTAATTTGGTATTTATTCACCTTAATAAGCTAAATTAGAATCACATTTGAAAGATTGTTTAAAACCATGTCCATTTTTACTTGTTTTATAAGCACATGTTAAAGATTCCATATATCAAGCTGCAGACCACATTTTTCTTTAGATTTCCCTCCCCGAGTCCTGCTGCCTCTAGTGATATTTGCACCTTACATTTTGCTTATTTGTATGAGAAACTGTAAGCAGGAGGAAGAGCTGTATAGGTGTGCCAATGAGGTTGTGAAAAAACAAGCAAGAACAAGCTGTCATTCATACTCCTCTAATTTCAGCCAGGAAGAGATGCACAGAACTTCCCCTTTATTTGCTTCTTGTGGTCACAGCATGGGAATACCTGGTACAGCCACTCCCAATGACAAGGAGGCCTGGCTTCTTTCATTAGATGCCACCACAATTTAGATTCAGGTGGTAATGCAGAGTAAAAGCACTCCTTTCTGATGAGCATACTCAGAGGAATGTTGAAAGTACAGGATGAAATTTCAGAAGAAAATGAAGCAAAGTGAGGAAAAACGTTATGGGGAATGGCAGAATAATCAGAAAGAATGAGGGGATGCCAAGTAATTGGCCAGGCAAATGGCATTAGAATGCAAAAGGGCATGAAAAAGAAACAGAAAATAGTAACCAAGAAGATGAAGAAGCATATATTAAGACATAAGACATCAAGCACAGGTGTTTAAACATTACCTGTGCACTCCGTCAGATATATCGGAAGGGGAATGTTTTATGCAGTCATGTTTTCAACTTTATGAGTTAGTAATTATGTAGCCTGACTGCCTCAGAAAAGTGAATTAAAATACACTATTTAAACTCCTGTGAGCTGCTATCTCATCTGCCAGGTGTTAGGCATTTCAGAGTGGCTTGAGGACTCTATTTATACGTATTATATGGCTTTAAATATTGTACAGATGTGAATACAATCACATAATTTTGAGTGTGCACATTCAATAAGGCATTTGCATTTTTCACAACCATAACTGCATAAAAGAGGGAATTGCGAATGAATACTTGGATCTCTGATTTTAACATAAATATGTGGTAAATATTGTTAGTTCTCTATTAAAAGGGATATGGGCTAAATACGAGTCTTGAGAAGAGGTATAAATTCCAAGTGTTATGTGTAAAATATCTCACTGGCATGGAAGATTCCAGCTAAGTCTCAGCAATATAAAATGAATGACTTTCATTTTGGCTTTTTATTATATTTTTTGAAGAAAAGTGCAATTCTACTAAAAAAAATTCACCCCCACACTCAAATTCCTGATCCTTGTTTCCCAAAAAATGGTTTTCAAAGTTCTATTTTTATTACAAGCATTGAGCTGAATGCAATTCTTGTTTAGATAATTTTTCAGGTTTCAGTTCTATAATGTAATGTGTTTGGTGAAGAGAAATAGCCACTATTTATGAACTTTTTAAAACATTTTATAAAGGTGGAATGTCATAGTTTGACATGGGAGGAATTCAGGGAAGTGAGGCAAAATAGTGAGGCAGATACTTGTGTTTTTCAGGAGTGGTTCACATTGCATTGCTATCATCTGGCAGGCTCTGGCAGGCATGGCTGAAATGAAGTAACTGCTGCCACCCCACCTGAAAGAAAACCCAAAGTGCATTCACAGCTCCTTCTCAAGAGCTGCTTTATGCTGGTGTGGAATAGAGGCCTTTGGCCATGCAGTTAGGCTGTTGTTTCACCTGGAGGGTGCTCTCTCCCTCCTAAGAACAGTGTATGTCTGCATGATCCCTTTCCTTTGCTCTGTCTTGTGTTGCTTATTCACTCCTGGTTTGCACTGGAATGGAACAGGCAGAAGTACATGATCAGCTGGTCACAGGTTATTTCTCTGTTCTGTAATTTCACTACAAGGGAAGATCAAATATTTATTCAGACCATCACCCGTGGTTTTAAGTCTAACCCTACAACCCTTTTGTTCTGAAAGGGACAAGATGCGTGCACAATGCCAGATACAGCAGAAAAGCAGATTAAGGTGATTTTCCTTGCCTTTTCCAACATATAGCTGTGATCCTCCAGGTAAGACTTTATGTCAGCCTGACTGTGAGTGTAACTGGTATGTAAATATGGTGTTCTTTAAATATGAACACAACATGACAGAGTTTATATTCAAGAGGTTGACTTCACAGTGCCACTGATGTGCCCCTTGTTGTGCTGGGTCACGCTATTCAAGCAGAAGATATTTGCTGCAGAACTGAACTCTGATCACCAATACACCTGTGTTTATTCTGGGCAGAGAGGCTTGGACTAAGCTATATGGAAGTGTCATTTTATTTGGTTTAAAAAATCCCATTGACTAGGAACATTTTCTTATGATATTACGGTACATTTATACTGGCAAAGCCATCTTCATTGAGACCAGATTTTTCAAGTTTAGTTTACATTGCATGCAATGTTTATCAAAATACATAGCTTTAAGAGTTTAAAAACGTTAATAAATTATGTATCTCAGCTTTTCCATAATTTACATTCAGGACTGAATGTTGTCAAGACATGTTTTTGAAAACTTGATTTCAAGTTTAAAAATTGCTATAATTTACTAACTAAATAAACACACTTTTTTTTTTTTTTCTGAAATGGTAGCAGCAGAATGTGAGACATTCTTTATTACTGACATCACTAATGCTCCAAGGCTAGAGCTATGGCTCAAATCCTGAAGAATTTGTACCTCAAACCTGTACCACTGCCAGTTCAAGGTTATTATATTCATCCATGTATTTGGTTATTTTTTGCAGTAAATTCCCAAACACCTATGCTATTTTTATTGTAAGAGTTTTTTTGGGTTTTTTTTAAGAAATCCAGCACATCCTTCTGAGGAGAGAGTTATTATTACTACTGTAAAATCAATTAGAATGCATTTGCATGGCTTAATTGACCTTGAATAATGCAAACGCTTCCACTCCAGTTGACATGAGATGGAAGGAAAAGGCAGTGAGACTTGCATAATCTTCCTAGTAAATTCAAAGTGCTAAAATGAAAGGAAAACGGACTTAGAATTTGTCTTAAATCACTTTTCTCTTTCCCCAGTGATGCAGATACAGTAGGAATCTGAAAAGAATTTGGTTAGCCCTCAGGAAGGAACAATTACTTTTAATTTCAAGACATTTAATAATGGCTGACATTTGCTATGGTCCGTGGAATTCTTCTTTATAAAGATTAAGGTTTCAGAAATGGTAGTCAGGTTATTTTAAGTTTATAGTAAATTTTAAATTATTATTTTCTGTTAGTGAGTGCTACTCACCATGCTATCTCTCCATGCACTTCAGGGCAATGCTGAGTTTTACTGAGATGCCTAAGCAGCTTTATTGTTGATTTGCTCATCCATGCATCCATCCACAATGTGTAATTCCTTTCCAAAGCTCTCTGAGATGCTTTTGTTTCTCTCTACCCTGTGATGACAACTCTTGAGTTCAATAAAATTCTTACATTTTAAAGAGACATTATAGTTACTTCCAGTGTTTTCCTTTGGTGCTGGTGGAAGAAGAGCTTCTGGCTGATAACTTCTTGACTGTCTTTCCTCAAATTTTATTAATATTAAAATATTATAAATAGTAATGGCAAAAGGTAGTGTAGAATTAACACTGGCCGATTACAGGATGAGGATGGTCACTTCACAAACAAGGATATGGACAAGGCAGAGGTGTTTAACCCTTTACCTCTGCTTTCAACACGCATAATGGACCAAGGTGGTCTCAGTGCCCTGAGCTGGAGGGCCATGACTATGAGAATGATTAACTTCCAGTTAACCCTGAGCTTGTGTGGCATCTGCCGCTCCAGCTGGATCCCTTAAAATCTATGGGGCTTGATGGAATTCATCCAAGAATCCTTAAAGAGCTGCTGATCTTACTGTAAGTCCTTTCTCAATGATTTATGAGTGATCTTGGGAATCTGGAGAGGTCCCAGCTGATTGGCAGCTTGAGAATGTTGTCCGTATTTTCAAGAAGGACAGGATGGAGGACCTTGGAAACTGGAGGCCTGTCAGTCTCTCTTCAGTGCCCAGTAAAATCATGACAAAGATTACTGTGGGATGTATTGAAAAACACAGTCATCAGTCACAGCCATCACAGCTTCATGAGGGAGAAGTCCTGCTTGTTGAACCCAATTTCCTTCTACACAGGGTAACCACCTAGGTGATCTAGAAAAAGCAAATTTTTGGACTTCAGCAAAGCTTTGGATACTGTCTGTCACAGGACCCTTTTGGGCAAGATGTTCAGTACACAGCTGGACAACCATGCACCTTATGGGGTGGGTGAGCAACTGACTCATGGGTCAGGCACAAAGATGAGACTGAGGGGAGACCTCATTGAGATCTTCAGCATCTCACAAGGGCAAAGTGGAGGGGCAGACAGTGATGTAATCAGTGACAGGACTCAAGGAAGTGGCTTGAAATTGTGTCAGGAAAGGTTTAGATTGGATATCAAAAAGAGGTTCTTCACCCAGAGGGGGGTTGGGCACTGGAACAGGCCCCCCAGGGAAGTCATCACAGCACTAAGCCTGACAGAGTTCAAGAAGTGTTTGGACAATGCTCTCAGTCAGAGGGTGTGACTATTGGGGGGTCCTGTGCAGGGTCAGGAGTTGGATTCCATGCTGTCACCATGTTGTGGGCTGGTTTTTCTGAAGGCACATATCTTCCTTTCTAAGTCTACAGTCATATTTCAGAAAAAAAAAGCACACAGTGTTAATCTAGTTTTGATTTTTTTTTTGTTGGATTTAGTGAGTTCTATTGGTGACTTTTCTTATTCTAATGTTATGATTGCCTTGAAGCTACATTGCTTATGGTAATTCTAACCACACTGGTATAGTTGAAAAACAATAATCTGAATATAGGAGTTACTGGAGTGCACATTACTAACCTTTCTCTTGCACAGCTGCAGTATCTATGGAGAAAATTTGGCATTCTTTTGTATTAGTAAGCCTCCCTCCTCAGCTCATCAAAGGTCTGAACTAAGTCTGAACATGTATTTCTCAACCTCGCATATCAGTCATTCCCTGATTTTTTCTGATTTTGTTTCCTCAAATTAGCAATATTTCTTTCACTGAAGTCTTCTGTGGTCTTGTTGATGAATGCTATCATTTATTCTATTTGTGGGAAAAATCTTAAACAGTTGATGGGAGTTGTCTGCAAAGCTACAAAGGTTCTTCAAATACTGGAACTGCTTTACAAAGAAGCTTCTTTTTACAGTTCTCCAGCCTTATTAGAAACTCAGGACTGCGTAAGGGTTTCAGAGTGTACCTAGTGATTCATATCACTATCCTTGTACCACATTTTTGCTCATGGGAGGCTGTTTGGGACTGTGGAACAGTGGAAATCTAGTGGCCTTCTTATTTCAGAAAGAAAAACATATAATTAATATATTATGCTTTAGAAGGCCTATTTTTTTTTCTTTTACAGTATTTCTAATTATTTTGAGTATTCCATCATCCTTTTTGCTGACATTTCAGTAAATGTATGAGAACAAACATTAAAGCGCAATCAATGCAAGTGAGACTTTAATTAAACTATTGACTCAGGATATTTCATTCTGAATATTATTGAACTCACATTCTCTCACATTTCATTGATTAACTGCATTTAAATGTAAGTTTTGATTTCACATAGCCTTTATTATTTTTAATGAAGATAATCTTGTCTTTGAAAATGGCAATTTATTTCTGAATCAATGTTAGTGACAATATAGTCTTCACTCGATTATTTCTTTTAGGAAACTACTTGGAACAAGTAAAAGTATACTTTGAACTATTCACATTTTTTTTTCTTCTACAGGCAATGTAAGGCCTTTTGACATAATTTCTTTTAAGCAAATATTATTAATCCCTGTAAAGTGTATCTGTGAAGGACAAGTAAGGATTGAACAGAACAGGAGCTTGAAATCATTGCAAGTTCAAGTACCTGGAAAATTTTATCTCATAAAAGGAAAGCATTTTAAAATATATTTAAATAAATGGTTTGTAGTAGAAATGGTGACCATTTCAGTTCAGTATAAGCAAAGCAAAACATTTGACCTCTCTTTTTATAACAGCAGGTTTTGTTTGAAAAATTATCTAGCCTAAGAATTATTTGAACTTCCAAAGTGATAAGCCAACTTTTTGAGAATCAAATGACATTTTTTTTTAACATTTATTTTAAACTTTGGTGTTTTTTTCTTTGTGCTTCATTAATAAACCACAACTCTCAAACATTTAAATGTTAACCTGATTACTTCTTCTGCTTTCTTTACCATAATTAGGGTTTCAAGTGTACCATTTTGTATGGGTCTATGTTAGTGCCCTGCTATGTCTGCATCCTTAGCCTGGCCCACTAGATTGTGACACCACGGTCAGATATGAGGTAGGCCTGCTCTAGGATATTGACAACCTTGTTGGATTTATTTACATATTTACAAGTTACATCCCACCAAACTGTACACATTGCTTTTGTTTAAACTAGTAGCTTATTATCCCAATTTTTACATCAAAGGAAGAAAAATAAGCACTTTTAAAATACATCTCATCTCATCTTGAGGTAGATGTCTGCAACAGACCACTTACATCACACACAGTGTCTGTTTATCCTCAGCAATTTTAGAGAGTGCTCAGGGTGGTTTGCTTAAAAATTAATATCTCTAGGGCAACAGTCTGAAACCAGGTGAGATGAATCTTAACATCCATGAGCAGCTATAGTCTCCTTTAAAGGCTTTAAATAAATTGGCTCTCTTAGCAAATGCATAATCACTTCCAAAATATTTATCACCCTACTAAGAACTTTGAGTCGAATGAAATACATTTTCTCTGCTTCGAATGTTTATCTTCTAGTTTTACAGTAATAGCTGCACTGGGATGACATCTTTAAGTATCATGTTGTTTTATGTAAGATCCAAGCATTCCAGTAAGCCAATTTTTAAAATAAACCCTATCTGCTTTTAAGGTGAGTAATTTGTTAATAATAATCTTGTCCCATCAGCAATAATTCTGTGAAGAGATCTAAAAATTGTAGGATTTTTTTCTTTTGTTCAGGAGCTGTTCTTTCATATATATGAAATGATGAATAAAATTCTCTCTTAAATCTAGGGATTTGGGTAACTCATTATTAGAAATTCAGACTCTTGCAAACTCTCAATGAAAAGAATCAAAATAAATTCAGAGTTTTTCCTGCTGAGAAGTACTTCTAGTGTCAGTGATTAAAGGATTGTTCTCAGGGAACTGCAGAGGAATTGTCTTGCAGCATTTGTTAAATTAAGCCTATTTTATTGGTCTTTTTGTGCCTCAAAAGGACCTCTCAGATTAAGATGAGTTGAATTCTTGTCATACAGTGACAAATTCATATGGTCTCACTTTTGCAAGCACTGAACAGATGCTGCTCATGTTGAAATCCATGAGTGCTATGTGAAACAGTGCTTCTACAAATTCAGGCCAAAAGGCTGTAGTGCAGTGTTACTATACCTAGTCAACGTTGTTGGATTTGAATTTTTCCCTTAAAAGTCTTTAGGCTAAACCCCCTCAGATTAATGTGAATGCTTGAGGGTGTTGGAGCACAATTTTACACATGCTCACACACAAGATGCATAGTCTGAAGAGCAGAAGCCCATCTGAGCATTCACAGTGGCAGTGAGCACACTCATATTGTGATGAAAGATTTGGCCTCCACAGCTCAAGGAAAACTTTGTCAGTGCATAAATAATCACAGAATCACAGAATTAACGAGACTGGAAAAGACCTTTGAGATCATCAAGTCCAACCTATGAGTAAAAACTCTTCCTGGCAATTTCATATGGGAAAGTATATCAATGATGGGAAAAAAAAATTATAAATGTTTGTATAATATAGAAATTTTCATACATGTATAAACATACAATAAATATAAAGCAGAGGCTTGTCAATCAATAATGTCAAGTTGTTAGTACAGTAGCTACTGCTGAAATTACTAGCTAGCAGGGTCACATTCCATTTTGTATTGTCTTGAAATGTCTTCAAAGGATCCAATACTCATTAGCTTTTGTTGTTAATATTATTACCACCTTTTAATGATAGTTTACACCACATGTCTGCTTCTATATGTATATACAGCTGTGTGATTGCAGCATTGGATTGCTGGGAACTATGCAATATAACACATTTAATTAACAACATTGTAAAATATTCTTAATTACATGTACTCTAGCTACTTCTTTCTCCATCTTTCACTGCTTTCCAGGACTGTATGAGGAACAGGATGGGTGAAAAAGAAATTGAAGGTTTTTTTTTTTAGGCATTTGTCTTATTAGTTTTTGTCTTGTTTCCGTGAAGCGCTTAAAAGTAATTTCAATTTCTTTGTAAATTACAAACTGGCATCGATTGTCTTGTAAAATCTTTGCAAACAATACAACAGTAATGTATATGGCACTTTATGTGGTTTGAGGAAAGCAGTACATCTGGAAGGAAAAGTGTTTGTTTCCATTGAGAAGGGTATGCTGTGAGGTAGTATAAAGATTTTCTAGAAGAATGAACTTCTCTGTTGTACTTGCAAGCAGAAGAGCATTATTTTGTTTTTGTTTGCTCTATTAATCTTACATACTGTACTTAGCCTGTCAAGATCTCCTTTTAGAGTTCTCTCCATGACCTGTGAAACATGACAGATGAACCATGAAAATTAGACTCGTGTGTACTGAGTTACTTTGTGGTACTGGTGGTTCTTTTGTAAGTTCAGCTAATACAGCTTCACAGGTCAGCTGTGGGTTATAATTGAGTTAGATCATGTCCTTGTGGCTTTGAAACTGTAGATCACGCAGTGACACACTAAAACTTGTAACACACTAAAACCAGTCACAAGTAACCATAGCTTGAACTATTTCAAGTAGTGTCTTACTTCGGTGCTACAAGTTGTTACTTTAAATGTAGGTATAGGTTTGTTCAGAAATATATGTATTTATAGAAATAATTTTTATAGGCAAATAAATCCCATTACCTTTGCAGTTGCCTCATATGGTGTGGTTTAATTAATGTAATGCAAAATTTTGCTTATTTTGAAAAAAGATGGAAGAATTTATCGCAGGTTTAGAAAAGAAAAATATCACATTTTGGCAAAGAATGGATTATATTTAATTTATGACATTCTTGGAAAATATTAGAAAGTTTTAACTAATGTAATTTGAGGTCTGGGAAGCCACATATTCTGCAAAAGTGGCTTTGTCTGTTGTGGTGCTCTTTTTAAATATTATGTTTCTGGTAGAAATAAGCTGTGGTCCTCATTAAAGTTCTTCCTTCCAGTTAGGTTAAGTTTACATGATCAGTCTTATGGATTTTTTATGGATTATTTTCTCTTGTTCTCCCAGATGAATCTCACTGTTTCTAGAGAAGCAACACAACACTGACTCCAAATTTCCCTCCAAATGCTGTAGTGTACCTACAGTGCCAATTGCTTATCAGTGGGAACTTTGCCTTGAAAAGCAGAAATTACAGTATTAGTGATCCAGAGTGGGAATTCTCATGATGTGAAACACATCTATTCCCAGAGCAGTATCTGCCCTGCAGACAGTGGACGTGCCAAGTGTCATTTGCCGGTGTGCTTCCAAACTGGGATTGCAACTTTTCCAAGGAGTTGACACTGAAAACACAGATGGATGACCATGTCTCAGGGGGAGACAGGGCAGACAGTTCTGCTGTGGGGGTTACAGCAGCCCCAGGCCACCAGCAGGGCTCCCATGCCCGCCGTGGTGTGTGTTGCATTCCACTGCGCATAACGGCAAGGGTTTTTTTTAAAAATAGATGGCCAGGAACGAAATTAAGCCAAACAAGACAAACACTGTATCTGAGAATTGTTTATTGTTTAATGGAAAGACAAAATGAAAAGGAGTTATCCTACTAAAGAGAGCTAGACAGAGACAGAGGAAGAAAAATGGGAATGTGGGGGACAGAGAGAAAGGAGATGGAGAGAAGAAGAGAGGGGACAGAGAGAAAGGAGATGGAGAGAAGAAGAGAGTGTTACCAGCAGAGGTTGGGGAGTGCCCTCGATGTCCAGGAGGCAAGGGCTCTGTGTGTTGCCTTCCTGGGCACGGCTCCTGCAGCTACGGGTGGCTAGACATGATGTGAGGGGTACTCGGGCAGGAGGTCCAGAACTCTGGACAGGGTCACAGCGAGGATTGCAGCAGCAGGCTGGATCAGAGGCAGACAGATTGGACACAGGGAGCTCAGGCAGGGATGCAGGGGTGAAGCGGCAGGACCTTGGTCAGGAGCACAGGGACAGCACAGATGCGAGGGTGAGCAAGAGACAGCGAGGGCTGGAGAGCCAGAAGGCAGACTGGGGCCAGGGCAAAAGGCATAAGACTCAAAAAGCCCTGATTCAAAAGCAAGTTTTGAGAAAGCAAGTCTCAAAGAGACAAAGCCATGAGCTCCACAGCCCCCCCCCCCCCCCCCCCCGAGGCCTGTGACTCAGTTACTTTTCATGGCCTCTCTCAAGCCTGCCTGCTGACAGGACACCACCGGCCCAGTCCAACCTTCCACCATCTGACTGGAGAAGCCCCTGTGGGCAGTTCAGTGTCTCCAACTGCCTGTCCCAAGTGAGGTGCTGGCAGGCAAAGTTCTCTCAGAGAAATGGCTTCTTTTAGTTGCCTCCTGTATGTGGCACATGTGCGACCCCTCTCCCATGTGCCTCTGACAACCATTGTTGAGGCATAACAAAAGTGAATTGGATCCTCGCAGTGTGTCAGCCTGCTGCAGCGGCCGCGTGGCTCTGCCAGGAGGGGTCATCAGCATAAAAACAGGTCTTCCAATGCAGCCAAAGCTCGGCATAGCGAGCTGAGATGGAAAAAAAATTAAGCCATTGCAACAAATAAAAGGGTGGTCAGAGCTCCTACCTGGAGGCATAGTATGGACTGGGTTTGTTGCTGCAGCCAGAGCTGTGTCACTCTAGGCTGTAGGTTTTTCTGGGCTTTGGATGCTCAGCTGTGGGGCTGACTTGAAAAAATACCTGCTGTAAAGATAGAAGCCTGCCCTGGAGGCAGAATTGTCTGCTAACAGCGATGAAAGCTTCGCTGCTCTTGACTTGCCCTGAGGGTAGAGGCACACAGTGTCACTTCCAGCTCCACAGCAGCTCTGCACTGCATGGCTGCCGTGCTACTCATGCAATGCAAAGTGCCTCCACAGTAGGGATTCTCCTGTAGTATAGCAGGAAATATCCAGCAAAGGAATACATTCTGGGTTCTGATGGGTTGTGCAGACCTGCCTCCATATGCATGCTCCCAATTTTCAAAAAGTCTGGAGAGTAAAAGGAACTTGTTTCCCCGATTCCATCTCCAAAGTATTTGTTGTCTCATGTTTATCAAGGCTGTTTATTATGTTTGTAGTGTCAACCTGTCTTGTCTAATCTGAACTTTGCTTTGATATATATAACTCGACTAAAAAAAAAGACAAGCTTGAAGTAGGGATATGCATTTATGAATAAAAGAGACATTTATTTATTACTGTGTGAAAGAGGGCCTCACTGTGTTCTTCACTTGGTTTTATAACCTCTGGGGTCAGGCTGTATGTCAGAGACACCTGGATGCAGACTTGTGGGGCTGAGGAGAATTAGTTTATCTTTATGACATAACTGTGTTTTACAAGAAAAAGCTTGTGTTGACATCACTCTGCTGCTTTTAAGGTAGGGGAGTGAATTAGCTTTCCTCACCTCTCTAGGCATCTGTACCATAAGGCCGCAAAAATCCCTGTGTTCCAGATTGCTTTTATTGGCATATGATTTTTGTGAGCAGAAGTACTCAGATTAACTGATTCACTGTCAGTGTGCTTTTGTCCACTAAAGAAATGAATCACAGCCATGAGTTTTTTAATTTATTTTTTTCAGCTTTAATATTCTAAACTGATTCACTCAACTGGAGAGACTAGATTTAAAAAAAACAAAACCAAGGTGGTTTATTGTAGTTTTGGCTGCTCCATTTGCATTATTTCAATTACGTTTTAATGAATTTGTTAAGTAACACTAACCTGGATCAAAATGTTTGGCTTGAGTGATTGAATTTAACTTGGAATCTCTGCCTAATCATTTTTAATCACTACAGGATTGAGTCCTGTAGTTTGAAATTAGTCAGTAACTTTAAGATTGGAGTTACAGAGTCTTTTGAATCATTTACTTGCTAAACTCCTACAAAAATTGTAATGAATATCTGGATTTATTAACAGAAGAAAGCAGTTAGAAGTAGGGGAAATTGTGCTTTATACAATGCTGCATGCATGCACATTATAGGATTCATTTTGAACTTTTACAGGTGATATTTGTGGGTGTAAATATTTTTCAGTATTTTTCTTTGAATACTAATAAGGAAGCAAATCTCTTGCAACAGAGGGAATTATTAATGCTTGAAGGCGGTTTAAACAACTTCAAAAAATTTCTAAATGTCTCAAAGACCTGACTTTGAAGAATGACTAAGTAAGGTATCATATAAGTGATGGTTCACTGATTGCCAGCCAAATTATTAATTCCAGTAGCAGATCAGTGAAGAGACACAGTAAAGAAAGATGTGTGCAAAGAATAATGTCATTTTAGTGACAACATAAAGAAACAGAAGACTTCAAATACATTGATTAAGGCATCGTATCATGTACTTTGTATGTTAGCACTCTTGAGGCAGTTTGTCCTCTCCAGCAAGAGGACCTTCTGCAGTGCTCTGAGTCCCAATTGTTATAGGACTGAGTCAGAATTCAGCTAAAATACAGAGTACAAGAGCCATATAGGGGATCTTATTTCAGTGTGAAACACAGTTTGTTGGTGGGTGTGGGATTTCTGTTTGTTTGTGGGTTTATTTATTTGGATTTTGTTTGGTTGGGGTTTTTTTTTGTTTGTTTTTTTTGGTGTTTTTTTTAGGCAATAATTTAAACTGTAAGTAAAACTGTTTCAGAGACAAAAAGGAAAGCATGACATGAGCATTTAAATAGGGGCTGTCCTACTGGACAGAGCTGAGTTCTCATTAAAAAAAAAGTATTTCCTACATCTTTCACAGACTTTACATAACTTACTAAAATGGTGATCAATTATTTTTTAGATTTTGTTCATGGTTTTAGTAAGAGATAACATAGCTTTTCAAGAGATCACCCCCAAAATTGCCTGCCTTGTGTACAAGCAAGCATAGGGTTTTTTCACGCTCTCTACTTCCACCTGCTGAAATTGTTTCAGTTTCCAATCTAATCAGCTCTTTACTCCTCTTCAGACCAGCTGTAACAAATCAAAAGGAGATAATAGTGTAAGTCAAGTTCAGGAAGTTTCAAATCTGATCAGAATATCTGTTTGGCTGCATCCTACGTCAGTGCCTACAGCAGTAAGTTACTAAAATACAGGAAATTACATTCTTGAGAATTAAGTGTTCAAGAGATGAGCTAAAGAAACATGGTTTGAGTTTGTTTTTGGGTTTTTTTTTTGTTTTGTTTTTTTTTTTAATTTGTTTTTTTAACTAGTGATAAGGTGCTGCTCAGTTTCTTAGGTGTGTTACTACATTCTCTCCATGAATGTTAAAATGATAAATGATTGCTGCCTTGTCAATATGGGAGCATGAAATTCGGTTAGCATGTAGGAAAATATGATCTTTGCATTTTAATGTTGGATTTCATACTTCTTGCTTATGAAACTCATGTCTTTGCTTTTAACTGAAATTTGAAATTATCATGTGAATTAAGAACTCCAGTATTGCAAATCATTGAGAAAGAAAAAAGATGAATAGGGTGAAACTTGTGATAAAGTTGCAGTGCCTGTGACTATAAGCTGAATTTATAAAGGAATATTTCTATAAAAACGTTTACTCTATTACTTAATATATGCTGAATAGATTTAATTATTTAGATCACTAACTTATATGAAAAGTCTTTAAGACTTTTTTCTGAGAGTGATTTTTGCATGGGCGTGACTATCAATACCAAAAGTGTGTTTCAGTAGTTAACTGTTGCTTATGAAGCTGTTATTTAGATTTGTTGTTTTACAGGACTAAGGGGTAGATGAAACTTTCAGTTTCCTGTATAAGTATGTATATTTCATTAAACCACTAATTTCATCAGTGGTTTTCAGCATATATACCTAAAATAGGATGTCAGATATGGGATAAATTTACAATTTGATTTATCTCATAAAGTAGCTTTTATTCTTTAGCCTTTCCTAGTAGGGAATTGATCCAGTGTTTGATATGAGGTATCACCTAAGTGTTACAAGTTTTCAAGATAGCATTTTTGCTGCTATGTTATTATAGAGTACTGCGTATCCAGTAGCACTGGCTCTGCTCTGGCTTTCCAGGAGAGAATACTACACATAGTATATAAGGGCATACATTTGAATTCACTGAAAAAGATGTCTGGGCTTGTATTTCTGTGTATTTGTAAAGTACTGTAAATAAGAAAGCCTATCAAAATTATGTAATGGAGCTATGATAATTTATGATCAGTAATGCCAAATGAACCAAATGATTAAGAAACCGATTTGAGTTCAATCCAAACCACACGAAGGGGCAAGAATGACAGTCTTTGTAATCTGCTCGAGGTAATGATCATATTTCCTAATGATTCTTAATAGGCAGCCAAGGACCATCCCACTATGATGCTTTCCTAGCTTCTTTGTTTATTTGTGATGATATTCATATCCTGACTCCTATGCTTACCTTGTGTTTGCTGTGAATACCTCTGCTGTTCCTCTCTGTTGGAGTTGAAACTGACTTTTTAGCACTGAAGCCTCTCCTTTTACCTATGGCAGCATGGAATACTGTTTCCATAGCACAGAGGCTATTCTCCTTTGAAATGCCTCCTGTATGCTTTTAAATTCAGGGAGATTTTTGTGTTCAGAGTGGTGTATAAACCTAGTGAGAGGTTTTATAACTAAATGGCTCTCATGTTCATCTAGAAAATCATCATGAATCTCTACCCATTTCTATATGTTTGGAAGCAGTGAAAATAAATAATCTGCAACTCTGCGTGTTCCATTCCTACTGCCAATGGCAACATTAATAAGGGTCATGGCTTGTGGATTTTTAACCTTTGTAGTGCCCTGCCTTGCACCAGAAAGATGTAAACCAACAGAAATTTATTTGTTAAGTGATGTAAATATGCATGTTGCTGGCTTCTTCTAAAATGTTACAAAGTGGAGTTGCAAACTTCTGAAGTAGATATTAGTAAAACCTATTCAAGCCCTGAAAAATCATACAGCAGAGTAGAAACCAGTACTTGGGAATTGACTGCAGACTTAATCAGCTCTTCATAAAAGTCATTTGGTCATTAAAAAAAAAAAAAGATAAAGTTTACATAGCGCAACATATTAATTGTCTCCTGACAATATATATTTTGCAAAGCATTAGTGGCATATTATTGCAGGATATTATTGACTGTGGTTTAGAAATCCCAGGTATTAAAAACAAACTGCTCTGTCATCTTGTTAATGTATCCTTCCTCAATTACTTCTAAGTAATTAGGGTTTTTCTTTTAACTTATTCTCCAGCTCATTGCCAAATTGAAATAGCTTAAAAAAAAGGAATTTCCATAATTTTTCCCCAAATAACATTTTTGATTGAGTATCAATATAGTTTTTATTGTTGCTTCATCTAAATTTACATTCTTTTGAGTTCATCAGTTGTTGCGGAATTTTACACTGCTAGTACCATCCTAGTTGGTAAAACTAGAATCTCAGGGGAGTTTGCATACATCCATAACTTCGGCTGATTTTTATAGTCCTTTTCATCCTGTGCTCAGTATTTACTGTTTTAAAATCACAAGTAGCACTTGTGATTTACGTTCTACCCAGACTGTATGCTTTCTTTTACTCACCATTTGTCTGCATAGTGAAAATAGTAACTTAAAATTCTAACCTCTATCCATGCAAAATCCTATGGATCTCATTGTTTGAAGACAAGAAATGTAGTTTAACAGGAAAGAGAATTCAACAGTCTGGGTTTTTCCATGAGAAATATAGCAATTAAAAAAAAAAATGAAACCCAAGAAACAGGTAAGTCCCATTCCATAACAGTTTGAATACAGAAGTTTTAGCTACCTTTTTCTAACTGTTTTGAAAATTCCTGCAGACATACTCTTCAACCAAAACTGTACTTTCTATTGTTCAGTTTTTATTTAATATTGCTTTATGGTAAAATCAGGCAGAAATTTGATGCTGTTGATGCAACTGCGATACAAATGGTGTGTTGTAACTGCCAGAAACTCTTCAGATCTTTCAAGTAGTGAACCAGAAAAAGCTTTGGTCCTAGTTCTTGGTTATCAATTCTTAGTTGCATGCGACTCATCCATATGACTCATTTTCTTCTACAGATTTCAGTCGCATATTTGGTACATATTACTTTTTAAGATAATAAATTATGAACACATGTTGTACAATATGCTTTGTATTTTAATTAAAAACAATAAACCATGTATCTGCATACCTAGCTGCTACATTAGATTGAAAATGAAAAGCTGTGTTAAGGAGTTCTGTGAGACAGAAGTAAGAGATACCATAGAAAAGCCTGCATATAATATTTCAAATTTGATTTGTAATTTGGAAGAGGTATTATTGTTAATAATTTCTGCAAGAGGAGGCAAAGAGATTTATTTTTTATGCCCTAAATCTTTTCTCTTCATCCTCTTATCATCCGTGTTTGCATTCCATCACCTGGTGATCACAGTGTATTGCTATTAAAAAAATTATCCTATCTGGGTTCAAAAATATTTTAGCCATTAGTGTGTTGCAGTACCAACAACTTGTCATTGCTGGCTTAACCCAGAGCTGAATCCATAGAAAGGAGAACAAAGGTATCAGCTTTATTTGATTGTCTTTAAATTACTCTCTCATCTAACTACAGTATGAATGGCTGAAACATTATATTATATAGCTCTTAATGCCTGTGGAAAAAATAAGAAAACTTGAAAAAAGTTTGAAAAAATTGCTATTTAAATTTTTTTCTTTAATTTGATAAAATATCTAGGGAAATGAATCAGTTGTTTACACATCAATCTGTTGCATTTTGCTTGAAAGAATTTATTCCTTTCTATACCATCTTACCATTCTAATTACTTTGAGTAAAGGTTTTCCTATTTATCTATGATCAAGCCCTTCACCTTAAAAAAGGATAACAACAGGAACAAATATGAAAGAAACAATCAGACCTTGTCTCTGTGTCTGCTTTGTGAAAATGTTCCTGGTGATTCTAAGCAACTGAATTACAGGATTATGAATGCAAAGTTATTTTATGAAATTATTAACCTGCCATAGTAAATAAACAAATAAACACCAGAATAAACAAATTTACCAGAATTATCTCAGTGGTTTGATGGTAGTGGCACACTAGGCTTTGAGAAGAGTGTCTCCTTTGCCTTATGGTAATACTGCCTGTCTTGGTTTGAAAGAC
>WBNO01017864.1:1901-31311 GCA_013400575.1 Peucedramus taeniatus | reverse complement strand
TCCTGTGCTTCAGTTTATTGCCATTGCTCCTTGTCTTGTTTCTGGGCACCACTGAAGAGAGTCTGGCACCATCCTCCTGACACCCACCTTTGGGATATTTCTATGTATTGATGAGATCCCCTCTCAGTCTTCTCTTCTCCACACCAAACAGTCCCAGCTCCCAGAGTTTCTCCTCATGAGAGAGAAGCTCCAGACCGCTGATCATCCTTGTGGCCCTCCACTGGACCCTCTCCAGCACCTCCTTGTCTCTCTTGTGCTGAGGAGCCCAGAACTGGACACAGCACTCCAGGTGTGGCCTCACCAGGGCTGAGTAGAGGGGGAGGATCACCTCCCTCGACCTGCTGGCCACACTCTTCCCAGTGCACCCCAGGATGACATTGGCCCTCCTGGCCACAGGGGCACTGATGGCTCATGGACAACTTGTGGTCCACCAGGAGTCCCAGGTCCTTTGCCACTGAGCTGCTCTGTAGGAGGTCAGCCCCAGCCCGTGCTGGCACATGGGGTTGTTCCTCCCCAGGTCCAGGACCTGGCATTTGCCCTTGTTGAGCCTCATCAGGTTTCTCTCTGCCCAACCCTCCAGGTGATCAAGGACCCATTGAATGCAGCAGAGCTTTCAGATGGATCAGACACTGCCTCCAGTTTAGTGTTACCAACAAACTTGCTGAGGGGGCATTTGATCCCTTCCTCCAGATCACTGATAAATAAGATTGGTCCCACTATTGATCCTTTGGGAATACCACTGACTGCAGGCCTCCTGCTGGACTCTGCTTCACTGGTCATGACCCTCTGAGTTCTGTCTTCAGCCAGCTCTTGGTCCACCTCATTGTCCCTTCCTCTAATCCATATTTCCTGAGCTTACCTATAAGGATGTTATGGGAGACAGTATCAAAACCCTTGCTGAAGCTCAGGTAGGCAACATCCACTGCTCTCCCCTCGTCGACCCATCCTGCCATACTGTCATAGAAGTCTGTCACATTGGTCCAACCTGATTTGCTTTTGGTGAATCCATCCTGACTACTCCTGTGTCCCTGGTGACCTTCTTGTCTTCTGTATGCTTTTTGATGATCTCCAGAATGATCTGTTCCATCACCTTTCCAGGAGCTGAGGTGTGGCTGGATGACTGGCAGTTTCCCAGGTCTCCTTGCCATTTTTGAAGACAGGAGTGACACTGACCTTCCTTCAGTCATCAGGCAATTCTCCCATTCTCCATGATTTTTCAAAGATGATGGAAAACAGCAGATCAACAACATCTGACAGCTCTCTCAGCATCCATGGGAGGATCCCATCAGATCTCATGGATTTAAGGTGTTAAGTCTGCCTAGCTGATCTCTAAGCCAGCCCTCAACAGCCAAGGGGAAGCCTTCCTTTCTCCAGCCTTCCTCTCTTACCGCTGAGGTCTGGGACTCACGAGGGCCGGTCTCAGCAGTAAAGACAAGCAAAATTGGGCGTTCAGTAATCTTACCTTCTTTATGCCTTCCATCACCAGAACACCCATCTGGTTCTGCAATGGTCCTGCATTTTGCCTAATCTTTCTTTTGCTGTTGATAAAATTGTAGAAGCCCTTCTTGTTGTCCTTGATATCCCCTGCCAGACTCAGTTCCAAGTGGCCTTGGCCTTCCTCATTGTATCCCTGCAACTCTGTGTTCGTAGAGTCCTTCCGTGTGGCCTGTCCCTTCTTCCTCATCGCATGTATTTCTTTCTTGAGTTTGAGTTTTACTAGGAGTTCCATGCTCATCCATGCAACTCTCCTATTCCCTTTGCCCAATTTCTTTATCATGGGTATACACTAGCCTAGAGCTTGGAGTGCTTTTAAGCAATGTTGCAAAAGCAGGTAGCAGGAACAAGTAAGAATTACATTTTACCAGCAGATTCAAGAAAGCAAAACCTGCATTTAGTATTCTAGTGTTCTTCCATTACTGTACTATGGGACTGTGCTATGTGCTTGATTTTTATTAGGCACATGGTTGTTTTGACAAGTGACATGAAATTCTCTTGCTTGTTAGACCTTCTGATGCTTTTTAACATTTATGGCTATTTTTACAACATATTTGGATGAAAAGAACCAGAAAAGTTGATGACATTTCTTTTAATTTCCTAATGTTTTTCAGGACTGCATATTACACAGGAGTCTCGTTGGTGATCTGAAAGCATTCATAGATAAACACGGGTTTGATGTACTTGTCATTTTGGCCAGCTGCTTGTCAGATGAGAAGCAAACAAAACAACAAATAGCAGTATACTCGGAAAATGTAGAGCTAGGCAATCAAGTAAGTACCTGGAAAAAAGAATCAGATGTTTTTCCTGGAAAAAAAAAGTTGGGTTTTTTTAAAGTAGTCTTTATCAAGGTGTTGATTAATTAAGTGAGATAAAAATGTAGCAACAGTTGACCAGCAGCTGAGCAGCTATTTGAAGTGGCTGCATTATTTACATGGTAAGAGAACAAAAGATTGTGATATTTCTTATTGCTTCACACCAAGCTAATAGAAAAAGGTTATGAGAAATACTGACAGAGACAAGATTTTTCAGTTCAGTTGAAATGTTGTTTTGAGGTTTTTTCCCCACTAGTTTTGAGTTGGGTTTGTATTGTGATTTACACCAATGCGTCTTTGGCAATGAATGATAAGCAAACACCTTTTAAATGGTAATGACCAGAACTCATATAAGTATATGGTACTCATAAAAAATTCAAGCTCTGAAATTAAAATTAATTCTTACTATCATGTAAATTTATCCAGAGCTAGGTGCTTTCCATTTTTTACACTTTATTTATCCCCAGGTGGAAGAGACTATTTCAGTGGCAACTTTTTGAACCTTTTTCTCATTCATGAAAACTTGTGATTTTAGGGACAGGTGGCTAAGTGACTCCGTGGTTCTCAAGGTCAATATAAATGCATTTATTTATTTTATTAATATAATTACCCCATTCTAGAACTACATTCCTAAATTAATTACATACATTTTACTCAGATTTCTTAAGGAAACAACCAAATATTTACTTGTTTTTTCTATTATGAACAAGAAGTGAACCAAAAAGTCAAATGGTATAATTTCTGACCAATCATATAACAAATATTTTGTTTTGATCTTCTTTTGCAATACATCATCTATTTGGGGATCATAATAAGGATGCTACAGTGAAATGGCCAAGCAATAGGTTAATAGGAAGATATAGGTATGACTATATTACATGATGAAGTAGTCAATATGTGCCTTATGTCCATGGCTGCAGTGACTTCTGAAATATCCCATTTTTCAACAGATCTGCTGTGAATTAGAAGAATGTCAGAATCCTTGTTTGGAGCTGGATCCTCTAGAATGTGAATGTGACCAAATTCTCATTTATCATCAAGAAAATTCTTCAGTGACCTGTGATCAAATTTTTCATATAATTAAAGAAGTTATAAATAGAACGCAACCAGAAATGGTATCAAACAGTAGAACTTCTTCTACTGAAGCTGTTGCTGGAAGTGCTCCACTTTCGCAAGGATCTTCTGGTATTATGGAGTTATATGGTTCTGATGTAGAACCACAGCCCAGTTCTGCCAATTTTATAGAAAATCCTCAAGATCTAAATGGGTCTATGCAAGCCCAAATTGATGTTAATGTAGACCTTGTGAGTCCAGACAGTGGCTTGGCTACCATTAGAAGCAGCCGGTCTTCCAAAGAGAGTTCTGTTTTTCTTAGTGATGATAGCCCTGTTGGTGAAGGTGCTGCTTCACATCACAGTCTTCTGCCGGGCTTTGATTCCTACAGCCCTATTCCTGAAGGAGCAATAGCTGAAGAGCAGAAGTCTCAATCAGGAAGCAATAGCGATAACTTTGATCTTTTCAATTTTGATCTAGCACCCATGGTTATAGCTCCATCTGAGTCGTCTTCTCATTCTGTTGATTGTTCCCCAGCAGATGACTATTTTCTCAATAGTGATTCATCAGAAGGGCATCAGCTCACTCTGAAGAAAAAACTTAATGAAACAAACCTCTTAGAAAATGATGCAGTAAAATACTCAACTGACTTACTTAACACAAAAATTGAGGAAGACAATCTGGCTGAATTTGATGAGAATCCAGGAGAAATATGTGAGAAAAGTTCAAGTTTGATTGATTTAATTGAAGGTGATTCTTCTTCACCAGAAGTGTTGAAATCTGCTGATTCAAGAATTCCACCAACTCCTATGAATAGTCTTGTAGATACTTCACCATTAGATAATGGGCAGCCTTTAATTTTCTCACAAGATGTCATAAAAAAAATTAATGAAATAGATGGCAACAATTACTCTCAGTCTCGTGTTAGATATGGGAGCTGGTGGGATGGCTTTGACCTGGATTCCAGAAATGCTGATGCATGGAGTTCAAGTGAGCAGGAATCTGTATTTCAGAGTCCTGTCTTATGGAAAGATTCTAATGAAAGTCCTTTGCTACCAGAACATACTGATAGAAGAGCCTCAGATTCTGTTTTCCTCCAAAAACAGCCAAAGCAAATGGAATATATGAAAGCAGGTCTATGGGATGATCAGTTTAAAGAAGATAATTGGAACCATAAGAATCAAGAGGAAAGCAGTGAACATTCATGTTTGCAAACTGCTTCTTTAGATGAGACAAAGCAAGAAGTGGAGAACTTTACAGACCTGTGGAAGGTCAGCCAGCCAACACCTATGGTGTCAGATGCATGGTGTAGTGGTGAGGGAAAAGGTAGCCAGCTAGTTGGAGACTCTTACAAAATCTGGACTGAGCTTGATGAAAGAAATGCTGGTAAATCCTCAGAAAATGTTTGGAATGTGTCCAAACTAGATAAAGAGTTGAAATCAGTGAATATTCCTGAGGAATGGGCCATATCAAAAACTGGTTTATCAGATTCTTCAGAAATCACAATGGACAATGAGATTGAAAATCCAGAAGTGTGGGATAAAGGAAGGTATTATTCAATAGAAGATCATGGAAAATCTGAAAATATAACTTTTGTTTTCAACAATATGCAAAATAATTCCAAGCTGAACACAGGGGAAAAAACTGTGTTTGGTGATCCTAAACATAAACCAAAACAATTTGAAAATATAGATACCTGGAATATGTATGATAAAAACATCAGAAAAGAAGTAACAGAAGTAGTGGTGCCATGGGAGGATACCTTCTTATATAAAAACTCAGATCTTAATTCCTCAAATATAGCGGAAGATTTAGTTGTTTCTCCACCAGACACCAATTATTCAACATCTGATTCATATGTATCACCTACATATGTGGAAGATGAAAGAGAAAATGAGGAGAAGGATTTTGATGAAGAAACAGCTACTGGCAAATTCTTGAACACAAATTTGGCTGAGTCAAAAGTACTTGAGAAATCAAGTAAGGAACCATTATCTCCTAACAGTGTGCCTTTTTCAAATACTAGAAACACAGATATCTGGAACACTCCCTTAAATAACATCACCCAATTACAAGAAAGAAATTCTGAAATTCCAGTTCTTTCTGCCTCTGCTAAACCTTGCCTTAATTCAGAACAAACAGCTGATCTATGTTTTTCAGCTGAAGCATGTAGCAGTGAAAATAACTTTCCTGTATCTGAAAGCAGAAGAGTAATATTGGCATATAGTCAAACAATGAATAACTTATCATCATCACAGAATGAATTAAATACTAGACAGAGAGCAGCCGACAATGCAGAAACAGTGGGCAGTGTTCCTGTAGAAGACACAAACACCTCTGCGCCAACTTCAGAAAATGAGAATGGTTTGGATCTGAAAATATGTGACTTAGGGAGTGAGATACTTAGTAAGAATGCAGCACAAAACACTGCTGGTATTGATGAAGAGCTGAATAGTCAGGATTCAGTGCACCAGCTGAACTTGTGGGGTGTACGGAGTGAACAGCGCTGTGAGGAAGACTGGGATAATGCCACTGTCATCTCTAAGGAAGGAGAAGAATGTAAGAGAACACATGTGACAAGGGGACAGCAGATGATTAATGACATTTGTAATAAACCAGTGCAAGAAGGCAGTGAATCTTCAGACTTGGAAGAAAATGAGCCAACAACTGAAGTTGCCACCTCCCCAGAAAAACTGAGAAATAGTGTTAGTTTGGAAGTATTAATCAGAGAGAAGGTGTCATTTTCCAACCAAAGCAATCCAGTTAGTCAGGAAGAAAGAAAAGATGTGTTGCAGAACAGTTTAGAATCTTCAAGTATTTCTGAAGGAGGCAGAGATTATGAATTTTTTGATGACCCCTTACCACAAAATTACAATTACAGTGATATGTCACAGCTGCTTTCTGAGGGAGCTGGAAATGAGGCTGCAGTGACAGAGGATGCAGCAAGTCCCAAGATGGAAATTATTTCTGGAAGTTCTGATAAGGGTAGTGAAAATCCTGAAAACTGTTCTTCTAAAATGCCTGGAAGCTCAGGTGTCTGGAATGACTCTGGAAAGAATGGTTGTGGCCAAGCCATAGCAATTCCTTTGATGGATAAACTACAGGAACCTCTGGGAGAAGGGCAAGAATGCTTACATGAAGTGACTCCTAACCATCCAGACATTTGTAATTCTGATTTAATATCTTGTGAAAATAGCTTAGAACTGATGAGGACCAACGAAAATTCTTTCACAGATGAGTTTAAGAAAAATCCTTCTGAATTTGTTAGTGTTCCTGATATGACACATATGTCTGTGGTGGAAAACTCATTTTCACTTGAAATAGGTTCTGGGAGAAGTGAAAATGCTGAAAATGTAGAACCTGCTAATAATCTTTGTGTAGAGCCATTTGCAGTGCTTAATGACAGTTTTCCCCAAACTGCTTGGGATTCACAGCCATGTGAAGATTTGCACTCCCCTGGAACAAGTCCTGAGGCAAGTGAAGTCCTTGAAATAGCAAATACCACAAGCAGCCTTTCAAAAGATATACAGATCAAAAGCTATTTGGAAGAAGATAATATGTGGAGTAATTCAATAAATTATTATACACACTCAAGTGGAACGAGTCCTGATTTAAGTGATACATCTGTGAATGTGTGGGGAGACCTTCCAGTTGCTAGTCATCATGAAGGAAGCAGAGATGTGTGGGAGATAAAAAATAATAAAAACCTTGCAGATTCTTTTAAAAAGCAGGAATTTGGGAATGAAAATGAAGAAGGATTTGAAACAAATGGTGAAGAGAACGAAGTTCCTAAAAGCTTAGATTTTTGGAATGCCCATGTAGATGATGATACTGTATCTTCTTTATCAAGTCCTGACATAAATGATGATTCAGAAAATTCAGAGGCAAGTCCAGAAGTGATTAATGAAGATTCAGTGTGTGAAAACAAACAACACAAAGGAGCTGAAAATGAAGAGGTTTATGATCATTCCAATGCAACAAGTCCTGAAGCTAATGAAGACAATTTAGGTGCAAAAACTAAGGTGGTAGAGGAGGTCCTGGTAAGCACGTTCAGTGAAAATTCTGAAACAACTGAAGCCAGAAAGATATTGCAGGAGGATGTGACTATTGATGTTATTGATCATAATAAGACTACTCAAGCTACTACAGGCAACTGCAAAACACTTGACGAAATAACTCAAGTGAGTATTTTCAATGAAAAAACAGACAGTGGGGAAGACTCATATTTGTATCAAATGGATGAAGATCGTGCATTGACTTCTGCTGCTGGTGATAAAGAAGAGCGTTCTTCAGAAGCTGTAGATAGATGGAGTATGTCACTGGAAGCTGATTCAAGAACTGTTCCAAAATCCACAGTAGGAACATCTGATTTTCTAGATAACAGTTCAGAATGGTGGGGTTCACAACCTTGTGAAGAAAAGCAATTGGAAGATCAGTATTCTGTTTCAAGTCACTCCGTAACAAATCACTTAGGAAATAGTAAAGAGTACTCCTGTGGCACCCCTTCACAAGATGAAGAACTAGCAGAAGCACATTTCACTGATATAGGTAATGATGAAAATCCATCTGCCCCCCTGTACTCTGATGAAAAAGAAAATGAAAGACTAGTACATTCTATCAATAGTCCTGATGGTCAGATAAATGAAGACACTGTACAGTTCGATCAGTTTGATTCTTTCATACTGGATAAAGAAGAAAGGGAGTTGATAGAGCAGTTGTTTTCTACAGGTGAGGAAAATCAACTGACTCCACAGAACTCTTTTTCAGATGAGGAACAAGCTGTACCAAATACAGCAGTTGAAGCAATCACTGTACTGGATCTGCCAAAAGACAGTGAGGGAAATGCAAGTCTCACTCCTCAGGGACAACAGGAAGACACCTGTGAAAGAGTGGAAGTGCACAACTCCATGCCAGGTGCTTTCACTGTAAAAGACTTATCTTTTGACATAGCAGAAAAGTCAAGTCCAGAGTGGAATATATTAGTTCCCAAAACTGCGCTTATCCCAGATATTTTACAGGATAACACACAAGGAAGTAATCAGCAGTTTTCACTGGAACCTGACCTGTGGAGTAATGCTGAGGAGGTTGTCACTTTGAAATCAGATGGTGAAAATCCTGATATTTTAAGTCACTGTGACCAAGACAGTGGTTCAGAGTCATCAAGCAGTCCTGATGTGTGTCAGGAATATGGAGCTAACCATGCCTCTATCCCATCTTCTCAGATTGCAGTGGAGCCTGAAGACAAAGACAGTCAGCCAATTCATACAAGATCAAATGTGAATAAAGAGGCAGATTTTGATTCAAAACGACAGTTAGTAATGCAGAAGGTGGAGATGCACTCTGAAGATGGTAGCCCCCAGGACTATGAACCAGTAAAGACCAATGAATTCTATCAGCTTATCTCTTCTAATCCTCAGGAGCCTCCTGAATTTGCAATTCCAGAAGAATACAGTCTAGAAAATAAGCTGCTTTTTGACCCTGTTGAGTCAACTGAAATTGCCAGTGAAGTTATAAAAGTGACATCCTTAGATCTGAAAGACATGTTCCATGAAAGTTTCACTAATGCAAGCCATCAAGGAGCACCAACTGATACAGCTCAAATAGCGACCTCTCAAATGCATTTGCTTCCCATGGATTTCAATCAACCTGATAGGGAAGAACAAATCTTAAAAGAAATTAGTGCCTTGGGTGAAGCTGTAAAATATTCTGATACTGACCATACATCAATAACTGGTATTGAGCTAGAAAGGTCAGAAGAATGTGTGGATGAATCTGACACAGGGATAGAACATGGTATCAGAGACACATCAGTGACTCATGTCCTGGCAGGCACATGCGGTGGAATGAATATGCTGACACTGGTAGGTAGTGAGGCAGCAGAAGGGAAATCAAAGGATGAAAAGACACTCTTTCCCAAATCCTTTCTACCTGGTGGTAATGAAGGTGATGAATCTGATTCAAATAATCAACTGTTTGATGACACAGCAAAAGAATATGAAGCTGTAATTGAAAATTATGTTCCTGTGTTTAAGGAAATACCCAAAGACCAATCACCAGCGGTGTGTACTCCACCATCCTCTGCATCTTTTGATGCTGAACCCTCTGGCAGCAGAGAGTATGCAAACAGTGAGCTCTTGTTACAGCGGCCATTTTATGACAGTGTTTCTTTGGAAAAACGATTACCACTGCCAACTCCTCCGGGTGGTGCAGAGGGCATCCTGATGACCGAAGATGAGGTGTCTGAAACATCCACAGAGTGCCTTGAGGAAAATCTCACCTCAGTACCATCACTCTCCATGTCTGAAGTAACTCCCCAGGATTCTGATTTCTTGACAGGAAAATCTCAAGCAGGAACAACCGATCCAGACTCACCACCAGGTGGAGATAGAAGATTGTGTGATGGTAAGAAAATGTGCTTTCCAGGGCAAATACATAGGACAGAGAAAGGAGGAAGTATTTCTGTGAAGCCTGTGAGGAGGAGACTTTGAGTAAAGTGTGGAGTTTGTGTGTCTCCCTAATGTACAGAAAATTTATTGCGGAAAGTGCTCTAGCGTTATTCTCTCAGATGATGCCTTGAGAGGCTACCTGAAACAGAGGTTAGACAGAGTTAAAGGAATAAAGTAAATATTTATTAAAAGGCCTTCAAAGGATACATCTTGCGCAGTACAAGAGCCTGGCCATGGCAACTGGTCACAAGTTTTTACACTCTTATAAGTATTGGTCCATTTACATATTGGGGTTAATTGTCCAATTGCAGCTTCAGGCTATGAAGTCCCATCCTCCCAGATTGCTCTCCTCAATTTGCTGTTGTTTTTACTTTTTGGGCCTGAAGCTGCAATGGTGTCCTTGGTTCTCAGACTGGAAAAGGATTGTTTTGTCTAAGCTGTGAAGAGAACTTGCTAACACTTTATATAAAGTTCAGATTTATATGGTTTATATGAAGTTCAGAGTCTGTGACGCCTTAAATTTTTGCTTTCATATTTTCCGGGTTCTGTGCTGCATTATACTAACGCAGCACAGAACCTGGAAAATATGAAAGCAAAAATTTAAGGCATCACAGACAGATCTAAAGCTTTGAAACAATGAAGTAGTAATATAATTTCTTTTGTTTGTACAGGGCTAGCCTATGGGACACTGAATTGTTTGTGCCTTGGGGATGATTGCCGTGTTAATGTATAACCTTTAACAATAATGATGATGGTGATGATGTTATAAAATTCAAGTAAACATTAACAGAGCAAAGCAAACTGAAATGAGCTTTATCTCACAATATTGATTAAAGCATAGTATGGTGACTAAATCAGTAATTCAGAAATTAAAAATAATTTCTATTTGCCTGTTCTTTTAGAAGCTGGCACTGACTCCCTAATTTGTAGGGAGGAAAAGCTGAGAAATTACCATAAGAGCCCTGAACTGGAAAGTACAGACAGTAAGGAAGATGTGAGGATGCAGGTGCTCCCGGCTTCACTGGAGATGGATTACATCCTTGTTACTGAGGAAGAAAATACACCTGCAACAAATGATACCCTTGAAAGAGGCAAAATTAATTTTGCATTTCAAGAATCCCATGAAGGCTTTTCACCAGGCTCCTTGGATGCCTTTCTGGCAATCTCCATTTCAAATGAAAGCAAAGATCATCTTGTTTGTGGGACTGGATGGGACGCTGTTCACTTAGAAGAGAAAAATTCTTTTGCTGTGCCTCAAAAGCTGGATGGTGAAAGGAAATCACAGGAAAGCTGTGGGCAAGATGAGGGTTGGATTATATTGGGCCAAAGTGAAGTAAGTGACATATCACCTGAAGAAATTTCTGCCAAGACAGAGACACCAAAATCAGGGTCCGAACATCCTGGTGAAGAACTGGCATCTGTTGTAGCACAGGAATCGATTCTTGACACTTGGACAGAATTTCAGGTAGAAACTCCTCTTCAGAAATCTTTTGAACATGAAAGCTGTTCTTCTTCAGATGGACTGACTGCTGAGAATGTGAGTTTGGGCATTGCAGGAACATCCGAGTTGCAGGTAGTTGATGGTAACAGTACATGGGAAGCAAATTCTCAACAGAGGCTTAGGAACCATGTAGCAACAGAACAAGAAGTGAGGGAGAAAACGGTTCTTCTCAACAGTGACAGAGAATTGAATCAAAAATCAAGGTAAGTAAAAATCAACCTATTTTCTTTCAAAAATTCATTCAAGTATTCATTTGTTACTTTCAAAAATACATTCAAGTATTCATTTGTTACTTATGTTACTGAGGTGTGTGCCATTAGGAACTGATGGCAAGACTTTCAAATCTGAAGTATGCAAAGTATTTAAATTATTTAACTATCAATGTATTTCTTCATTTCTGTAAACAGATTGTTGGTTCTTTGTTGCTTGATGTGAACCAAATTAGGGTTGTTTTGCAATTGATCCGAAGGTCACTTTCTTGCAGGAGTAAATTCTTCCTTCTGTAAAGTTTCACTGATTGTATTACCTACCTTTAAATCTGAAACAGATGTGGCCAGGCCATACAGGCCCAAGCCAGGTCCTGATGATATTGCCAGTACATGATGAGATTATGGAGGGATCGAAGTGAAGTACTGTCTCTGCCCAATGCGAGACTGCTGAGAGGGAACAAAGGAGGAAGTCAAGGCCCAGAGTCAGGAAAAAGTGCTGCTTATAGAGGAAACAAAAGCATGAAGGAAAGTTGTGGTCTTTGTGATTATTTTCAAGCTCTAGTCAGATCAGAGGGTCATTTATGATTGTTGGAATTGAACTGGTGATTGAAGCAGATTGAGTGAGTACATATGGACCTGGCTTTGGGTGGACATGCAGCCTCTGTGCTGGCAGCATTCCTCCTGCCAAGTGACTCTGCTGTGTCATCAGATGGAGGGAGGGGTGGCCCTCCTGGCTCCATTTACTGTAGTGTATTGGAGGGGGTGCTTCTGTTGTTGATCTCTCTTCCTTTGCAAACAGCAGGCTGCCATCAAGGGAGAGGAAAATCAAAGGAGAGGAAAAAAGTGTTAGCAGAAGATGAGCACTCATCAGATCTGTAGAGCCTGAAGTAAAACAAATATTGAGTGCTTGACCTTGAAATTAGCCAAAGTATGGTGGGTTGGCACAGCATTTCTGTTTCAGGCAATCCTCTAAGCTTCTAAATTCCATTCCAGAAGGAAGAGTAGAAATTTAGAAATTTCCTATAAAAGAGAAATCTAGGAGAAGCCAAACAAGCAAAATTTCCAAGCAGCTGTTTCACATCCTTGTTGTTGTGTGCAAGGGTGGCTTAGGATCTGCAAATCTAGGAAAGCTAGATGTCCTTTGACTTGGAGGTGCTTTGTTTTTCAACCCTGGAAGCCATTTTCTGGTACTACCTCTGCAGGGTTTCACTACGAGTTCATTAAAAACAACTAATTTGAATTAATAAAGATGCTTTTTTGACAAACCATGCATTTCTAGTAAAAAATCTTACAGTCATGATATACTTACCCGTTCTGCTCACAGCCAGTAATGACTGGGACAGGAGATGGGAAGAGTTGTTTAGAGGTGCTGGCTAGTTGCAGGCTTCCAAATCTGACATGAAGAAATTGTCTGTTACTTCGTCCGTCTCCCATAAAGCATTTCCAATTAAAACCAGGCAGATGCTGACCCAGTCTAAGTCACTCTGATTAAATACATGCAGGCAGCATCCTAGGGGTTTGACTTGCCATGCTTACATTCCCATGATGTTTTTAGAGAGGAAAAGAAAACTCTAAGTATCTGATTTAGGATGATTTGTAAATAAACGAGCACATTTTCAACTTGAGATAACTTTGATGCAGTAAGACTCTTAGTTAGACACCTCAGGAAGAAAATCTGATTTTTGAACTTAGACTGGTACTAAAAAAAAACATTTCTATGCCATGGATTTATTGGGAGGAGTTAACATCTTATTGCTATAAATTCTTAGATACATTTGAGAAAAGTTTTGCATGCAATACATTCTTTAATCTTAGAACCTACTGTATTTGCTTAGACTAATTCCCACATTAAAATCCAAAACTGGACCATGTTAATGTTCTTTTGTTTTGAATAAAAATTTAAATGCATGATGGAATATGGTGCATCCTACAAGGAAAAGATAAAATAATTCTTGGTATAGAATATATGTGGTCACTATACCTTCTAGTTTAACCTTTTTTTTTTTTTACTTAGAAGTTGTTTAATACTAAATGCTTTTTTAGTCAGTAGCAGTGGCTGTTTCTGTCCTTTACATTACTGATGCTGATGCCCAGAGAAGCAAAGTACGGAACTTATTCAGCTTCCACACTAACAATTAATTGTGGGAGCATGGAACCAGTAAAACCTACTTTGCTTTGGGTTTAAGTTTTCTTGTTCGATTTTTTTCTTGGTAAGTTGTCAACTTTAATGAAAGTTTTTTCCAGCATTAATGTTATTAAAAGTAATTAATCCCCTTCTGTGGGGATTTTGCATGTAATAGAGATTGCTTTTGCAGTGTGGTTTTCCCCTCAGTTTTCCCTCTGTTTGGTAGTTGATATTCAATAAACTTGTAGTAAGCGTTTATCTTTGGTCAGTTAGATAGACTTTAGACTTCCTAGAACAGACATATGCATCCCTGTGCATGCCCACAGCTTGATCACAGAGGCCTTGATTCCTATGAAACCATAGCAAGCACACAAAAAAAAATACTATGATGAAACACATACAGGAATCATTATTTCTAGATGATAAGCCCATTTAATGAAAGCTCTTACATAAACAGCTCAAAAACTAGCAGCTGACCTGGTAAAAGTATGTAATTAGAAATGCTTTCTTCATGTATTTAGTTGGCAGTTTTAAAAACAGAAGTTCCTTCTTAAAACATAACTCAATATGCAGCTTTTGACTTTTTTTGACCTTTTTAGCCTGAAATTAACTGACCTTCATGGCCAGTGAAGTTTAAAACAGTGTGATGTAGCAGCGCTGCCAGCCTATGGGAGGTTAGTGAAGAAACACTGGTGTCATCACATAAGAGAGGAAACGAAGACTTTCCTGATTGTTTCAGTACAATTTCTGGAAGGCACCTGATGGTGCTAGTCATCAGGCTCTGAGTCTGCCAGAGATTTACATCAAAGTAGGATGTAAAGAACCTCTTTGGTGTGAGGGTGGTGAGGCACTGGAACAGGTTGCCCGGAGTAGCTGTGAATGCTCCATCATTGGAAGTGTTCAGAGCCAGGCTGGATAGGGTTCTGAGCAACCTGATGTTGTGGTAAGTGTCCCTTCCCTGGTCAAATGGCTTGGAACCAGGTGATGTTTGAGGTCCCTTCCAACCCAAACCATTCTGTGGTTCTATCATCTTAGAAAAATAAAGAAACTTATAATTTGTATTCAAACTCAAACCCAGCCAATGAACAGCTG
Organism: Peucedramus taeniatus; assembly: GCA_013400575.1. Lineage (NCBI taxonomy): Eukaryota > Metazoa > Chordata > Aves > Passeriformes > Fringillidae > Peucedramus > Peucedramus taeniatus. The sequence goes on along the minus strand of WBNO01017864.1, from coordinate 16,576 downwards.
AATTAGTAGTCCAAAATTTATGAAGGCACTTACTTTGTAATTGTCTTCTAATCCCTTCTATATCCATATACCCCTGTTTAGGAAAAACAGCCAAAAAGTTCATACTTGTACTGTGCTGAAGTAGGTTCCTTTTGTAGTGGAGTAAGGGTCAGTGAAGGATGCAGTTGGCATTGTTTTCTGCTATCATCCAGCAGATGTCTGCCACTTCTTCTAATAAAATTGCCTGTTACATAGAAGAGGGAATTAAGGTTTTGAAACAGAAAGTGTTAACAAAAACTAGAATGAAGAAGTGCCTTAAAATCTTGTCTGCTAGTCACTGTGCCCTTTATCCCAATATCACACATAACAACTCACAGAGGTGTTTTAAAGAAGTCTGTGGCTAGGGGTGAAGTTTTTCCATCCTCTTCTGTTTTATTTCTGCAAGGAAAAGCTTCATCAGGGAGTGAAGAATAAGGATTCTTACTAGTATTAAAACACTGGAGAAAGCACATCAGCTTGTCTCAGAAATACACAAAAGTAACAAACCCTAGAGCTTCTTTGGACTCCTAAAAGAAGTACAAAAAGTTCTGATAGCACATTACTAATGTAAGTCTTTCCGGAAAGAAAACAGCTTTTTATACAGCATGTTAGGTGGACAGCATTACATACTTTGCTGCTGCTGACTGGAGGTATGCCAGCAGTAAAATGTATGAAGATGGGAGGTAATTTTCTTCTTGATAGAAGGTGTCTTGTCTTACAGAGCTATATGAAGGTTGGTGGTGATGAATTGGTCAGGAGGCAGAAGGAGAACACTGCAGATGGCTATGCCAGTTTTTACCCTGCATAGTCCTCAGAGTATTTTAGTGGCTGTGTATACCAGATCATTCTTGCTTTTACCTCTGTTGTATGGAAGCATTATCCATTTCCTTATTAGAAAGAGCTGAACAAAATACTATTAGATGATATATTGACTTGATGTACAAGAAGCAGTGAGAGTAGTAGAAATAAGAATAGAGATATTTGGAAGGTTTGTGAGAGAGCTTAGAAAACAGGTGGCAAAACTGAGCAGAAGACAACTTCCTTTGAAGAACTACCACAATGTATTTAACCTGCTAGAGTAAGACTTCAAAAGAAAGCTTCATTTATCTTTCTGATAGCATTTTCTAAAAGTAACAGGAATAATTATTTTCTGCTCACATGCATAATGATGTTTTGGGAAAAATGGTTCTTCCACTGCCTCTGTCCAAAATATCCCTCTGTGACTGCTACTGTACTGCTGGCTATTAAAGTTGCCCAGTAGAGGAAGCAATCCAGTGTTTTATTAATAGAGAAGCCCGCTTTCATCACATTCCCCTGTGCTTGCCAGTGAATAAAGATAGTTAAATTTAATTAAAGAAAAATATGTGACTGTTACAAGATTAATAAGAATTCTGAGATGACTCTGCTGTCTCTGTGACTCAGCCAAATACAAATAAATCTCAAAGCCATTAATTTTTGAGTCAATATCAATGCCCAGTACTGAAATTAAATGCTGACAGACTAGAACCCAGGAAAAAATTCACATTGATTCCAGTGACCAAATATTTCAACAAATATTTTCTCAAAATGTCTCTTCTGTCATCCCAAAGCTAGAATAAGGCAGTGAGTTAGGGATCCCAGGTTTGCCTTATTCTTTCACGGGCAAAGCAGGGTGCTATACATAGGATACTTAAAGGCTTGAAAATCTGTTGTAAATAAAAATAAAGTAACATTTACTTCCCTTTGGATACCTGTTTCTTTTTTTTTCCTTGGGAACCTGTGGTGCTGCCATCTTTCACTTCTGTCAGGATTGTTTATTAATTGGCCAGATCCACTGGAGAGCAGTTCCAGGCACTCTGGGGACTAGGCATGCTGCTTCAGTTATATTTCCAGCTCCTGCTGAACTGTAAAATTATGGACTTGAAATGGGAATTGAACTTAGGTCTCCCACTTGGCAGCACAAAGCATGATATTTGACTTAACACAAAGACCATGCTTTAAAGGGTAAAACCAAACATGTAAGTAAAGGAGCAATAACTGAGAAGGTTGCTTGTAGGAAGGTCCTGATGGTCTCATTTTTGTAAAAACAGCTTTAATATTTACATGGCAAATATCAAGACCTTTATAAAAATCCTTTAAGAAGAAAAGAACAGCACTTCGCTGACTGAAAAGCAACTTCAAAACGGAAAGAAACCCACAACTTAATATTATTTACTAATAGTACTGAAGTTTTAATTAAATTGTGAGATTGGCCTGATAGAGCGATTTTCTTAAAGCAAGAAGACCTGGATTTTGTTGGTATGGTTTAGCAGTTAAATGAAAAAATCTCCCGCTATTAAAAACACCACTCTTTTCTGACCTAATGAATTATATATTCCAATCAATGTGATTAATGACAAGAGACATCAGCCTAAAGTGTTAACAAGCTTTGAAACTTTAACCCTGTTCGCACAGACCTGACTTTGGCAGTGAGCCTCAGTGAGGTAAGTGGTCCCAGCAGAGCATCTGTTAAGGAGTCCGTGAACTGGTTCTGGCCTTTGCACAATGAAGGGCATAGGGAAATGTTGTGCCAGCAAGTGACTGGATTCTGAAAGACTCAGCAGGGACTGATGACTCTGCTGGATGACCCCCCGACTTCTGCATGCAAACGGTGAGGGTATAAAAGCCCAGTTTCCTGTGTTCAGGGTCCTTCCTCAGAGGCACCCAGCTCAAGCTGTTCTTTTGTTGTTGCACCATGATTAGGTTATTTTAAGGATTGAGACTCTGCTATGGGAAGCGTGGGGTTGCACTGGTAATGAAACCTGGTCTGAACACCAGGTGAGTGAGGGGTCCCAGCTCAGGTGCTGAGAGTGTGACTGCCAGAGTGGCTTGTGGATGGTCAGACAGGGAAGTTTCCTCAATAGCATCCTAAAATCTCAAAAGTATTCTATGGTACTCTGCGCATGGAGAAGTAAAACTTTGTTTTCTGCCACATTACGAATTTCACAGCTTCACTGTAATCTTGCTACTAATGACTTCTATTGTACATAAGTACTTCATAGCTTTATTTCCTGGATACAGGAAATCTGGAAATTATGGACTTTTGAGTCCATGATAACTGGGTTTCTGGACTTTGGATTTTAAATGAATTAAATCTTGGCCAGTTGAAAAAGTGCTAGAAACATCATCATCACTGGAAATTTTATGGCAGAAACATTGTCTGCAGCACTGTCCTCTTTGGAAGTGTATTTTCAGTGTATACTGGTGATGATTTTTAAATTTCTTGAAATACTTTGTATTATCTGTTTTCCTTTAAAATAGCATCTGGGAGTGACTTACCAGCCCATGTGTAGCAGATAATGACCACTTTCTCTGTAGGATTACTAATACCATGAAGAACAAGGTGGGGAGCCACTGAATTGTGATTTGCACTATGCTGTAGCTGTGCAGGGAGCTGTACTGAAAAGAGAAAACGGGGTTAGGCTTTTGTTTTTGTCTGGCTAAGCAGTCTGACGTGAAAGCTTCTCCAGTTCTCATTGTTTTCCAAGAGGATCTGTGCAGTATGAAGAGAGAAACCAAATGAAGGTTAGGCTGTCCTAGGGTCTGTTCTCTTGCTGTAGGGATTAGGATTGGAAACTGTTTTGCCTTTGGAAAGGAACTGGATTTTTTAGGGACCCTGCTTGCAACAGACTTTTATAAAAGGAGACTGTGAGACTGCACTGCCTGGGAGGAAGTATCCTGTCTTTCCCCAAGAAGCACAGTCAGGACCACAGGCTATGGGCATTTCTCCCTGCTGCACATAGTTTGTGTTTTCAGAATCTGCTGTGCCTTTTGCACTGGTGGTTGTTGGTGTTTTGGTTTTTTTGTTTAAGTTTGCACCTGCATTCCCATTGTTAAACTGCAAACCAAAAAAAATTAATGTGCATGTGCTCTATAGCCATCGATGCAAACAGAAATGAGGGCTGAGATAAGTTGAATCCATAGGAACTTTTGTCATGCAATCTCAGCATAAGCTTTCCTCAGGCAGTGAAATGAAGCAGCAGGGAGCCTTTTTGCTGCCGCCAGCTGACTTGCTGCATCAAAGTTTGATGATGCTCCGACGAAGCTCCACGGGGAATGTGAAAAACAATCGTAATTTTCATGGCCGAAGCACGGCTCTGCATTTGTTTAAGCGCGCCTGTAACCGAATCCCAGTAGCTGCTGGTTCACACAGCCGGCTGTGTGAAGGCAGGTGATCACCCTTATTTAGCAGTACCACTGCCCACGTGATAAGAAAATGGTGGAGGATCTGTATTCCTAGTAAACTGCTAGAGAACGAGGGATGCTGAAGTGCAGCAGTGAAGCATCTTTACTATTTCTGCAGTAGAGAGGCCTTTTCAAGTCTTCAGAAGGTAAGCATCTTTTCGCTCGGAGCGGCAGATGTGCAGAAGATTTTCTGATTAACGGCTCTTTATTGCAGTTACTTTGGACAGAGGAAGGGTAAATGTTAGCATGATGCAAAGCACTCCGGACCTCATTACTGAAAACAGGGCAGCTGTATTTTAATTCTGTTGTAGCTCTTTATGAGAGAAGCTTACATCAGTTCAGAAGGATTTCTTTTGTCTGAGCACAGGCATGGTATTTATAATTAGGAAACAAAACTTCACTGCACAATCACCTAATGTGCTGCATTGTTTTCAGCTTTTTTGCCTAGCTCTGAGGATACAATAGTCAAAAAGGGATGAAAGGGTATTGCCAGCATATATCTTGCTTTTAAAAGTGCTTAATTACTGGTAGCTTCACTGTTTATGACAGCTCTCATTGTAGGCTACTTGGCATTATAGTTTTGGGGTTTTTTTCCCTATCAGCTGAAGCATATGATTTTTGAATTTTTTGCAGTGCCCTCTTAAAATGTTGCAGTGAACAGTATATGTAATTTTTGAAGGTTAACTGATGAAGGAAGCAGCAGTAAGCTCAGTGGTAAGAGATTCAATTACTGCAAAAGTTGGTTTGTGCAGGCAGTATTTTTTTTCCTTAATTTAATTATAGGAGCTTGATTCAGCTATTCAGTTACTTGCTTTTCTGTCTGTGATGAAAGAATGAAAACATTCTTCAGTTCCAAGTAAGGTAAGCACATAAATGATAGTGATATACAGGAGGCATTGAAATATACAGAATGTAAATATAGAATTGAATATATAGAATGTAAAAATATTGGCTACTTAAACAACACTGAAAGGAAATTTATGCAGGCTTGTTTCTTTAGCCAGAATTCTTCTAAGGGGGCTGGGGAAGGAAAGAAGGGGCAGGCAGAGATGTAATTTCTGGATTTATCTTTATTTATTTGGAAAGCAGAGCTGTTTTGAGAAAGGGAGGATGCAGACAGCTCTAACAGCACTATCAGGAGGCATTAAAACAACTGTGGAGGTCAGAGCAAGGAATGATGCACACCAATCCTTACCCTGCCAAACATTTCTTTTTTCAGGGCTGCCATGTTCATTCTTTCACTCTCAGAAATGCTCTTCACTGATACCTCATGTGGGGTAGGGATGTACAAAGATCTAAAATAGACTTTTCTTTCCTGGCTTTGATTAGTCTTTTTTTTTTATTTGGCCTTGCATAAATCTGGACAGTAGAAAATTTATGTTGTTAGAGACAAATCTAGTTTTTGCATACAGTCACTGCTGAAAAAACTTGGATCCTGCTACAAGCAGTCTGGTGCAGTTTTGTGGCATCTCTGCATAAAATTCAGCAATAATAGGAGAACAGTGTTATTTACAGCTTGTAATATATCCGTAGGAAAAGGCATAGGAAGAAAAAAGCCATCTTAAAGCCCCATCTTTGTTTGGGCAAAAGTTGCAGCTTGCAAACTTAATAAGAGACATCGTGTAGGTGAGAATATGTTTTTGAAAGCACCTGTGAATATTGATAAGGCTCTTTTTTAATCACTGTAGTGTCTTCAGGATTGGAGACACTTCTTATCATATCCTGTATAAATACCCAGAAAATGACAGTGCTACTGCAGTAACAAATAATACTGAGACAGGGGAAGGTGGGAGTGACATTCCAGTTGCATGACAGATTTCATAGTTTATCTACTTGGTTTTTCTTTTGGACATTGAAGGAAGTGTGGTTTAGCTGTTATGGGATTTTAAGAATTAACTCACTGTTAATTCTTAGTATATCTTGTAGTTTGTGGTCTTATCTACAGCCTTGCACCTATGAGAAACCTATGACAGTAGCAGATGGGACTTCTTTATTTTAGGCTAACAGATGAAACCCGACTGTGTCCTACGCACTGGCAGCAGACTCTAAAGAGCTGTCTGCTGGGCAGTAGCCCAGGAGGATATACCATTGCCTGCTTGTTGAAAGTAGAGCATATAGCTCTACCATGCCCATGTATTTCCCTAGCAGTAATATGTAAGTGCCGTGTGGAGGAAGGAGGAGCTCCATTTTCTCACCTCGTTCTTGAGTATTACTTATTCAGTCTGGCATTTCCTGTCACTCTGATTCTTTCACAGCATTTTTGCTATGACTGACATTACTCCTCTTTCCCACACTTGGGTTGGTTTTTATCTTCCTACTGCTTCTGGGGAGCTTACAACTCAGTGACAGAGTCTGCTTCTGAAGATAACTGGTGGCTTTCTGCATCGCCCATCTCTCTTTGCATATGCCTTTTAGACCCGGCAGCTGCAGGGTCTGACAGTCTTTCCTGTTCCTAAAACCTCTTGCCAGTGCAAGCTGCAGGCCAGCATGGTTTCCAGTTTTACTGCTTTAGTAGAGCTTATGTGCCCTGATTAGGAGTATTCTCTGGCTCATGTTTGGGACTTCTGTATTTTTCCCAAGCTGATAATTTCCCAGTATGGATGGGAATTCATTTCAGTTACCAATTTACACCCAATAGGATATTTCCATTTTAATTTTCTGGCTAAAACTCCCACTCCACATTCTGCATTCTGCATTAAATTCCCCTACTGTTTATTACATCTCCAACAACTGCAACTTTAAGAGACACTACAGTTTGACATTAGCACCTTTTCAGAGCCTCTTCTTTAGGTCATCCATAGCCAAGACCGGGAAAATGTAGCTGTTAGTTATTTCTAAGTTTGTAGTAGGTCAGCTAGGAATCTAAATTCTAATAACATTGAACACTATAAGTTTTGAAATCATTGATACAGTAACATGGAAAAGATGGAAAGGTAGACATTTGGCAGTACAGTGACACAGATATGAGAAGAGGAAACAATTTCACGATATTTAAGGTATTGAGGAAATAGAAGTATTTTGAGGATAGGTGATTGATAAATAGGACCAGAGAAAAGCAGTATGAGGGGAGGAAAAGATAGAGGTCACACAACACAAAAAAAAAAAAAAAGTTGCCATGTATCTTTTCCTGTCTATCCACATACTGTCCATTAGAAAAATACTAATGCTTTAATGGACGGATGAAAAAAAAATCTGTACATCTTGATGTTAAGTGGATTCTTATAATTAGCAGCTCTAAAAGTCATCATCACATTTTATCACATGGGCAGAACAGACTTCACCTGTTGTAAGATACTTTGTTAAAGCATTTTGTTCCAGCCTAGTTCAGGATGGTAATAAGTACCACCATCGCTGTACATGTCGTCTTCCGGACATGCAGAGAAACAAGTCCATTAAGCAGTGCAAGAAATTGCCAGTATTACAGCAAAAGCAAGTGGTAAAGAGAAATAGCCATTGAAGTTCAGGTACTAGCTCAGTTTCAGAACTAATGGTTATGAATAATAGTTAAGAGCAGTATGAAGCATTTTAGCATGTTTTCATTTGGAAACAAATGTGCTTGATACAGTGTAGATTGTAATAGTTGGAGGGGATTTCCCACAAGTCCAGTAGAGAATAGACAAGTCCAGCAGGGTATAAAATTTAAAACTCTCTAAAGGTTTTTTGGCTTCTGATCATGCAGCCTCTCCCCTGTTAACTACTCCCAAATCATTAGCATATTTCCTGAAAGTGCAGATGGCTGCACTGGGTAGAAGGTGCACCTTGCTTTCCAAGTGCTTCTGACATGCCAGTTACATCATTTGGAGCTGCAGGTATTCTGATGGTTGGTCCTGACAGCACAGTATGGCAGGAAAATGGTCACTGTGAGCCAGACATTCAGGAAGAGAAACTGGTTTAAAAGTTAGGAAAACTAAAACTGAGTTTTTCTTAGGGAGTAATTAATCGCTCAATGAGAGTGGAAGGTAGGAACCAGGTCCCTGGCATCATTATAAAATTTAAAAATATAATTTAAAAATAAAATGCATTTTTAGATTATACTTATGGATCTTTTGAATCAGATTGATTTAATTTTTACTTTCTCTGCTGGCATTATCGTGTTGCATTTGTAATGTTTGTTCAAGAGTGGTTGTTGATTAACAGATCATCTAGATATGTGGAATATTATCTGTAGAATACTAACAATTTCTATTAAGAGGTCAGAAACACACTTTCTAAATGCTAATACTGCTTTGAACCTACACAGCATATTGCCAGACCGTGTGATTTTTCAATATTGATGGAGGAGCACCCATCATATAAACTCCCCAACTTTGTTTTGTTAATTCTGGTGATTTTCCATTGTTTCAGTAAACATTAAGGAGCATTGATCTAGGCACCTAACAGAGAACAACCACTGCTCTTAGGGCAAAACCATGTGGTGGTATACAAGTGCAATGCTAACCAAAGAAATAGATGTTAAGTACATGTTACTTTTGCCTTAGAATTTGTTACTCTTTGCACACAGAATATTGTCTTAAGAGAATATTATTAAAACAGTAATATTAGGAACCTGGCAGGTTCTGCATTTCTGTGTAAGAGGCATAGTTGGAGGCAGTGCTATTATATGAATGCATTCCAAAAGCACCACCCTAAGAATTGTCTCCTGTCCATGTTCATGCCGTGAAGTTAAGTGGTTTTGTAGACTCTAGGATCTGCTGCTGGCAGCATCAGCTTGGTTTGCATTTCTAAGTCCCCATTTCAGCAAGACACCTAGGTTTGGGACTTCAATTTCCCTAATTTTATATTAAGATGCATTTTTTTTTCATATGGCTAGAAGTCATACATAATTGAAGAAGGCTGGAGCCCTGTATCTCTTTCTAGGCCTTCCTGATCCATAGGCCTATTCATAAGGTTGATGAAATAGCCTAGTGAAATCCATTATCCCTGTTTGCTTGGATTTGTCCCTTCATGGCTGTCTGCATCCCTCCATGGCTTTGCCTGCTTCTCTTGTGCTGTGACACAGGCAGGGAGCTGGCAAAGGGTCAGGACAGACAGCATGTGCCTGCTTAGCAGCAGTGAAAGCAGCAGCATATGCTTAAGAAGAGCAACTTTTTTTTTTTTTTTTTTTTTAACAGTCTTAAGCTGATACAAGGAGCCAGGAGAGCCTACCACTACGACTGGCTTCCTGGATTAAAATGAGGCTTATGGTATAAGTTGAAAAAGAGGAACAAGGGAAAAGATGGGTAGATAATCAGACACTAAACGATGAATTTGATTGGAGACTAGGAAATGTTTTAATAAAGGATGGTTAAAAAATGTATTCAGTGACTCTAAGTGAGAATTTTAACATGTTTTTAAATCTTGTGGCTGTTTAAGGATTTTTCTACAGAAAGAATATTACCTCTTATTGTCATGCCTAACTTTCATTCAACTCCCGTGCTGAAAACAGAGCAAAATGTTAGCACATGAAAACTGAAGTATAAAAACCAAGGAAGTTATGATTTTTGCTAATATTTAGCAATGACTTGTTCTGTGGCTTTCATAAGTGACATATTTTTCTGTTAAATACAATTATGAGCATGTAATCTACTATGCAGCAAGCTGTATGACAATGATGAGTTAGCATTTGCACAGATGTTTGATTAATAAACCTTTTGGCTCAAACAAACCACCACAGCTTTTTTTTTTCTTTTCTTTTTCATACAGATGTGGGAATAAAAGTCTCATGCTATGCATAAATTACAGTGCTCAATCTATAGATTTTTCCTAAACTAATTTGTGATTAAGAGCTACAAAATAAATAGCAATAGAAACACTGTTAATTTCTAACATATGGTTGCTAAATTCAGGTCTTGGGAGATTATAAAATTAATCCATTTTTACAAGTCACCTGTATACAGTATAATTATTTTACACAGCTGTGAGTAAAAGTAATTACTTTTTTTTAGTCTCAGATATCCTGGAGTGGATTCCTTCCAATACACTAATTTTCTTGGTATATGGATAGAGCAGAAACACAGTCTCTGACTGATACTGACTAAATCTTGCACAGTGTATGTCACTTTGATTTGTTGCATACTCTTCTACCATTTAGGGATCATTAATTCTGCTGAACCTAAAAAATTCACACTGCAATCTTTTTTATCTCTGAATCGGTATCTGAATAAATTCTTGTTTATTGTCTGGAAGTTTTGTAGCAGGGGACTAGTTAGAGGAAGTAATTTTGGGTTTAATGGGTACATTTGCTAATGGGTTTCTTAATCTCTTAGTGCACAATCCATTTGGGTTTTGGGGATTAATATTCTTGCTTTCTTTGTTTCTTCCTGTGTATTTTCATCAAAGTTTCTTCATACTAAAGCCCATTATTTTGTCAGTTGTTATTTCTGAAATTCGTGTATTAACACTGTGTTTCCTAAGGCATCTCCTTTCGGCTGTAGACACAGTTGCTGCTGCAGTACATTCAACATTTCTCTGACTTTGCAGAACATTGGTACCTGCGTAACCTGGACAATAAGCATCAAAAGTCAAACATCTGTAGATAATACGCGGATTTTTTATTAGTCCAGTAGTGTTAAAAGTCTCGGAAATAACACATCTCAGTTACAACAGTTTATGGAGTTACATCTACAACTGGAAGATGATGGACAGACTGACTTTCTTCTCTGAGCACTCCAAGTAGTAAAAGTAGAAAGTAGACATTTGCTGTTTTTAAAAATACTGCTGTAGTGATGGTCTATAAACCTGTAATATCTTTTCTGAACAGACATGGCACAAAAATTATAAGCCACAAGTGTGGATCCCTATGAAAGAACACAAAAGATGTGCTATTTGGATATAAATGCAGAACAGCAAAACAGTTTCTTTTCTAAAAATGAAATAGTATGTCAGGTGTTTAATTGTGATAACACAATGGGTTTTGCTTTTCTTTTATATGAGACGAGGTGAATGCTGGGGTAGTGTCCTGGTTTTGAGTGGCATAGAGTTAATTTTTTCTCAGCTCGTACAGTGCTGTGTTTTGGATTCAGTATGAGAATAGTGTTGATAATACACTGATGTTTTAGTTGCTGCTAAGTAATGTTTACCCTAAGTAAAGGACAGTTTCAGTGTCTCATGCCCTGCAAGCAATCAGGTGCACAGGAAGCCAGGAGGAAGCATAGCTGGAGCAGCTGACCCAAGCTAATCATATAACATCACGCCTAGTGTATGATCTGGAGAGGTACCTAGCAAAGGGAGGACTGATCATGGCTCAGGGATGGAGTTTGGCATGGCTTGGTAGGTGCTGAGCAATTGTTCCTCACTGAACCTCCAAGCCTAACTTTGTATTCTCCACCCCATCCCACTGGGGTGAGGAAAAGTGAACGAGTGCCTGTGGGATGCTTAGTTGCCAGCTCAGCTTAAACCATGACAAGCAGCTACAGAGATGGGTGATAGAAAAACACCCCTTGTAAGTCATGTATTTGGTAACATATTTTGGCTCTAAATTTATACACATTTCTATAATTGTAAACTGAAGAGGAATGGAGCAATTAAGAAAACATTTTGTGTAAACACATCCTTGATATAAATTGCAGTTTGTGGAGTGTTTGAACAATGGCTTAATGTTCTTCTAAGGCTTTTAATTGCTTCTGAATAGGAAGGAATTCTTGTTTTGCCTGAAAGAAGTTAGACATCTTCCAGATGAGGTGATCAAAATGATGTGAGACCCATCAGGGAGGCCAGAGATGGGTTTGCACAAGATATTGCATACTCTGACAAAACACTTAACCCTCCTTATTGCTAATGCACTTTCAGACGGAGCTGTGCTGAGACTCAGTAGACAGGCATTACTGGATTAAAGCCAAGGGCTTTTTCATACCTTCCAAGGAAAATACTCTCATATCCAATCCCTCAAGCTCTCCTTTCTGTTTTCCTGGGCTCAGTGCTTGAATAAGGGTGGTGTCACAGGGTGGGGACAGGACAGCTTCAAAGGAGAAGAACTTCGTGCTGCCCATGTGCTGCAAAAGTAACTCAATGACTTTAAGTCCCCTACTTGGTTTTGTACCTAAAATTTAACTTCCTGCATTCTTCTTCAAAGCAGCTCAGTTTTTCTGCAGAATCAGTGAGAAAGTGGGCTATTAGCAGGGCTCTTACTTCATCCCAAACCAGGCTATATCTTCATAATGTGTGGAATTTGAGAAGATGAAAAAAGCCTAAATATCTGGCTTCTGAATAACCTTTCCACTGCAGTTCATCTCCCCTCTTCACATTTAGTATCCAAACAAAGCATGTATTAATATGCACGAAGGTGGTTTCATCCATGTCATTTCTTTGACTCATCCTGGTTTGAAACTTTATAAAAAAATTTTTGACATCTTGTGAAAATGTAAGAATAAAATTATTTTTGTATGTCAATGGAACAGCATGGAGGAAACATGATTTACTCTTCCAGGAAAAGTGCCTGGCAGTTGTGGGCTCCACTTCAGATTAAATGTCTGCAATGATGAGTAACGAAAATGAGAAAATGTATACATTTTGAAGTCCAGCTGGTGGATAAATTATGGTGACAGTCACAGCTGGATTAATGTTGACCTCTTTTGCACATTGTAGGTGTTTATTCAGAGTAGTGCATTGGAAGCATATCTTGTTTTAGACTAAAGAAATTAACTTCTTGATAATAATAGCTGCAGAGCAACTTGGGAAACTGGTGATAGATCACAGATGACACAAGGGTGAGGCAACAGAGCCCATAGGGATTATGACATATTGCTGTGAATATTCAGTGCTGCTCTTTCCAAAATAGCAGAATGCTGCTGTACCTAGAAAAGTCAGGAAAGATAACTTTTAATTTTGAGAAGTACTGATTTGAGAGCGCATTAAGAATTATTTAAAGCTTATTAATTCATTGAGTTGTAATAATGTCTGAACCAAAAAAAGAGCAAGGAAAGTATTTCAGCCTCCTGTCTCTCCTCCTTTCTAATGAATTTGGTATCTGTCTCTGATCCACCTTTGAGAAATGAAGGAGGTTCAGCTGCTTCTGAACAAGATCCTAGACCTGAATATCAGAGCAAATAATCAGTAACTTGATTCCCAGTGCAGCTGATCCTTAAATGACTGGTCTGTATACAACATAAAAGAAGTCATTTATGACACAAAAAACCTTAATTGACTTTGACCTCTGTTCCAAGATCCTTTTTTTATCAATCCAGTAAATCATACCTGATTAGAATGGGTTTTCTAAAGTAACTTATTTCTTCAATAGGAGCATTCATTAAAAAGGGATTTAAAAAATATCTCTCTTTCTTTAATATTTTTGTCCACATCATCCATGTTATAAGCTGCACCCTTATGGCAAGGCAAGGAATTTTATAAGCCAGAACTTTGAAAGCATGTGGAGTAGTCTGTGGGAAAGGAAGAGGAGGTAGTTGCCTATTTTAAAGTTTCTGGAGTCTGACTTCAATTACTAGGACTCCTGCTGAGGTTTGTTGAGAGCTTCTGCACAGCCAGAAATTACTCTGCAAGGTGCTGAGCTGCTCAGCATAACATGCTCTCAAAATCCATCAGAAAATGTGAAGCTGTGTCTGTAGAAAACAATCTTCATCCATATCCTCCTTATTCTCTTAGTGACAGCAATTCTGAAGCCGTATGTTGGGGCACAATATCACACACATTTAGACATGATTTCAAATATGCCTGTATTGCCCATTAATTTATGAGTGAAATACTGACTGTAGCATATGAAAATTGAGACCTTTTGCTGCACCTAAGGTGTGTATGTCTAGCAAGAAATATCCTTAATGTCTTTGGGTAGACCACAAAGGATGTGGAAAAATAAGAATAGCTCCCAAGGCAGGCTTTCTCTTCTCCAAAAAGCCTGTTGACTGTTTTTGACAGTACCTAAGAACCTGACACAATTGAAAAAAAAAACCAAAGCAACAACAACAAAACAAACAAACAAAAAAAAAACACCCCAGGAAACCTAATCTCTGCTAAAAAGCTTCTGAAAGGCAGTAGCATTTTATGTAATTGAAGATAAAATGGAGAACCTTCTGTCAGCAGTGCTTTTGGCAACTGGACTTTTTAAATGCCTGCTTTGACCCAGTGCTTGTAGGAACAGAGAGTCTTACTTTCCAAATTTAATAACCCAGTATGAGCAGTACAGATTTTTGACATTAAAAACAGTGTCAACAAAATGAAATTAGAAATTCTTCAGTGAATTCTGATGCTGTTTTACTGTAATCAGTAGTGAGGGATATTTTTTGAGTATACTGCTTGTAGCTGAATTTCGTAAGAAATTCAAACAAGCATTTCACATATAGTGAAATTTCACATTTAGTACCTGGAAATGTACTGTTCTTCGCAAATATGATAAAAAATTCTGATTTAACTCTGCTGCAGTGGTCCCATTGAAAGTAGAAAAATACTTCAAATTTTTGTTGTGGAAGTGTAAGAGGCTCTAGAGAAAGAAACAATACTAACTCAAGTACATATGTGTTAAAAAA
>WBNO01017863.1:116327-162825 GCA_013400575.1 Peucedramus taeniatus | reverse complement strand
GTCACTCAGGAACAAAGGAAGCTCCTACTCCCATTCCTGAATGGCCCACAATCCAAATACTTGCACAGGTTGAAGGAACCAAAGAGAGTGAAAAAAAGTACAAGATGGGAAGGGAGCCAAAACCCAGAGCTTACCTTTCTGACAAGCTAGAGACCTTGTAGAATATCTTTTGGGGGTCCTTTCCAGGACCAGACTATTTTCTTGTAACAAAGCATGAATATGTAAGAGACTTTCATATACTGACATATAAAAGGCAAATAAGAAAGCAGTTATTTGAAGCCACAACTATATTTGCATGTTGAACATACAAGCTTCAGATGCAGATATAAGAGATTACAGACCTGAAGAGACTTGACCAGAGGGGCAGAGAAGGAAAGATGGGCCATGAGCTAGCAGTGGAAAAAGAAATATATGCAAAATACCCCCACAAGAAAGACATTTTGGAGAGTTTCCTGTTCTAAAAGCAAAGGTCAGTCCCAGCTCATTTTAAGAAATTCATGAAAATAGTCAAGGTCTTTGCATCAAAGGGTGAAATCTCTGGTCCAGCTAGACCAGCTGGTCCACTGCTAGACCTTACCTCTTTGTGAGCAAGCGATGGGCCCTACACTACCTATGCATTCAATAGCTAAACCACAGACTATGTAGAGACAGAGAAACCTCTCTGAACTTGACATTTAGTCATGTAATAATTCAAAAGTAGTAAGTATTCGGCTGATCTTCCTCCAAAAGCTGTTGCTCTAAACAATGCATAACATAAAAAGAGATAATAAAGGGAGCATGGTGAAATGTGATGTATGAGATTTAATACTATCACCTATTTGTACTTCCAATTTTACTCTTGACAAAAAAAATGAAACAAAACCCCTCCAAAACCACATGGAAAAGGGGACTTTACCAAAGGTAACATCTGCCCAGGGGAATGTAACATGATAGCATGCTTCAACCAGTTTTGGGAATGGAGGGATCTCTAATTGTCGGAAATGGTCAAATAGGGAAGGACAGCAATGGAAAAAGAAAGGATTAGGTCTGACTGTTGAAACTCCCTGTTTATACTTGAACTCTGACATCTGGTATAGCAGATTTGCTGGAGGGTAAGTGAAGAGGGTTATGGTACAAAAGAAGAGGAAAGATGTATGGTCTGGGAGTAATTTATTGCTTGCGTTTTAAGATTAAGGAGATTTGACAGATTCCTTCCCTGAAGTTCCTTGTTCCAAGTGCAGGTTTTTGGAGGCTGGTGTAGAAAAACAATCCATCTCTCTGTCTGGTTTTTGTATACACATCTATCTGCCTGACTGTCAGTCATGGTCTTTAGATCTAAACATAATTTCCTTATTCAGTTGGAGGATTGGGTGCACAGGAAAGTGATCATCTGCAAGGCACTGAAAGCTGCATGGCATTGAAAAAAACAAAACCTTTCCCTTTCAATCTATTAGATTGATGGACCAGAAAGAATATTGAATCCATCATCCTGGCTGCGTGTGTTTAGTACTAATGGAACATGAAACACATTTGGGTCCCAGCTGTTGGGAAATTCAGATGAAAGTTTCCCTTCTAGATGTGTCATTTTCACAAACACCAAAAGCCTGCGTGGTGAGGGAACCTGAAGGAAATGTGCTGTTACTTGGTGTGAGGATTGCACAACTAGGATTTGGCTCCATTAATAAACATTGTGTTGAGAAAATCCTCCTCTCTAGGACTGTGTATACTCTACCATGAAAGTGAAGAAGCAAAGGTCTGCAAACCCGTGACTGATGATTTTTCACGCTCATTTAAGATGCTTTGATTTTCACAGGGTACAAAGTAGAAGCTTCAGCCTCTGAAACTTGATGCACCTTCAATCAGCAGTGGTTTTGTCTCTCCAGTTTGGCTCTACTAATTTCATTCAATTAAGTCCACATAATGCAGACATCTTGAACCTAAAACCAGTCTTCTGAAATTGACCTTCTTATTTCAGACAGGCAATATATGCCAAAGGGCAGCAGCACTGGTGAAGCCCTGGTCATACAGCAGAGAGTTGCAAAACCTGTTTTGACTTCAGAGAAGAAGGAATGAAACTGTTTCCCATTTTCTGTTAATTTAGTAGGTAAACCTGTGCTCCTCAGTCATCCTCCTTGCCTTGTTGTTTTTGTCCAGCTGGACTTTACAAAGCAGGGCTTTCTGTGATGCTTTTAGGCATTGCTCATGCTTGCCAGGTAGAAGGGACTGTCCCTGCCAGTCCTGTGCATCCAGTAGTCCCCAAATCATCTTGTACAATAACAATGTAACATTTCAGCACTTACTTCATATGACTCCATTGAGTGAAATATTCTGAAACATTATTTGGCACAAAGGATCCACTCAATTCTGTTTTTTATAAAATTGATGGGCTTTAGCCCATAAATTTCATGTTTTCCAAAGAGGCCCTCCAAGAGGACATGAGAAATGCTCATAGTGCCCAACTTTGACTTACACACAATGCTGACATGGGCAAAAATTAAGTTACCCCTTTGTTGTCCATTTCTGCCGCTGTTAATGTTTAAGACAATACCTCTAGGAGCTCCTAGCTGGGAGAAGTTGGTGGTGGTCATGTGCAAAGGTTTGTAGATGGTCCATATTCCCAGCTGATATGAAGCAGGGAGGTTGCATTGCTGCCTATGGAGCTACACCCTGGTCTAGTTCTGTTTGAACAGTGTCTGCTGTCACCTTTGGATAGTTTTCTTCTAGTCTCAGGCACAAAAAGCATATTTAATAACAGGCATTTTGTATAAGCCTATTTAAAACTTCTATATTTAAATACCGTGGCTAGGAGCTTCCTGAGAGGCAGTCACTGGAAAGCAAGCTCAGCACACACTGTGCTCTCTGTAGTCTGGACAGAACATCACCACTAAAATGTGGTTGTTTCCATCTCCCCAGTACTCTCCTTCTGCATCTAGGATGGTGTGAAGACCAGCTTGGTATTCCAAAGATTGAGGCTCAAATGTCTCACCTTGTCACTCACTTCAAGGGTAACCTTGGCCAAAGTGCTTAATCTTCACTCCCTTTCTGGGACAATAATAGTAAAATCAAGAGCTGATGTCACAAAGTATTCAACATCTTGAGTGAATCTCAGACATGGATCTGCTGGAGTGAGTTCAAAGGAGGCAAAAAAAAAAGGTCTGAGAGCTAAAGCCTTTCTGCTCTGGAGACAGGCTGGAAGAGCTGGGGGTGTTCAGCCTGGAGAAAAGAAGGCTCTGGGGAGACCTTAGAGCCTGTGCCAGTGGCTAAAGGGGCTTCAAGAGAGCTGGAGAGGGACTTTGGACAAGGGCCTGGAGGGACAGGACAATGGGTAATGGCTGATGACATTCTGACTGTTTCTGGAGCTGGGACAGGGTTTAAATTGATGCCTGTACTTAAGGTTGAGACCTAAATTCTACCCTGCTGTCTTGGTTTGAAAAGACAGGTGTCTGCTAAGGAAGGCAGGAGCCTCCCCTGAAATGGAAACTGTAAACCCCCTCCCTCCGAATCATTATAAATTTGAAATTAAGGAGCACTCTCAGGCAAAGATATGGGAGCAGGAATAACAGTTCTTTATTAGGGAAGAAACTAAAAATAAAATAAACAATGCAGTAAATCAAAACAATACTGACAGAGTCAGAATATGACCTGACACCCTGTTGGTCAGGGTGTTGGTAGCAGTCCAATTGGAATTGTGGCTGCAGCCCTCCTGCAGTGGCAGGTGTGGTTCTGTTGAAGCAGTGATCAGGCTGTAGTCTTCCTCAGAAGATTTAGCAGAAAAGGCAGCTGTTCCTCTGGGAATCCAGTGGGAAGGCTGTTCTGGTGTCCCAAAATTTCAGATTATATCCAGTCAGGAATGCTTGGCTCCTCCCTCTGGGCAGAGCATCTCAAAATGGGATGCTGTAATTTTTATCAGTCATACAGCGACATTCAATAGCCTTTTAACAGCAGCTGTCTTCCTGGAGGGAGGATTGGTTTGTGGAAGAGATAAGGAAAACTGCCCAATTAACAGAAGATAACTGCTCCTCCTCTAACAGATGGCAAATAGAATACACACATTGCCTTGCAATCTAGGACACCTGCCAATTGCTCTTGGCCTCTTTTTTGGTCATTTCCTTGATCTGC
This sequence comes from Peucedramus taeniatus, assembly GCA_013400575.1. Taxonomy (NCBI): domain Eukaryota; kingdom Metazoa; phylum Chordata; class Aves; order Passeriformes; family Fringillidae; genus Peucedramus; species Peucedramus taeniatus. The sequence continues at coordinate 158,727 of WBNO01017863.1, read as the reverse complement.
AAGGTTTCCCTGCTCTTACTTGAAGGAAAAGAAAAAAACTTCAGTGTGGAAAAATACAAAGGGTCTGAGGAGCACCCTTCCCAGCACCAGTGTGATGCCAGCATTGCTGCATCTGCTGACATGACTCTCTTTGCTTGAATGCTCACATTAGGCTCTGTGGCTACTCTCCCTTCATTTCCAAAAAAGTCCTGGCTTGTCCACAGCTGTTGGTGAAAGTATTAGCTGTAACCATATTAGGACAGGGGTCTGACTGAAGCCAGCAATGACACAGCTGAGTGATGACACCCTGTCTTTTGTGACAAAGGCTCCTTCCCTCATTTCAGGTAACAATGGTGGGATTTTTATTTATGAATAAGCAAGTTTCCAGAGGACAAGAAGCAGTGAAATCAGCTCAGGCTCAGCTCTTCAGGGACACAGAAATTCATGCTGAATGGGATCCATTCCACAACTGTTAGTGTAAATTTAACAGTTTCTGGTTTAAGTGTCTGGAGATGTACATACTTGTCAAATACTAATAATTTTAAGTAAGTGATGACCCTTGTGTGACTTGGGTAAGCCTTGTCCAAACCCTTACATGTTTCAGAATCATTCAAACCTTAATCTGACATTCCCTAATTGGAACAGTCTTTCCGGCAGACTAAATATTAGCAGATTCCCTTTCCCTGATGGTGCAGGCAAGCGCTGGAATCTCAGCACTGACATTCTCCTGGCACTGTGTCCTAGGTATCGCCCCCAGGGAAGGTGATACTGAATTTGGGCATTATTTGGATTGATTACCATCAGATCTTCTGGCATCTGTCCCATTCTTCCTTTCTGCTGTTCCATTTTCCCATTACCCTTAAGGTTTTTCAACAGAAGGAATATTTTTAGCAGCATCAGATTTTGAGGGAGACTGAGCATGTCTTGAGTAACTTAAGTTTTTCAAGGCAATGCTGAGGTTGTTAACTTTTTCAGGGTTACTTTTTTTCCCAGAGGGAGGTTATTGTGACTTAACTGTGGCAAAGACTCCAGGGTAGCATAGCTGCCAGCCACAGCTTTGGGCTGAGGTGGACAACTCCATGAGAAGGTGCTACTGGAATCACAGAGATGTGGTTAGACTCAAAATAATTGCTTAATTCCCCATTTTGCTATAGCTTGCCTTTATATCTTCTGCTGTCTCAGCTCCCTGGATGGAAAACCAGAATGAATCCATCCTGTTTCCACCCTTTCATCTGCACCTCCTACTGCATATCTATGAGTGTTTCCCTAAATAATAATGTAGGAAAGGCTGCACTGGGTTATACTTTCTTTCCTATCTCTGAGATGTAGGAACTCATGACAAGAATGATCAAGCATGAATATATGTTCCAGGACCTTAAAAGACATTAATTTTCCATCCTCCTTCCATTGCTGGCTTTTTGTATTGAGGCAGTAGACTCAGCATCTGAGGAAATGGCAGTGACACGTGGTGTAACTTTCGGGTTATCCTTGCGGAGCCAGGAGTTGGACTTCAATGATCCTTGTGGGTCCCTTTCAACTCAGGGAGGTTCTATGACTGTATGCTGGGTGCTCCTGTAAGAAGTGTAATGGAGAATCCCAAAGGTACCTTCAGGTCAGCAGCCAGATGGGTCAGTTGCTTTCACCTCTTTTCAAGCCAGACATACAGCACAGCTGGTTCTGGATCTCTTCCATCACTGCAGTATTTTCCAAAAGTGTGTCTGAACTATTCCATGGGTTGCTGGGGGCAAAATACAAATGCATAATATCACTGACGATCCCAGAAACAATGTGAGATGACTTGATTTCCATTTTCTCTATCAGCTTAAGAAGTTGCATTTCTTTATTCAGAGATGTTAAGAGTGGCAGAAACTATGGAACTCCTAATTTGAACTTGAGCATACTGCAGAACAGATGATTTCACCTCAAAACTGGACTGAGCCCAGTGACATGGATTTGCTTAAAGTATCTTTTCCTGAAGGCACCCTAATGATTGGCCAACACTTTAACCATTCCTTGATAGATCACCCTAGGCTGTCAACATCCCCCTTCAATTTACAAGGCTCACTTGCTTGTAACCAATGTTTTTTTGGCTTCAGCTCCTAGCTGTTGGCTCTTGCTATTTATCTTTTTTTAACGAGTAAAGCCCTGTATTATCCCCTTGTGTTGAGCTAATATGATTGTAGCTCTTGCTGGAAGTGTAGAAGCAGTTTTCTCCTCCGAACTCTTACCCCATGTCATGCTCAATTAAGAGTTCCATAATCAGCAAAATGGGGTAGGTTTGAACCAGCACAGCCCAGAATTTGGCAGAAGATATGTCTATTTTTCCCCCAAACTCTTACCCAGCAATGAACTCACAGTCAGTTTTCTTTCTCAGGAGTCAATAGTACAAATTCAGGATTTCTACTCATGAACATATTTCAACATGTACCTAAGGAAGACTCTTAGGTGTTTTACCAGAACAATGGGTACTTAAGCAAGTCAACTACTCTCAATGATAAGCAGTAAGACTGAGGCAAGGTTAAATCCCTGCTGTACCAGACTAATGCTACTCGGAAAACACTGCCGTGAGAGAAGACAAGCCTATTACTTCTCTGCTGTGAGGTCATAGAATCATTGAATGATTTGGGTTGGAAGAGACATTAAAGATCACCTTCCAAATCCCCTACCATGGCCAGGGACACCTTCCACTAGACCAGGTTACTCCATGCCTTGTCCAACCGGGCCTTCAAAAATTTCCAGGGGTGGGGCCTCCACAGCTTCTCTGGGCAACCTGTGCCAGGCCCTCACCACCCTCATAGGGAAGAATTTCTTTCCAATATCTATCTATCTATCTATCTATCTATCTATCTATCTATCTATCTATCTATCTATCTATCCCTGCCCTCCATCAGTTTGAAGCCATGCCCCCTTGTCGTGTCACTACATGTCCTTGTAAAAAGACCCTCGCCAACTCTCTTGTAGCCCCTCTTTGAGTCTCAATTCATCTTCTCACTCTGTGCTTCAGTGACATTCCAGATAACCTGGCAGTTTTGTCAATGGTCAGACAGGGGTGGGAGATGTTTACAATTGTGTTTCTGAGCACCAGGAGCCCCAGTTAAATACCTCACATATTGTCTGGTATACAAGTATACCCCTTGTAGTGGGTATACTTCTGCTATTCTTTTAGCCATCCTCCCTCTCAGATGAACCTCCAGTGTTGTCCAAAGCCTACTGAAGTGATGTGGGAAACCAGGACATCCCTCTTGCTGCCTTGGATGGGCTGAGACCCTGGCAGGGGGCTCGGAGAGCTTGGAATGGAGCCAAAGAACCCTCTGCTTTTGATCTCGAGCCATGGAAACAGTTACCAACTTTATATGAGGAATTACAAACCAGGGAAAGTAGAATAAAATAAGTAGCTTATTATTAAGTAGAAAAATAGAATGTTAGGATTCATATGAGAAGTGTACAGGGGGGTCAAGATGGAGGAGTCTGGGCATGTACTGCCCTCCTTCCTTCTTCTTCATCGTCTCCATCTTCTTGGTGATGTTGGCACTTGGGGATTGGTTTAAGGTAGAATTTCACTGTCTAACATAGGTGATAGGTATTGGGAATTAACTGTAAATAATGTCTACGTAGTTTATAGTATAAAAAGACAACACAGACCCGGGGGCGGGCAGTGTGCCTTGGGCTGACCTGCTGAACACATCGCGGCTGGTCAGGGAGAACATGTTATAGATAAGAAATAATAAACAGCCTTGAGAACGAAGGCCAGGCAGCTCTGACTCTTTCTTTGACCATCTGGCTGTGAAAAGGACTCTCGAGAAATTCCCAGGCAAGGGGATTCCCGAAAAAGTGAAACATGTTTTTTAATCAATTTCAACAGGCTTCAGCTCAGGCTTCCAGTATATGTGTCTCTCACTTCCAAACACAGCTGCCCCAGTTCAGAGACAGTGTGTCTGAAAGCTCCTGGCACCCATGTCCTACATGGTGAAAGCTATTCATCTCTGAGCCATGTAGCCAAGGACTTCATAGCCTGAGTACAGGTCATCATCTGCCTGAATGAGTGTCTCCATCCAAACTGCCAGCATCAGCACCATGTCCATAAACAACTTTAACCCTGGTCAGTGCAGCAATGTGGCTGTGCTGGTCAGGACTGAAGCTGCAATGTGGACAAGTTTTCTGAGGGCCCAGCCTACAGCTCTGCACTCCCTTTCTCCCCTGTCATATACACATATAAACACATATGTGTATGCAGAGCCGTGTGCATTTCTTGGCTTTGTTTCAACAAGCAGAAAATAAAAAGTGGGAACCTCTGGTCTAATCTGCAGGGACAGGATTCCTGAATTAATAAGTCTTCAATACCTAATTCCCTCCCTGTCCTCAGCAACAAGCATAATGATTCTCTGATTGCCTCTAACAAAAGCAATAAAAAGAAATAAGAATTAGAAAACTCTTGAACAGTTTTTTTAAACTGTAATTTTTTTGCTTTTCTTCTAACATCAGTAAGTGGGGGTACTTCTACACTCTTAAAATTAAAACAATCCAGACAAACAATATGTCGAGCTTTGTCCTGCTTCCTGCTGCAATTATTCCTAATGTTTGGCCTCAGATCAGAGGCAGCAGCAATCTCTATAAATATGACAGCAGAGCAGAGAGCTCTTTCCAACAGAAACGCCTCCTGAATCATGTCAGGAATTTACGAGGCTGAGAGCGGGCCAAGACTTAAATATGTTCTGGAACAAATGGCATTGCATTTGTGGCTCCGATCAGCTTTACAGTGGTGGGATGAAGATGGAATCCTCCAGACGGAGGAGTGGAGGGATATTTATTGATTTAAAAAAAAAAAAATTAAAGCTGAAAGTGACAAGATCAGGCATTGGTATTTTAAAACTCAGGCTCTACCAGACAGAGCCAGCAAGGAAAAAGCTTTAACAAGCCTAGACTCCACTGCATCTTTTGTGTGTGTCTGTGTGTACTATTCTTACTGCTAAATCTCCCTAGACCACTTTGTGCCTGGTACATAGGAAGAAACGATACTACAACCTTTTGTGGTACCATACAACAACCTTTTACCCTCCAAATTGCATTGTCCTGGGGATATGCTTGCCGATTTGGTGTCTGCTGTCATTACAGACCACTTGGACAAGGTTTCATCCAGTGGGTTTTATTCAGCGTCTGCCTTCCATCAAGTGTAAAGTAAAATATTTTGCCCACCTGAGACCACATTGGGTTATACAGAATTCTCAGAGCCACATCAGCTCTTTATACCTCAATAAACAAAATGAGGGAGGAAGAGCTGTGAGGAGGTGGGCTGGCATGTGGTCTCCACTCACCAGCTGGGAAGGTACAGCACTGACAAATATTGGAAGTTGCAAAAGAAGCACCAATATGTATTTTCTTTTACTGCACTTCTTTGACTTTTCACCACATTTTCCTGAATCATGAGAATATTCAGTACTACAAGTCACAGATCTCACTTGTACACCATTCCAGATAGACCAGAGCTTTCTTTGGTCAATTCAATAAGAAAATTGAATACAGAGTGCATGCACAGTCGTAGATAAGGATTTTCCAGAGGTGAACTCTTGATTGAGTTTTTTTTTGGGCAGGGACACCTGGGTCATAATGTGCTGAGTTTGGGTGGGGTTGAGTCAATTTTCATTATAGTAGCACAAACTATGCTTTGGATTAGTCCTGCAAACAGTCCTGATAACACAGGGATGTTTCCATTATTGCCAAGAAGGACTTAGACAGAATCAAGGCCTTTTCTTCTCCCCAGTCCTCTGGTGAGAAGACTGGGGGTGCACAGGTAGCTCGGAGGGGACATAGCCTGGACAGCTGACCCCAATTGACCCAAGGGATATCCCAGACCATATGGCATCATCCTCAGCATATAAAGCTGGGGGAAGAAAAGGGAAATGGCAGGAGTATAAGGGCCACAAAAATTACCAGAGGGGTGAAACACCTCTCCTATAGAGACAGGCTGAGGGAGGGTAGAGGGAAGAGGAGAGAGAAGGAGAAGGAAGGCGAGGCGAGGCGAGGCAAGGCAGCTCCAGGGAGACCTTAAAGCCCTTCCCAGTGCCTAAAGGGGCTCCAAGAGACCTGGAGAGGGACTTCAGACAAGGGCCTGGAGTGACAGGACAAGGGGGAATGGTTTCCCACTGAGAGAGGGCAGGGTTAGAAAGGATATTATTATCTCAATCCATTAGTTTCCTCACTTCTACCTTTCCAGTTCATTCTCCTATCCCACTGGCTGTATGGTGCTTGCTTGATGAGTGACATTAAACCACAATATAAGTTTTGAAGCCAGACTCCATGACCTTTGAAGGGCCTGTGACATTCCCAAAGGCCCTATTTAACATTTTGTAAAGATACCACTCCCAGATGTCAAACCCAAAAAAGATATATTGTATGTTGACCGACAGAGAGTACAGGGGTCATGGAAAACTCATGTCCTCTGTGAACTCTTGGACCAATTTGCTGATCGTCATGACAAACTAGCACATGGTGCAGCACCAACTATGCTGCTTCTACAGTCAATCAAAGGAGAGGGCAATTGCAAGAGGACAGTTTATTCACCACAGATAAATAGTGAAGATAAGATATTAGGTGAATGTGGAGAACATTTTTTGTCTCTATGCCAGTGCTTAGAAGCAATGCCTGTCCTTGGCTTCTCACTTATATGCCAGCTCAGGGATGTGATATAAACTATTTTTCACACTGTCCATACTGTTTATAACATATATGATGAGGGGAACTTGAAGGAAAAGGAAGAGATCTCTTTACAAATAAATGAGGATATCCTACAGAGCCATAAGGAAATACATATTTAACAAGAGGGAGATAAGCAGCAAAAAAGATAAATATTTGTTAAAATAGGCCATATCTTAAGGCTAAAAGCTCCTTCAGCTTCAGCAGGAGTTCCAGAGAATGAAATGTAGGTCTGGTACTTTTGCATTTAAATACAATAGAACTGTACCCTAGACTTGCCTGTGTCAGAAGCCAGGATGGTATTGCAAAGGAAAGAGTCATTGCTTGCCTTTATAAATACTTTTTCAAACAATTGTTTATGACAATACCTGTGTAGGACACTAACTGTGTATATAGGGTCTAATTTAGTAATTTTTTGATCATTACTTTTGTAAGGAGAAGGTTCTGTGTAAAGATGATTTTTTAAAGTGACTCTCCACAGCTTGAGAAGATTTAATTTCATTCTCCTGTGGAGGCAGATGAAGTCAGTGTCAGCCCAGAAAGTGTCAGCCCCAGCTCACACCTACACAACCTGCAGGGCTGTGCTGTATGCTCATGTCTTCTCCAGCCCCTCTGCATATAAGTTGCCAATATTTAGACTTCTTGGCTCTCCTTCACTGATGTGTAGCTTAAACCCTCATCTATGTGACCCCTGAATTTTGCCTCAAACCTTACAACTTGTATATTATTACTGAGTTCCTGTCCCATCATTCCTGGACCTCCTTTGGACTTTTCCATCAGCTTCATTGAAAGTGGAGCTTCCATCTTTTTCCAATATTCTTCCACCCAGTTTTGTAATTCCTGGTCCATAATGCATAATATTCCTCTTCATGTTCCTGCCAGGTAGGCCTTTATTAGTTTTGGTCTAGGTGTCACATCATTGTCTGGATTGTTGTGGGACTAAGCCCTGGACAATAACAAGATTCTCTGCATTCAAAATTTGGCTTCAAATGTTGCAGCTTAAATGCAACAACTTTTGTCACCTTTAACAGCTTTTATTGCTATTCCCTCCAATGCTGCTCAATATTAGCATAATATTTGATGCTAGAATGCAGTCATGTCTTTGGAAACAAGTCCTGGGTCTATTGAGAATGTCTCTTAATATGAAAGAAATGTCTGAATTTCCTTAATTTGTGCAGGGATTTCCCTTTCAGTAGCCTGGCTGGCCTTGGTGGAATAATAGCTAAAAGTAACTCTGTGCCCTGTTATTTGTTCCTTTCTCTTTGTGCTTCAGAGGTCAAGATTGTATAAGCTGCAGCTCTGCTAAAATGGAGGAAAATCTGAAAATCACTGTAAAAGCACAATAGAAGATGCAGCTGGATTTTTGTAGGGGAAGCAGCTGTGGGATCTGTTGTGAATGAGTAGGATTTGGGGAAATTCCTAAAGACTATGAATATGTGTGGCATTTCTGAAGTGCAACATACCTGGCAGATAGAGCATGAACAATGTTTATTATAGTAATAACACATGGCCTCCAAGAGCAAAGCACTGTACAGAAAGAAGACATTTAGGGGTTTGTAAGTCTGCTGGCATATGTTTTGGATGCTAGTTCAAATCCAGCCTGGTTTGTCAGCAGTGAAAACCTGCCATCTCCTCACTACTTAGAGTCAGTAAGGAGAAATATGCCCATTTAATAAAAGCCAGAGTTGCCCTGTATGATCTCCTTGTCAGCAGAGAGATGGGTGCTGAAGGAGCTGCTTTCTTCAGGCTCCTTCAGGCAAGAGAGGCTTTTCCTCTTTCACATTATTTCTGGAGACGTATAAAGCCTCTTTTATTGTTTGACTGAGACACACCATTCTGACCCTTGCAGATGAAGTCAGCTGGGAAGCGGCCTTCCTTGCCCTATCTGACCAGGGATCTCCAGAGACACTTCCCAAAAGGATGTCTGAAGATAAAATTTGGGCACAGCTGTCTTCTTTGAGGTTGGCCATGCAAGTTTTAGGAGTCTTATACCAACACCTGCAGAAGTGGGACAGCAGTGTCCTTTTAATCTCAGGGGTGAAAAGAAGAGGATCATGAAGCAGACTGACTGAGAGATGAGTTGTTAGCTTTCACACCTCCACAGGCTGGCTCTTCCAGGCAAGAACATTGTGTCAAAAGATGCAAATTGATCAAGTCACAGCCTGGATTGCTTTTCCAGTAGTGAGTTTTCAGTCGTTTGCTCATTAAGCAATAAGAGCCCAAAGTGTGTCCATGTTTTTATACCAGTCCATTGCCTAAGGCTCCTACCTAACCACCTGCCTCTTCCTTCATAGTCAAGTCACTCATCTTCCTGTAGACCACATCAAGGCTGTTGAACTGATTTAGATAACAAGCACTATGGCAGAAAGTGCATTCACATACATAATAGCATATCCATGCTCATGCTGCATGAGGCCTAGAGGTTTGCTATAAGACCTGCAGCAATGTCAAGATAAACCTAGAATGTTAAACCCATGCATTGTGGTTTAAAGACAAGCTGGGTTTTCTTTCTTGAAGGGCAGTCCATATCTACTGCCCCTTTGTGGAGGTGAAACTCGCCATTTGTGAATAGTTTGATGCTGGGGCTCAAAGTCAATGCTCAATTATAGGAGCTTATATGACATTGCCACATATTGGCTGAGGTCTAGGAACTATACCAATGCATACCCTCCAAGCAAGGCAAGCAGAAGCAGAAGCAGACTTCTGCATAGTAAGCTGGGTTGCTGTGAATGACCTCACATTTGGCTGCCATGGTTTACCCTGCATTTGATAACCCTATTGTGTAACTTTGTTGTGCTGGGGACTTAATCAGGAGTATTTGTGGGAACTAGTTGGGTTTAGAGTTTTGCCATGTGTCTTACCAAAGGAGGGTTTCTTGCAGCCACCATTTTCATCACATAAAAGGGAACTGGGAAGTTGCATGAATATACATCTCAGAAACTATTTCCAGTGTCTTTACTGGCAAAAGTCTTTCTTGCCTTCTAAGGACATGGTTCTCCTAAATCCACAATAATTTCTTCTGTAGTGCTAAAGTGTTGTATTGTGTTTTATATGCCTTTTTATAATTGTTCTGTACCTTGGTTTATCCCAGTTCTCTCCTATGTCAGTGGTTCTGCCCATCCTGCCTCCTCCCTCAACCCCTCCCTGGTGTCCTGTCCGTCACTCAGCAGCCCATCCCTTCCCCTAGAAACTTCTGTTCAGGGCATCGAGTGACTGGTTCAGGAACCGGGGTTCCTCCCACAGGTTACCCCCATTGGTCTCCCCAGAGACCCATCTTCCCAATGTCCATACCCCCATGTTTCCCCACTGGCTCCCTATCTTTGTTCCCTCCTCCCTTTATAATATACCTGAGAGCCCAGAGCTGGGTCTTCGAAGTGAGGTCGTGCTGGGCTCAGAGTCCCTGCTTTAATAAACCTGGACTGATCCTTCCATTCAAAGTCCACTCCTTCTTCCACCGCAGTCGTATTCCTGCCTCACCCGCCAAGGCGAGAGCCTGAGCCGCCCTCCTGCCCCTCGGAGATCGGGAGAGGCTCCCCACAGCTGTGTGTGCACAGCCAGCCGGGACCCCCGCAGGGACTCACGGAGGGGCATTTACAACACTAAAGCAAAAAGGGTTGTGCTTCCATTTGCCTTGAAGTCAAGTCACGCAGCTTGGTTTTTATCATCACACACATCTCAGGGTTGCCAGCAGACTGCCTAGTCCACAGCACATGGCATTTGGCATTTGGCCTGCTCCAGGTCCTGTATGATGCCTCATGGCTCTAGTTCATAGTAATTATTGAAGGAGGAGTGGAGGGGAGGTTCAGTTCAAAGTGTCTGAAATGTTAAGTGGTCTGTGCTGCAGCCTGCCAGAGCTATGTTTTTATAACAAGAAATTGAGGGTAGGTGTTATGAGCGCTGAGATGTGGCATAAAGACTTGTGGGGGTATTCGAAGGTGCAAAGCTTGCTGGGAGAGTATTGAAGGACTGTGCAGGCCAAGAGGGAGCCAAAAATTGTATGGTCTCATTAGCAACACCTACTCTACTAAATAAAGCTGATCAGGGCTGATTCGCTGGCCCTGAGGGATAGTGTCCCAGCTTAACTTGGGTTCAAACACCTCGGCTCTTCTTGACTGAGAGAAGGGTTTGGGAGTGAGCTAACAGCAAAGCTGCTTGGACAGATAGTGCTCCAAGACCTGAGCCTACACCCTGGAACCTCTCTTACTTAGCAGTAAAGGTACTCTCTAAATGCCAGGAATGAGTTCAGGGATATTTAAGCCAACTACTCTATGGCTTAGAAGTAGCAAAGACCTTCATATGGGGACTGCTAAGGACTTCAGATTGTATTATAAAATTTGATCTGAAACTTAGTGATTGCCCAGCTCTCTTTCATCAAACACAAGAGCTGCAGCACTGTTCACGTTCAAGTACAAGGACGCTCCAGAAGAGAAGACCATCACTTCTGATAGCCCTTTACACAGGCCACTCACACAGACCATACCATTACTAAACAAGGCTATGATTAAAAAGTGTAATTTCACATGGGAGCTTCAGACTCAGAACTTCTCAGACAATGAAAAAGCACTCACTGATCTCCTGCCACTAAAACAAAGTGCACCCACATTTGTGGAGGTGTCTGTTTCTCATTTCTGTTATATCTGAATGATCCTCAAGCAGACAGGAAAGCAAAAATGTTATCTTGAAGGTAGGGGATAAAAGGGAAATACACATGGAATATCATAAGAAAATGTCACATCAATAATCTTTCGAGTAAATCCTGTCCACCCCACTGACAAAGGTCACCTTGTTGAAGAAACTCAAATTTTGTACCATGTAACTCAACAGTTTTAAACAACATCATAACATCCCTGTTGTATCTTCTTAGCATTTCCCTTCCTATGCTGTGCAAAAGTTGGCTAAGACATCCCAAATGTTCCAGATGTTTTATGATCAAATACACATTAGCCTGGCTAGCTATCACTCAGAAAAAGGCTTGTTAGGCAGCTCTTAGTCCTTAATTTTTTTTGCTCAGATATTAAACAGCCTCATCCACCTAGATCATAAAATGTCTTCCCAGTCCTGCAGACTGTTAAAATGTATGCCTGCAGACATTTATTGTCACATCTGGAAAAGTCTATGCTATCATAAGGACTTCAATACAGATTTCATCAGAAGACACATGGAAATTAGGCTGGATTCACCCAATCCCTTGCAAACCATTCCACACTAAACATATAAGAGCTGATTCCCTCTGTTTCAGGGTCTGCACAAGTGGTGGTGCTCCTCTTTGTTTACATGTGAGTCTCCAGGAGTTGGATCAAGCTGACAGGTTGGAGTTATGCAATTTTTCGTATTCCAGCAATTCTGTCCCTGACTCTGGATCTGCATATTTTTAATTCCTGAGTGCCCCTGGGACCCCAGTGCACAATTCCTTCTCCGGTATTTGCTAGCATGATAAAGTCATATTTTCTTCTCTAGAAAGGAAGAAACACCAGGCCTGACTGTGACTTATTTAACAAGTGATTTAGGTCAAGACACAGTTACAGTGTTTGTTTTAGTGCCAATAAGGACTTGCTCTCTAGTTATCACAAAATCACAGAATGGTTTGGGTTAGAAGGGACCTTAAAGATCACCTTCCAACACCCCTGCCATGAGCAGAAACACTTTCTACTACTAGACCAAGTTGCTCCAAGCCCTGTCCAACTTGTTCTTGAACACTGCCAGGCATGGAGCAGCCACAGTTTCTCTGGGCAACTTGTGCCTCCCCACCCTCACAGGGAAGAATTTCCTCTCAATGTCTAGTCTAAACTGGCCCTCTTATTCTTGAGCTGAGATGCCCACTAATTCCTCTTCATGTTTTCTAGTTGCCTTTGCTCTGTGGTGTGGTAAAAATGCTGCAATGAATTGCCCACGATCCAATACACTGATATGGCTTAAGGGGGCTCCAGAACATCACTAGCACACACCTTTGTGGGCTGCTCTGGCAGTGGCTGCAGCTGGAAGAGGGCAGACCCTGAACAGCCCCTGACCTGTGGTTGCACTGCTCCAACTGACTGAGAACAGATCAGCTGTAAGATGGGCATGCATTTTGCAATGTTACCTTTCAAATGGTCAAGGTTGCAGGGTCATATTTTCCTTGTAAATGTCTCAGTCTGTTCCTGAGGCTCAAAACATGTGACTTTGGGGACTTTGCCTGTGCAAAGGCTGTTTCCACACATAAGATAAGATATATAGATCAGTGAAGACAACATGAAATTTTGCAAAACATAGAATCATAGAATATCCTGGGTTGGAAGGGATCCATAAGGATCACTGAAGTCCAGCTCCTGGCCCTGCACAAGACCACCCCAAGAAACATACCATGTGTCACACCATTAAAAACATAGAAATGTTTCTTCCTTTAAAAAAGTCTTCAATGTCACAAATCTAGTATTGGAAATCTTTATGAGTAAAGGTCTTTTCTTTTGGTGAAGATAGACAGGTTTTCACTCCCAAGTTTGATTTTAAGCCAAGAAGGACAAGAGTCCTTTTCATGAAAATTTAAAAACTGGGAAAAAAGTACAAAGTTTACAAATTCCTTTCAGTGCTTCTCCTTATTTTACCATCATTACTGGAAACCCACTGGACCTGAAACCTTTCTGGCTTGAAAACAAATCAGATGACATTTTAAAAAACAGCTTGAGAAGCAATCAGTGACTTTATTCCCTTCTTTTCCTTGGTTGTTCCACTTAGTTTTCTCCATGGTTTCCAATCCTCTGCCTTCCAGACCACCTTTAAACTTACTACCTACCTTTTTGTGCATACAAAGGACACAGACTTACCACTCATTTCTACAACCAGGTCACAGTCAACTCCATATGCTCAGCAAAACCCCACACAGGCTGTGCAAGGAACTCTGCCTTGAGCCAACTGACACTCCTGATTCCCTTTGCAGATCCTTTCCCAGGGATGCAAAGCAGTGATAAAGTGGTGTCAGTGCCTGCCCCTCCCACCCCCCTTCTACCCTCTTTGCAGGCCAGGCAGTCTGCAGGCTGCAAACTGGGCTAAGAAGAGGTCTGTAACTTTTAATATTCCTTCTCCTGGCAGGGAGCTTGGCCAGATCCTAAAGAGGGCCCATCTCTCCAACCTGCTCTAGAAAAGCTTACAACATCTGCTTGCCAGTGAGGAAGAAAACCGCAATACAAAGATCCCATCCATTTTCTGTTTTGGTGTGAAGCCAGAAAAGCCAGTTAGTTTTCCGTTTCCCCAGATGCTTGAGGAGCTCAGCTCCTCACTCTCCTATCCTTGCAGCAGGAATAGAAGGTGCTAGAAAATGACAAGGTTTTGTGGTGCTATGAAGGTCTTGCAGACTGATTCACCAGTCTCCTGCTTAGTTTCTCAAGACAGATAGGCCTCCACTTCCCGTGTAGACTTCTTCTTGTGAAACCTGAACTTCTCCATGCACTCAGGGGTGGGGCTAAGACCTCCATCTGAGGCCCAGACCTCTGTGGCCCAGGTAATTCTCATGCAATGAAACTCTCAGAAGTTTCTTCTTGAAACCACAGCTCCCAAAGTTAGCTGAGCTCCTGAGACAAGGAAACTAACCACTTCTGAAGCATTTTGTGATCAGTCTCTGGTCCTCATTGTGTTCTCCTCTCTCTGAACAGCATATAAAAAGATTTCATAAAGGAGGAACAAGCACAATAGAGGTGCAGATGTTCCCTGAGGAGGGATAAAAGGAGAGACCTGCAACCTGTGTGTTGCTTGACTTTAGGCCACAGCTATAACAGGATATCCCTTTTCTGCCTCTGTTATGCATCCTTGAGGATTATGAGGGTGATAGCTACATGACAATGAGAGGATGTCTGGGAAGGACATACAGAAGGTGAAGAGGGATGAAGAGGGATCTGTTTCAGTACAAGAACCTTCTCTTGTAGAAGGAGGACTGAGGGGCAACTTAAAAAGCTGTTCAGGATACACAAAGTAGTTAGGTCTTTAGGCAACATCTGTTGGGATATAAGAAGGTGACAGGAACCCAAGGGGAGACTGTACCATTTCAGGAAAGGGAAATCAAAGGGCTAAAAAATGCTTTAAGCTTCCAAGGCTACATTTGTATTAAAGAGTCAGCTAGAGCCAGAAAAATGTCTCCAGCTCTGCTCCATGACCACATAAGAGTGCCTAAACCTTCGCTTACTCCCTATCGTGGCTGAGCACTAGTGAGTCACAGACAACATCCAGACATGTTGGATACTAGGAAAGGGCAAGGACCATTGACAAAACTCAGTGGGGGTGAAGTAATCTGTTTAGGTGACAAAACCCATCTGGATGCAAGTTCTGCTGTGCCACTTGCCGTGGGCAGCCAGTGAACAGGATCCATCCTGGTTTATTTACTAGTCAAAGGCAGCCAAAGATGCTGGTATCTTGGGGCTGTGCACAGGCACTGGAGTTTAAAAAAGAAGTGTGATTTCCAACACGTGCCACTCTCTTTGGCAGTGCTGGAATGAGACATTCCCCTGTGAAACACTTCAAGCTGCTGTGATGCTGAGATGTCTCATTCAGGCATCAGTGGACCTCATTCAAGCAAGCCCATCTGGCCTTGCTCCATCTGCTTGCAGGGCTGTGTCTCCAGTAGACCTTTCCTTCTTTCTCTGATCCAGGGAAGTTTAAAAACTTGTACAATAGAAGCTGGGATGGGAACCCAAAGGAACATGGCACCTGTGACAGGAACACAGTGTCCCATTAGTACCTCACACCTTCCATGACCAGCAGACCTGTTTTGGTAGGAACAGTTTATCTGATGGGGTTTCTGCAAGTGAGAATAATCTGGTCCATCTGGTAGCTGCAGAGCTGAGATTTAAGCCCAGCAGCTTGGTAAAAGTCCAAACAGAAGGTTCAGCCCTAGCTGGGACACCATATTTAAGGGATATTGTGGTTTTCCACTCTCAAGCACACTCTTTTGAAGTCCTGGTTGTAACCAAGCACAAAGGATAGCAGGAAAATTAAGTGGTGTTTCAGAGAAATTATTTTCTTTGACTTTCTATGCCCATACATTTAGCATGTTTCAAAGGTGACTTAGCCAGAATTTTCTGAGTTTATCAGGTCCAAGAGTTTGGGATTATTATCACTAAATTAATTCAAATAATGAAGTTAATTCACCTAGCTCCACAAGGAATACAAGTACTTTGTTTTTTTTCTTCTAAGTATCCCAAATATAATTGATCATTTAGAAGACTAATGCTGAACTTCTCTGGCAGTGTCAGAGATCAGAGAAGATCTGGGCTATTTTACACAAGGATGAAACATGTACCTGGTGCCAGTTTCTAAACAGAATCCAAGATGAACTAGCTCAATGACAGAGCTAGCATATCTAGGCAGATAGGATATTGTCCACCTTGGATGTTCTTGAAATCTCAACCCACTGCTGAAGTTTGCTGGAACTGGACATGGAGAAAAGGCAGCATTTGAAAGGATGGAGGTTGGACAAACATTCCACATTCATGAAGATGGAAGAAGAATGTTAAAAATTACTCATATCCTTAGCAAATTAGGGTCCAAAGTGCAGTTCTGCTAACTTCTCAGAACTTGCCACCTCTCCTACAACTCCTGGCTCTGAGAGGCAAACTCTGGCCAAGTTTGCTGGGAGATTTAGAATATTGCCACTACCAAGAGTTCATTCCTTTCCTAACTTTTTGCCAGGCCTAAGCTTACCGTGTGAGAGGAGCAGAAAATTCTCATGGGTCTTCAGATGCTCCCAATGAGAGGTACATATATTGATTCTCAGTCTTTGAATTCATTTGTCCCATGGACTGATCCATCACTTTTGTGAGAAAATTAAATACCCCAAATGCTGCATCTTATTTTCCTTCATACTATACTGTCCTTCCCATCCTTTCCTATGCTGGTTGGACACCTATTTCCACCTTTTTACCTGATGCCTCTGGAGGCTCCTTAGATCCCTGTAAAGCACCGTGGGCTCCAGTGGGCCTTGAAGCTGTCAATGCCTTGTAAGGGATACTCAGCACCTCAGCTTGGCCATGATGTAGGAGGGAACTCAGGCCATTATCACCAGCTGCTGTCTGTTCTGCAAAGATGGGTCCATCTTTTCACTTTTTAAATAATGCAAGCAATGTGGGAACATAAAGAATAGGGGAAAAGAAAAAAAAACCAAAACAATCGGCATAAAATACAACTGTATTTTTACAAAATGTTCTTCTAGCCAATATAATTCACAGTCCAATGCACTTTACAAGACAGGCCCTCAAAAATCTGCTACCAAGTACCAGAATTCCTATGTTCAGCTGGTGTAAATCATTGCTTCTGATTTACACTGAGAGGCAGGTCACAACTGCCTAATTAAATAGCTTCTCTTTGAGCAGAAAGCTAGACCTTATAGAAGTGCAACTGTGAATTACTTTATACAGCCGTTTGATGGAAAGAGAAAAAATGCAAGAAAAAAAAGCCAGGAAAAGCAAGAGAGAGCAGAAGAAAGAAAAGGGGGAAAAAAAGGAAAAACAGAAAGAAAAAGTGAGAGAAACTAATTTATATATTTTGAGAGTTCAGTTCCTTTCATTGTGAAAGAGTGGGAAAGTTTGGGAAGCCCAGACTGAATAATTCACAATGATAACAGGGTGATACCAAGAGCCTTACAACTGCTTTATTGGGCTGAGTTTATCTGATTCCATGGAAAGTGAGTACTGCTGAATGCAGCTCTGACTGTGCCTGTGTCTGACAAGACACACAGTTCAGATGCAAAATTACATTAAGCAGATGTAGCCCATTAAGAAGCTGAGCTTGAAAATGTACTTTATCCTGTCAAGGCAAATCCTAGTTGAAAAGTTGGGCCTTAAAAAAAACCCTGAAAACTGCAAGATGTTCTATTTTGGGCTTTTTTGCTTTAATCTTTTTTGTGTCAGTCATAGCTACAGAGTGATGATAAACATAAACCCATCTCCACTGTATTTCTAACATAACTCTGTTACCTACCCTCAGCTAGAACAGAGAAAAGCCCCTTAACATAAAACCCAGCAGAACCAGTGATAGGTTCAGTTATCACCCAGAACTGGGTGAAGTTGGCGAGATCTCAGAGACAAACCAGCTAAAACACAAATCATATGTTCCTACTCCAGCCTGGGATAAAATGTAGAATGGCAGAAGAAGCACAGCCGGTTCATCCCTTCCTTGCATCCATCATCATGGAGACAGTGCTGGGTTAGCTCACGTGGGGGGTCCCCAAGATGAGATGATTGTCACTCTAGGTGCCTCTCTGCATGAGAGCTGCTGAAAATATGTGGGATATGGTGCAGAAGGAGAAAATGGATGGGATTCAAGATCTGCGGAGTAACATTTGGTTGTGCTAAAAGGGGATGTGAGTATTATTTAATAAAAATGTTGGTGAATTCCCATACCAAATTTCTTTATATCTAGCCTATTTATGCATCTATATTAGTTGTAAAACTGGGAAACAACACTTATTCTGGATTAAACCAAACCAAAATATAAATCATGGGACTCAGTTCTCACTACTGAATTGAGTTATGTAAAAGGCACTTGGAGTAATCAACCCCTGACAGCTCCAAAGGTTTTTTTACCTTTGGAGTATATAATGATTCTTCATGATTCCTTGATTCTCATGTATTTCATCCAGTACATCCACCACTGACAGAAATGTTCAGAAACACAAGCAAGATATCAAAAGGAAAGAAGGTCAATCTCATTACACTGGCTAAGATTTTGAGGAGAAAAAGCATGATTTTGAAAGAATGGTCAGTGTCTTTCTATGCAGGAAGATCTCTCAGTTTATCTAAATCTCCTGAAGGTAAGCTTGGACACTTAGGCTACTAACCAGATGATATAGAGTAATGGAAAATATTTTGCAAGGAGAAATCCTCTGTCAGCAATTCAGTGTTCATGTAAAACACAGTCACTGTATGGCATTCATTTTGTTCTTTGAAGTTTCTTTGTTTATGCTTTATTATCTGAAATATCCTCCTTAATGGTTGGCAGGAAAAAAGTACCAGTGCAAATACCAATACAAGTCAAGTTCAGGGGCCTTGAGTCTGACATTTGATTGCAACTGTGGAGTGGGTAGTGTGCTTGAATGGTTTTTCTTTACAAACTCCATGAAAAGTAACTTTTTTAGTTTCCCTGGACTTATGTGCAAATCCCAAGATTAAGATGTTCCCTCCAATGGAGAGAAAAGGAAAAAGTAAGTCTAACCAGCTAAATTCACACATTTACAATGTTTGATGTCATTCACTGAGTTTCATTGTTTAATTTGGAAATACTGTTAAACAATTTATGTAACATAACAGATACCAGCTGTAATCATTTTGGGCGTGGCAGTTACATAGGCTCATTCTTTGATTCTAATAGTCCAGCTACACTTAATAACTAATTAGCTTGGCTTATAACAAAAACCAAACATCAAAACAAAAGGACCCCTATGACAAGCATCAGGCTAAGGATAAGCCCCACCTGACTTCCAACATCTACTCAATGGATAGCCACATGAAAAGGGTCACACTAACTCCCAGTAAACATAATTCATCTTATCCCAATCCTCTTCTTTGGAGGCATTCCAGATTTCTACACTCTGAAAATATCTTTATTGCAGAGAGCTGAGAACAGATTGTTCCAAAACTCGCCCAATGAATTCCTGCTGGGGCAGTTCATTCAACAACTTGTGACTTTATACTAAGGTCCTGTTTAACTCAGAAGCCCCTCTTGGTAATTTGGGGTTGTAAGATCTGGAGGTCAGACCTGGACTATGGGTGCCAATGGCACTTATGAGGCAGAATGAGCCTGGGGAGGGACACCTTCCTCTAGACTGCAAAAATAACTTGGCCATTCTGTTTTGGATCCCTGTTGTATCGATAACTGAAATTGAGAGATGTGACACTTTTCTTTTCTGGCCTCTCTGTGCTTTGCTGCTGATGCAAGGAGTGAAGCATCAGAGACAGGTTGCAAGGAGAAAGATGTACTATGAGTATGGCCCTGTATTACAGATACTCTCTTTATTCCTAGTTCTTATTAAAAGGAAAGCAGAAAGTACTGTTTACTGTTCATAGAAAGACATTTTCTGAAAAAATTTGGAAATGCCAGAGCATCCAGAGGGAGATTATAGAATCACAGAATGGTTTGGGGTGGAAGGGACCTTAGAAGCTCGTAAGACCTTAGAAGGGGTGAACCTTAGAAGTTCCACCCCCTGCCATGGGCAGGGACACTTTCCTCTAGACCAGGTTTTCTCTAAGCCCTGTCAACCTGACCTTGGACACTTCCAGGGATGGGACAGCCACAGCTTCTCTGGCCAGTCTGTGCCAGGGCCTCATCACCCTCACAGGGAGAAATTTCTTCCTAACATCTAATCTAAACCTACCTTATTTCAGCTTAAAGCCATCAAACTGATGAGATGACCCTAGTTTGCTGGATGAAGCAGGTCTGTGTAACAAGGGAGGCTGCAGTTTATCAGACCTTGCCCTGTGCACGAGTCTCACCTTAGGAAGATACATCACCCTGGGCATACTCCTAATGCAGTGTGCAGGTGCTCCAGAGAAGAAAAGGGTCCTGAAATTTAGAAGGTATGGCAAAAGCAGTGTAACACTGTTAATTCATAGACTAACAGCCTAAGACATGGACTGGGGCCACACAGACTATTTTGTTAAAGATGCGAAGTTCAGATGAAGCCCATGATGGATTATCTCGAGAAGCCAGCAGACATTTTGAATGTGGTTGCCCCAAACTGCAAAACTCCAAACAATTCAGCCATTTCAGGTCAGCATCTTCAGTAACAGACATCTGTGGCATGAGATGACAAAATGTGAGTTACCACCATGGCTAAAGTTCTGCTGTGAGTTCATTTCCCACCTGATAGACCTGCAGATGCCTAATTGGTTTACTCACTTCTTTTCATTACAGATGATGATTTCTTCTGACACGAGAAAGACAGTCGAGGATCACAGGTCTGACATGGGAGGAATGAAATGCAGCTGAAAACAGTGTATGTATAGACCATGTCTTCCTTTTTACTAGTTTTTCACCAAGCAGAAAGACTCATGACATCAGCAAGGGAGCAAGAAAAAGAGTCATTACAGAATGGCATTGAAATGCTCAAGTTTTTCTTCAGTCAGAATACCTGTGCCTTGTTGGCATCATCAGAAACTGGAAATAAAAACAAAATTCCTTAAAGGAATGAGAGCAGATGGTTTCTTTACATAGCAAATGAAGCCAAATTCTGGCATTGGAGAGCAGTGGGATTTGTGCCACCAGCCTGTCTGCATGTCAGCCTAAAGACACCCACCACTCATCACTGCACTGCAGAGATGTTTTAGTCCATTAGCTTTTATGGGGTGACAATAACACAAACCATTGTCAAACTATAAAAGGTCTTTTTTTGCCTGCTCATAACAGGGGACCGAAGGAGGCAACAAGACGAAACCCATTACAGCAAAGCAAAATAGCTCTGAAGAGAACAAAATACCTCTCATTTTTCTCTTATAGCACATGATACTTTTCTCTTCCAATTCCCCAGGGCTGCTTACAGACATGTCAAAGGCAGTTGCCCCCTAGGGATTGACTGAGTGGGGAAAAAAAAGAGGATTTGGATAAAGATTGTGGTGTTACTGACATATTCCCCCTTAGGAAAGTGACAGAGTCCCTCTACATTTGTGTAGGAGTGATTTTTTTGGCTGCTTACAGCATTTTGCATGGGGTTGGGGTGCCAAAGAATGATCTGAAAGATAAGAAGCTCTGCTGTCTTCTGTTCCTGGAGCAGCATCCTTCTCCAACATCACTTTTTATAATCAGTACAGAGGGCTGGATGATGGCTAAAAACAAAAAAAAAAAAATTCCCCCCAAAACCCCAAGCAAAAAACCAAACCAAACAAACAAAACAAAAAACCCAAACAAAAACCAACCAACCAACCAACCAAACAACCCAAAAAAAAAAAAAACAAAACCAAAAACCCAAACAAAACAACAAACGATAAACAAAAAAGTGAATAAGGGAGCCTAGGCTATGTTAAAAACTCCCCTACACAGCAATTCCTCTCCATGTGCAGGAGCCAGAAGCCAACCACCCATGACATGAGAGGTATGAGTCATGTTTGTTATTAAGCTCCTCAGGGGCACTAGGAAATTTTACCAATGAAAGTGATCGCCGATTAAAAAAAAAACGAAACAACAATGGTGACTCTTCCTTTCTCTAAGTGTTGTTTCATTGTCTTGACTGTACCTTGGCTAATTCTGCTCAACATTAAGAGGCTGGGGAGGCAGGGAATAAAGAAACTTATGTATCCCTATGCCACTGAGTGCCTCAAACCATGTTCTTTTCCCATCCTTAGGAGGAAAATCAGAATTGCTTTCCAAGTAGAAGAGTGAAACAACAATCTAACATTTTGCTGTTGCACCAGTAACTTCAGCATTTATTTCATACTATTGTTAATGCTTGCTTATAATATAAGGATATATTTTTGTAGGAAGTAAAGTAGATGAAAGCACAAGATATAAATATTTCTGTATATCTGCATACAAAAGAAAATATGTACAGCCACAGATAGTGGTTCTCTGCTGTGTCAGGGCAGAGCCACGTGAAGGACTGACACGTTCCCATTCCTTCGTGCTGTGAATAGCTGCTGACTTCCATGGCTGTACTCCCGACAGCCAGGACCACTCTCTGCAGTTTCCTGAGGTTGGACCAATAGTTTTGTGGGGGAAGAAGCCAGTGGCATATTTCCCCAAGGACTTGATGGGTCAATGTGGAAGAATGTCAGTGACTAAGGGTATCACACCCAAAGGGCAGAGATAGAGAGGAGCTTGCTTTTTTTCTTTACTTTCCCACTGGACTTGGATTTCACTTTGTTATTTTATCCTAAAGGCTCCACTGCTGTCTTGTGGACTCCATAAAGTCCTTCTCAGCCTACCCTACTCTCACTGCCTCCAGGATTCCAGGGGATTTTTTTCATGGCTGAATTTTGTCCAGCCTGGACAAATCAAGGATATATATTCCTTCAGCAATCAGCTCAAAGTCGCAGACCTGTATAAAAGAAAGATTAAAATTAGTTGTTCATTTCAGGGGATTGACCTGAAATCTTTGCACTTTTATATCACTCAGAGTGGATGATTCCTTGCAGAAAATTAAGTCTTTGGCAACAAAGGCAGTTACTGCTGAAAAGTTGTAGCATTTCCCCTTGTGGGATGGTCCTAATGGAGATTCAGTATCTGTGCTAGAAGGCATATGAGCCAAACAATAGGTGCCTTTTTTTCCCCCAGGGAAAGTTTCTATATTTATTTCTCAGAATACTAAGGCACTTGATGGCTGGACATCGTCGGCAACCATAGGAAATATTTTGGAAGAAGATACCATCCCAAATGAGGTTTTGTCTTCTCAGAGAGCATTTTATTGGTGGGGAGAAACATTTGTGGGTTTGTTGCTTTTTGGGAGGTTTTTTAACGTTCTTATTTTTAGTGGTATGATTGCTGCTTTTCCTCCTACCATCTCTCAAGTCTGTGTCTTTACAACATAAATGATGTCTAGCCAACGAAATGTTTTCTCTGAATAGTGCTGGGGTGCCACTGCTGTCTTAGCTCCCAGGTGTGTAGAGGAGGGTTTTCATTTGCACACATATCTCTCAACAGTCCTCTCGCACTTTTTACAGGTCACGTAGCAGCACCAGTGATATTTGCAGTGGCAACGCTCCACCACTTTGTCCATGTAGGGGTTGTAGCCTCTGCCACAGCACATCAAGTCGCAGCTGTCACTCCCATTGGAAGTCTTGTTGCATTGTCTGGAAGAAGAAAAATGCTGTGAGAAAGTGCAAATCCCTGCTGGGTTTCCCAAACCACTGCTGTGTGGTGTTGCTGGGCCTGACAGCTCTGCAAGGCACTGGGTGAAGCCAGCACAGCGAGCACCCAGCCA
Source organism: Peucedramus taeniatus (assembly GCA_013400575.1). Classification (NCBI taxonomy): domain Eukaryota; kingdom Metazoa; phylum Chordata; class Aves; order Passeriformes; family Fringillidae; genus Peucedramus; species Peucedramus taeniatus. Next base: position 135,188 of record WBNO01017863.1, on the reverse strand, counting down.
GCAGCCCCCTATGCCTGCAAAGGGGGCAGGGGAAGCCCTGGACTGCAATCACACGACCTGCTATGACACCCAAAATAACATTAAACTCCTGTTCCGACTCTCAGTTTGGGCCTGGCAGCATCCAGGCTGCTTGTCCGCTGGGCCAGCCTGCTCCCACACAAGCAGACAAGCAAAGCTATTGGAATACCTCCACAAGAAGAACCAATCATTACAAACAATCGGTGTTCCCAGGCAGGCTCCAAAACTGTCTGAAAGGAGCTGGAAGGAGATGACACCCTAAAGAACAAATACTGGTATTTGTCCACCACTGCCTAACCTGAAAAGGGTGAAGGAGGAACCCTAAGCCAGATAGTATTTGAACAGGCTCCATGCCAAGGATCCCAGGCTGGGAAGAATCCTGAGCAGGATGTTACAGCCACTCTGCAGCACTGATCCTATGAGGGAAATCACAATCAATACTAGCAGGGCTGGACTGTGCACCTTTTTCCCTTTGATTTTTCTCCCAACACAGCGTGAGCAGCTGGGCAGCTGGCCCCAAAACACCCTGAGTCCTGGCCCAGGAACAGGAAGTGTGGCAGGAGCACAGGGTAGGATGACAAGTCACCAGGTATCACACAGACTGTCACGGCTTGTTTTGCTTCTGATTTTAATTAAAGACAGACTCAGTGGGATAAATCAGCTATTGTGCTGGGTTCCCTCATTTTGTCTGCTTGCCAGTGAATGGTTTGAGGTTTTTAGAAGCAACTCCTTAATTGAGGAATCTCTTTCATTGATCCATTGATTATCATTTCACATCTGTCCTCAAAAAATATCCATCCCGTTTCCTAAAATACTTCAATATTCACTGGATGTGAAAGTGCACCAGGCATTGAATTTTGAATGTCCTAGAGACGCCATTTCTCCACAGACTATAGAGACAACCCAGGATGGAAGTGTTCCTATTGGACTATTCCTATTTGGTCAGATGCTTGCACTTTTTTGGTGTACCCAACACTATGGGGCTGTGAACTTGATGGAGTTTTGAAACTGCTGTAAGAAAGGTGGTTTATTGAGTGGGGTAATTGATGACATTTCTCCTAAATCTTGTTCTATGTGGCTATTTTGTGTCTATTTTGAACAGAAACACTCTAAGGCTGCTTTGGGGCATGAAGAGGAGAGAGGAGCATAAGTTGGACCCTTGAGCGAAGCAATTGTTAATAGATGAAAACAAATCCATGAGAATGATATGAATTGGTCATGAGGTAATGCTTTAGGAGACGTTATGAGATTAGTGAAGTGTTGAGATTTTGTTCTTGCTCTTCTTTAAGTTTTTCTGCCTCCTGGTTGTTATTCTGATTCACATTCCTCTACAGGTTTAGTGTTTCAAGGCCCCCAAACTCACTCTCATTCAGGAGTGTGTGTAAATATTAAAAAACCTTTTAAAGCCTCTAACAAAACTGAAGTATGCAGCCACACTGAATGTGTTTGCCTAACGCTGAACCAAAGGCCTTTGTTAGTGCCCCTGTGAACTGGGGCCCCTCCACAAGAAATCTCCAAATGATTCCTCATAAATGTATTAATAAATGTGTTAAGTATTCAGAGCAAAAGTTCAAATATAGGTGTGTTGACATTAGAAGAGGGGACGGTATTTGTCAACTTTACTCAGCTTTGCTAGTGGATGGAAATGTTGTTTCCTGGAGGTTCACCTACAGAGGATGGGGAATCTGCAGAAGCATGGCAAGGGATGTGCAGTGCATCCATGTCACTCCATGCTGGGAGCTCACTAAAATGGCCAGGAAAAGGAATACGGGTCCACTCTGACTCCAGCTCGCCACTGAGGACATTCACTCCCCAAACATACAAAGCACACAGCAGTGACATTTACCCCATTCAAATAGAAAGCAAAACTCTTCTACCTGCTGTACTGGGACCTGGGATTCTCTCTTTCCCTCCATCCACTCCTGTGGTTTGCCAAAAAAAAAAAAAAAAGAAAAAAAGAAAAAGAAAAAAAAGAAAGAAAAAAAAAAGTGAATCTAGTAGAAGATATGCCTTTCCATATACCTTCCCCATTGCCCACAGTCTGAAACAAAGAAAGGAAAATAGAAAAATCCTATTAAATAAATCCTCAAACTTCCCTCAGTTCGGTATCAAGAAATGGGGACATTCAGAATGGGTGGGTTGAATAGCCAAAACAAAGTTTTGACCACATCATAAACCTATATAGGCTTCTAGAAAAAATTCCTGACAATGCCACTAAGCAGAGATTTTGTTTGCTGTTTTAAATCATAGGCCTGGATATGAGTTAGACTCATTTTTCATTAAACAAGATGAAGCAGGTAGTTTCTCAGCCAGTGGGGGAAGACAAAGAACTCCAAAGACCAGAGTTTACCCACAGAAGTGGCCCTGAACATCAGCTTTCAGAGCCTATGGCTGTGATCTCACCAGGCTCCCCACTGATGGGTTAAGTTCAATCTCATTTGTTTTGGGCCTGGTCCAGCACAATTCCAGCAACTCAGAGAAATGCCCTCCTCCTGAGCCTTGGAGAGAAAGCACGAAGGCAGGCGATTGCATCGTAACACAACACTGTAACCTCCAGAAGCACTTGGAAGACTGTTGAGAAATTATGCTTCAGTCGTAATCCCAGCCAAAGTTCTGGCTCAAGAACAGGCTTTTACATTGTCACAGTGCTTATTTCTTCTTTAAGACGGGAGAAGGTCAGCAGTGTTGGCTAGACAAATCCCACTCAATATGCTTGTCCAAAATGTCCCCTTTCCAGCCCTCATTTGCAGAAGCACTGCCATACACCATACAGCCTCATGGTGGTGGCTCCTCAGCAGAGGTGAAGGACACCCCAGAATTCTAAGAGTCTTCCCCCAGATGGAGAGCAGGGATTTTAATTTTAAAAGGGAGAGATCATAGAATTATTTTGGTTGGAAAAGACCTCTAAGATTGATGAACTCCAACTTAGCAATGCCACACAACTTCACTGTGAATCCCTATTTACTCTGTCCCATCAGCAGCTAGAAGGATACATATTTTTTTTTGGTTGCACAGCTGGCACCTGGGATTCAAACTGAGGCCAACTCTGTACTGTCACCCACGATTATGACCCATTGGAACCTCACTCCATCAGTCCTATTGATAAGGACTTTTTAATGAGGATATTTAAAGCCATTCTGGGGCACAGCAACTGCCTTCCTGGCCCAGTGCCCAGTGCCTTCCTCCCAGTGGATGAGGGAGATGCTGTTACAGGAGTAACACATAAATCTAAGCACTTTCTATAGTCCCTTTTTCTCATACACTGCCGGCACCTGGGCTGTTGCATTAGGGATGATAGAAGGGATGTTCCTTCCTTGACATCTCATCCCCTTGGCTGTGTAATTCCCTCAGCCCTTTGGGATCACAGGGAAACCATATGCCTTCATGAACTCCAGCAGTGCCAAATCCCAGAACACAGCATTCCTGTGTAATGGTTTTTTTCTCTTTCAAATCAAATTCCTGTTTATTTCTTTGGTGCCCCATGCTCTAGTAATATCAAGTAATGCATCAGCATACAAAAGAAAGAAAGAGAAAAATAATTCAAATCCCTCAGGAGATATATAACACAATGGACATTCCTAAAAATACATCAAGGTCACAGCTTCATGTAAGATTTTGAGGGCAGAATCTTATCTACTTTTAAATTGCATTCTCATCCACAAGGAATGACTGGAGACTGACACTAAACAACTGTACAAGAAAGAGTTATCAGCATATGTCAGTGAGGAGATGTCAACAGCGATCCTGGAATTAGCCTGTATTTTCATTAATGAGAAGTTGAGAGTGAGCTTAAAAATTTGGGGATAACGCTAGGGAAGAAGGAGTTGACAATATTTTGTGACAGTGGATTAAAGTGCAAAGTAAGCAACACACTCTGAGAAAGATCCAGCTAAATGTGGAATGTTCCCAGGGGAGCCAGAGAGGCAGTTCAGAAAGTAGAAAACAGTGAAGGAACTGATTTAGAGAGGTATGTTAAAAGAGGTGTCTTCCCCTCTATAACAGATTATTGCTACAAGAGGAGAGAAAAAATGTTCTTTATATGCCAAGGAAAGAGGACAAGAAATTTTTAGTTTTGTTTTAGATCATGTTTAGTTTAAATTTCGATTAAGAAAAGCCTAACACTGAGGATAGTAAAACCCTAGATCAGGTTGTTTAAAGAAACTGCTTTTAAGACCAGGGTAGAGAAACATCTTCAGTAACAGCCTAGGTGATGTCAGTTCAGTCTTGTTCCTCAAAAGATCAAGGTCCATGGAAAATCATTCCCAGATCAAATTTTCTCTAACTCAAATGCCATTTGGTTGCAGAGGGACTAAATATGTTTAAGAGAGCTAGATTCATTATCCATTGCAATTTTACTGTGTGAAATTATTCTTTTTACAAATAAATGTATTATTCACAAACCTGTTCAGGAAACTTTATGATCAAATACAGGTCTCTCAAAGTAGAAAGAATTTAATCTTCCCCACACATTAACTAAGATAACAAAAAAATCCATAGCTAGCCAGCCAACTTACTGAAATGGGCACCAGCTGCAAGCATGTTGCCTTGGGAAAGTAGGAATAACACCTAAATAAGGTGGAACAGAAAGTAAATGTTTTTCTGACTTTCATAAAATCATAGAATAGTTTGGGTTGGAAGGAACCTTAAAGGCCATCTAGTCCACCTGCCTCCCTGCTATGTGCAAGGGCTTCTTTAGCTGGAGCAAGTTTCCTCCAGTTCTTCTTGGACACTGACAAAAGCATTATTTGCTGTTTCTTCTTAAGAATTTGTCAGATCTCATTTAAAATATGGTAACACATCTGATAACTGTTCCAAAACTATCATTGAACACATTATAACTTACTCAAAGCTCGTCTTATCCTGTGCCCTCACTAACAGAAACTAAAAGAAGCCGTAACAAAAAACAAACATCAAATGCTGTTGTCTACCTATAACTACTACTCTTCCCCAGCTTCATACGAGTGCTCCTGCCAAAAAATTCATTGTCTACATAAATAAAGAATCACAGAGTGGTTTGGGGTGGAAGGGAACCTTGGAGATCATAGCATCGTAGAATAGAATCATTAAGGTCAGGAAAAGCCTCCAAGATCATAAAGTCCAACCCTTGACCAAATACCACCAGGTCCACTAAACCATATTACAAAGTGCCATGGTCACTCATTTTTTAAATACTTCCAGGGCTGGTGACTTCCCTGGGAAGCCTGTTTCAATGCTGAGTGAATCTATCACTGAAGAAAATCTTCTTAATCTCCCTCAGTGCAAATTGAGGCCATTTCCTTGTCCTGTTGCTGGTTTCCTAGGAGAAGAGTCCAACCACGGCCTGATTACAATCTCCTTTTAGGGATTTGTACAGTGTGATAATGTCTCCCCTGAGCCTCCTCTTCTCCAGACTCAACAATGCCAATACTCTCAGTCACTCCTTGTATGACTTATATTCCAGACCCCCCAAAGCCCTTCTCTGGACACACTCCAGCACTTCAATGTCTGCCTTGGAGTAAGGGCAACAACATTAACATAGTACTCAAGGTGCAGCCTCACCAGTGCTTGGTACAGGGGGACAATGTAGTCCAAGATCAGCCTGTTCCAAACCCCATGCCATGAGTAGGGACACTTCCCACTGGTTGTCCCAAGCCCCATCCAGTATGGCCTGGAGCATGTCCAGGGATGGGGCAGCCACAACTTTACTAAACAGCTGGTTCCAGTGAACAGCCTCACAGGGAAGAATTTCTTCCCAATATCCCATCTAACCCTGTTCTCTAGCAGTGGGAAGACATTCCCCAGTGTCCTGTCACTCCAGGCACTCGTCTAAAGTCCCTTTCCAATTCTCTTGGAGCCCCTTTAGGCACTGGAAGGGGCTTTAAGGTCTCTCCAGAGCCTTCTCTTCCACAGGCTGAACAATACCCATACACAATACAATGCAATTTTTGGAGTAGCAGGAAAGAAGTGGTATCAAGCGGTTCAGAGGTGTCTGCCACTGAAAACTGAGCAGCAGATGCATGCTCAGCCAACTTCATGTATGTTCATATCCAAGAAAGCATGCCAGCCTAAGACATTGTGACCAATATTTTATATTGGAGTAAAGAAAGGATATGTGAACAAGGAGCAGCCACCAGAGAGTGGCCACATTCCTTGCCACAGTGAGTAAACTGAGGAGTGGTGACTGATCAACCCAGCTAAGCTGTAGCACATAGTTTGTTGCAGCCTGATTACTGCAGCTTAAGAGAGCTCTTCCCACGTTTGGCTTGATTCCAAGACTGTTCTGGGAAAGATCAGTAATAAGCAGCTCTGTTATCTCTGCAAGGTTTCAGGGGCTGGATGCTTTTGCATGCATGGCATGGATTCATTAAGGAGACTTAAACAGCCTTTGAAAGATGATACATTGCACCCTTCCTGTAAAGAAGATTCATATTTTTGCTTCTTTTCTCACAAAAGAGATCTCAATTTTATAATCTGGCATTATTTTTTCATTTACTCATAGCTGGTAGTGATTTTTTCAGGCAGGAGCAACTGAATTACTTCATTAAAAGATGAAAAAGTGCTTTTGTCCAAGAAATCTCTGAGAAGGGGAATATTTACATTTCTTTCCCAGTGGTTGATTTGTTATATTGAAAGTTTTACTTGAAGCTTAACAGATCAGCTTCTTTAGACTTTTCTCCAGACCATTTTTAATTGGTTATGAAAGTGTGATGGTGGTATATAAGCAGAGTTTGGCTGGAGTCAGTGTGGCAGTAAGTCTTGTTTGCAGAAGACTTGGATACCAGTTGCAAAAATATGCTCCTTAATCAGCTTTTCAGCACTTCAAAGAGGCTTCAAACCTCAGGTTTGAGTTTAGTTACGTGACTTTGAAATCTGGACATACCCTGAGTACTTGGAGGCATGCAGATTTCCAAACTATTTCTAAATTTCAACAAGCTAAGAATGTCCAAACTGTCTTAGAAAATGTTTCAGGCTTGTTCCAAAGAAGACTTTGAAATCCTTTCAGGAAAGAGCTCTAAAAGGCTTTTGAGTAATCGGGGGCTCATTTTCTGAGTTGATTTTCATATGGTTCATCTACAAAGTAATTCCTTTTCCTGCCTGAAAAACACCCAATAAGTCTACATAATATGATCCCTCACATTAGAGGGATCACCAATTAGATTATCCCTTCCACCCACCTGGCAGTGCAGGATTGTTTCCTACAGCATACAGAGAACTCCAACACAACCAAGGTGTTGCAACTTAACCATCCACCTCCATCCTGTTTCCAGTATGCTATGAGCAAGAACCAGACCCTGGGGAGAGGGAGGAGGAAAAGGACTTTCCCTGGATATGCTGCAAAACTGCTCATTTTTTGTCACAAAAATGCATCAATATGAATATTTTAATCAAGGAACAGGAAAAGGGGGTTTTAGTTGCATATTCCCCCCTCCAAATCCCTTTGGAGGCAGAAAGCGGGGCTGGAAAATACTGAAGATGCCCAGATCAAACTCTCCTGAGCTGTGGTCAGAGGGGACTGCACTACACAGCCCAGACATGGACTGACCTCTGCACCCAGAAAAAGGCCAGAAAGGATATGGGAAGATGGTTGAAGAGAGAGTAGACCAAATGAGGAACCACAACAAAAAAAAAACAACCTTTTTTACTTCATTGGCATGACTCGCCTTAAAAACTAGACTGCTTGGAAACAGTGGGATCTACCTCCAGAAAATTTTGATGTGCATAAAGATAAAATGTTCAAATGCCTCCAGGACATTACACATTAAATAAAAACTATTCCCATGTGAGCATTTTTACATCATTTTGAAGCATGAACCACATTTTGCCATGTCCTTTCTCTAACAGCATTCCTTTTGGGCTCCTTCTACCTTATTCCTCTAATTAGACATTATCTCTGCAGCCCTGTGGCAGGCTGGAACAGAGGCACCACATTTAAAATGCATTTTGGCGCCCTCCTCGTGAGAGAAAAATTGCAAAGAGGAAAAGGCATCCATGGGAGGAGGAAACTAGGAAAGATCTCCTCCCTTTCCCTCCTCCCCCGAGGAAGCACGGACCAATCTTCAAACACACTGTGTGTATTTTACATTTATTTCCTCTAGTAATTTAGTTCAGGAAAGGAGTTGCTATGGCTTGTATAACACATGCCAATTTTGAAACACCAGGCACCTTCTCAAGAGGCTGCAGATGGACTGTAATGAAATCAAGCCCAATCACACATGACCTTAAAACTTGGCCTGAGTGATGCCTGAAGCTCAGCACGGGACTATCTCACCCTCCTCCCTTTCCATGGCCATCTCCATCTTGCACATCTGAGAATGAGGAGTATTTTTTGACAAGTTCCTTTTGAAAGTCATCCCCTCCTGCCTTAATATCTTGGTCTTCTAAATCCTCACTCAATCTCACTTCCTGTGGACCCTTGGCTGGCAGGTTCACAGTCATGGCTGTCATCCAGCTGAGGATAAACGGACGCCTGCAATACACATTTTCCTTTCCTCAGAAGGAAAAAAAAAAACATTCAGGACCTTGACACATTTTTCATCTCTAGATGGGATAAAAAGTTGAAATCTGCTATAAAATAAGATTAGATGAAGAAGTCACACCTCCCTGTCCCTTGAAAGGATTTCAGCTCATGGAAAATATTTTACTTGGAAAATCTGTAATGAATTCAACTTTGTTTTGACACAACCTGTTCATTTATTGCAATTCCTATAAAACTAATTTCCAAATAATCTTCACCAGTTTTTTTCCTTGCAAAACAGAAAGGCACAACAAAGAGGTAATTTTCAAGGCACAAATATGCCAAAATCCATACAAATCCACAGAAACTTCACTTCCACTAAGATGACATTTTCTTTCAGAAACCTGTTTCAATACATGCTTTTCCCTAGCTATTCTTAGTGACTTACAAACATCTTCACTTGATAATTAATGCTCCACTGCTGAATTGGTGATAAAGGTCAGCCTGGTGTTTCCACCACAGAGCTGTCAGATTCGTGCCATTGTAGAGCAGTCCAGACATTGATATCAAAGGATACAGGACATTAACTGTCATAAAACATCAAGGGACAAAAAAAACAGTCTTGTCTCACTCAGCTGTCTTATCTACTGATCAGTTCCACCAGTTACATGCTGATGCAGAATCACAGAATCATTTAGGCAGTAAAAGCCCTCTAAAATCAAGTCCACAGCACTGCCTAGCCCACCACTAACCCATGTCCCCAGCTGCCACATTCCCACATGCATATATATTTTGTCTTGTCTGCATTTGAGTAATTTCATTTCAGCAAAATCTTCTCTCCATTGAACTATAATGGTCCAAATACAAGTATGCCCACTATATTAAAAGGAAGGCATCCCAAAATAGGCCAGGCACATGCTCCTTGCCACTTGCCTGAGCCTCCACCGTGAAATAACAGAAAGAGCAAAGAAGAATTATGACAACTATCTAAAGAAACCTAAACCATCAAGAGAGGTTGAAATCCAGCTATTGCAGCCACCTAACAAAAAATTAGGAAAATTCTGGAAACATACACTTTTTTGGCTGTGGATGGGTCAGCTCTAGAGAGATCAGATGGGTCTGCCCACCTAGAGATGCTCAGATTGTTGAAATACTGAATTAGTTTGCCTTGGAGGAAATTAAACAGATGGTGGGAAGAGAAAGGCATGTCTGCTGCCTGTGAAAGGGGACAGTATGCTGCCCAGTGGAGGCTGGGCTTGACCATAATGACCTTAAATCCCCAATATTAATGCAATAAAGAAATTCCTCTGCAGAGTCATAAGCAATACAAACACACCTGGACCTTTAATATGCAGTGGAAGAAAAAAAAACTAAATATAATCTTTGCAGTTTTGGGATGGTTTTTTTAAGGCAATCTAGGAATTCTGGTTCTAACTGGGTTAACATTTGCCTCCTTAGGGGAGCCTTAAAGTAAGAACTCTTCTAATCTACAGGGACTGCAAGAAATTACTGAGACTCAACACAGTATAAAGCAGTTGCTTGGTCCTTACAAGTTCCCGTGGAGGTAAGCTGCCCAGGGAATTTTGAAATGTATCTTGTGCCTGACTGTGTAATGGAAAATGTGTCAGCAAGCCCTGTCTTGGCCACAGCCATCATGAACAGGGTTAGGAATTGGTAAACCATATTGTATGTTAGAGATGTGCTTTACCTGCATGTCTGTGTCACCTCCTTGATTGCCCCTTAGTCATATATGTTCCCCTCCTGCCCTTTCCTCTTTGGGGTCAGAGTACAGTGAGTACCCACTGCAGAAGTCCTCACCTGTCCTGGGTCCCGTGTGACCCCACTTTTTCATTCTTCATGCAGAAATCGGGTGAGCTCTGCAGGTAAATCAGCTCTGTCTCTTTAACTGGCCTGATATCAATATCCTTTGGCACAAGGTATTTGCGTGTGCCCATGGGCCGGTGAACAACCTTGGTGGCAGATAAATATTTGGTTTTGAGGTCCAGTGCAATGTCTCGCAGTTCTTGAAGGCCTTTCCAACAAGTCTTGATAGAGCATGACCCAGAAACTCCATGGCACTTACATTTCATTTCAAGAGAGGCTTTCAAGACCTGCGAAAAGGAATGCAGGAGTTAGGAAATGCCCTTCTCTTACAGCCAAACATCCCACAAGCTTGCTAATGAAGGTACTTCCTTAGCAGCAACTGCTATAGAAAAGTACTACTGTTCTCATTTCTGCACAGGCAGTCTAGAGTAGCTACTTTGAAAGCTAAAGAGATCCTACAGCTCTTCGGTGATTGCTATCAGTCCAGGACTACTTTCACAAGGGCTCCTTTGCAGCCAGAAGACAGAAGAGTATTTTGAATTTTGATTCGATATCTATATTGGGCTGCATTTCCGCCCTCTAAATTCCTAAGGAAATGAACATCAAAACATTCCATAAATAGATAATTAACATCAATTTCAACCTCCAGCAGCTTTGGGCTGGAGAGAGATGTCATGGCTTTGTTGAATTCAGTGCACTCTCACCCTGTCTTTCTGCTGGTCATGGGGCCAAAATAGCCTTTTACTTTGATTCTGCACTATTCTCATTTCAGTGGGACATGGCAGAATGCTGCCAGGAAGGGCTGAAAGCACCAGCCATGGCAACACAATGTCCCAAACAAAAATTTGCCCTTTCCAATTGAAACAAAAAATTAAGACATNCCAAACTCAAACCCCAAGCAAACAAACCAAATAGTGTGGGAATAGTAGGAAAAAAGAAAGAGCCAGAGAGGGAAACTTCAGCATGGTTGTGCTCTGCAAAGGTGGACTCAGCCTGTAGCTACACAGCAAGCTCCCAATGAGCTCAGCATGCTCCAAGTCTGTCTGCACAGGCAGCCCTGGAAAGACCAAGTTGTGCAGTAGGAGCAGTCTATGGAACCACTGGAGCCTCAGAGGTGGGTGCAGGGATTAGTTTTATAGCTCCCCCCATCCATTTCTTCAGCTGTATGGAGGACTGCTACAGGGATTTGCACATCAGTGCACACCAGGCACTGCACATGGTAAATACTATCCCTCCACTGGATGCAAGCTGTTAAAAGCAGCTTGTGCCAGATATGAGAATAATCACTAGCATAGCAGTTTAAAAAGGAAAATGTCCTCCCTCTTGCCTGCAGGGATGGCTGGAGGCAACTGCTGCTGATGCATCTGGCAGATGATAATCCTCCACATTTACACAGCCCTTTGCCCCCACAATGCCCTTGGCAGAGCGTGAGGGGACCCATCCCCACCACACCTCCTGGGGTAGGCAGAGCCAGAGCCAACATTGACTGTGCAACAGGTGGCAATGAGACATCCTAAAGATGGTTAAACAGGGCCAGTAATAGCATTTGGGATTCCCTGAGTCACAAGATGAGTTATACAGCTACAATTTTCAGCAGGCCAAAGGACTTCAGAGCAATCTCTAAGAAACCTGCTCCTTTCACTAGCTGATAGAGACACTGAACCTCACCAAGTGACCAACACTATAGATGATTGTACAAGTACAATAACTCTTGTGGATTTGTTACCTGTCTCCCTACTTCACTGTTGTGCAGATGCATCAGTTTATTGGCTTGTGATCCTGATTTTTTCATCTTCATGGGAGCATCTGAAAATTTGGACCCCATGATAAGACCATAGTTGAGGTTGTCTGCACATCCTCCCCATCGATACCCAGGTCCAGGTGTCTCACCTGGGATGGGACCACAGGAACAGCCAGGGAGGTCCCCGGTGGTGCAGGCTCTGGCAATGGTGTGGCTGATGGCAGCAGCAGAGAGGGCATATACAAATGCTGACTCCCTTGTGCCTGAAAGAGACAAGAACTCCAGCTCAGCCTCCTGTGCCCGATAAACATTCCCCAAAAAGAGACTCACACAGTCTGTGTCCCACAGAGCAGCCAACACCCCAACTCACTGCAGCTGAGATGTCCCATGGCACCTCTAGTTTGAAGCACATCAAAGTGAACTTTTCAACATAAGACAACATCCCAGCAGGGCAAGAAGTCACATGGATTTAGACAGCTTGTTCACTGTGGTGTGATTTGCTTTTGCAGCATGTGTTTAAGCCCTCCCATGGACTCTCCTGCCTCCTTTTGCTCCTGTGCTCATCCCATGACTCCCAGTGGGATGAGCAGACCAGAATGCTGGTCTACCTTGTAAGAATTGTGGTAGACAAGGTCTTGGATCCAAGAGCCTCTGGGCATGACTGGCATCGTAATGATGAATGTGGTCTCAGAGAACAGGACAAGTAGGCTTTGTAATCCTTCCATGGTCTCCCAGGAGCAGGGCCTTTTCTATCCCCAGCACACAGACAAACACACACAAACACCCACATAGGCTGAATCTACTGACACCAGTCCCAGCTGAGCCAGCAATGCTGTTTACCTCTCTCTAAGTCCAGCAGGTAATTAGGAGCCAGCTCTATTGAAGAACAGTTCCACCTCATGTCTGAAAAAGTTTTACGGCAGGTCTTCATCACTTCCCGCGCTGCCTGAATAATGGTCTGCATTAGCTCCAGGTTGCTGCGGCAGAGCTGCACCTGAGAAACCACCAGGCCTTCAAGCTGCTTGCAGTGCTGAGTTTGGTTAAGGGCCAAAGCCAAAGAAGTCTTGGACAGAGCTCTGAGGAGACAAGCACATGCAAAAAACATTAAAACACAGTCTAGTCGCCTATGTTCACCTGACTTAATAAAGTTTTCTGTAAATAGGTGCTTAGATAAAGCTGGTGAGAAATATGAGCAACTATGAAGAGTGATTTACCTCATATAAAGTAGGCGTTTAAGGTAGGTGGGAAGAAACACCCTTTAGCAATTCTCTCCATTATTGAGGGGAGTCTGCACAAAGCTCCAGGGGTATATGTCAAGTCAACTGGATGTGTAAATCCTACGGGGAAGATTGTTTGCCAAAGAATGAAGAGCACAGACCTCCCAACAGAGTGAAAAATGACCCATCACTTCCATGATAAAAGAAATCTGGATCCTCCAAGACTGTGGCATTTGGGGAAAAAAGCAATGTTGGTGTTATCAGTATTTTGTATTCAGCATCTGTCTCACACACTCTCAAAGGATTATGCTAAATTTCATGTAATTAATTATGGAGAAAATCCCCTGAAAGGCCTAGAGAAAAATCACCAAATTTACAAAACATATGCTTTCACTTAGAGTTAATGCCAAGGGCCTCTACTGGTTCAATCACTGTTGCAGATAGATAAGTCTGTTTCTCTAGTCTCCAAAAACCATAGTGCAAAAGCTCAGTGGGAGTATGTGCAGAGAAGAGTACCACAGTCAAATCTGAGAAGGGATCTATGAATACCAGCACATATGTTACCATGGAAGAAAAGAACAACATCCCACAGTGGTGGTTCTTCTACTGTCCAATTGCCAACTCTTCCAGGTTAAAAAAAAAAGAATGCTGACATGCATCTTACAGGGCCATACTCTTCTTCCTTGAGCATCCACAACAATCAGCAGAAGACTAATGTGCAACTCTCTCTGTATCTTTTTGGCTTTCTTAGGGTAGTCATAAAAGCTATTCATTCCCATAAAACAACTTTCTAGCAGGCTGAATCAATAATCTGATGGCATCTGCTCCTTGCAACACAGCTTTTTCCTTCTGTCCTTGTTAAATGTATTGGCTTTCAGATTCATCCCAAGCCATCTTGGTTAGTTTGCCTTATTAGCAAACACATTTTGGGGTGCATTTCACTTTATTACTGTAACATTATTCAGAAGTTAAATGAGATGGAAACAGAGCTAAATTGAGCCCTAATGAAAACTGGAGGTATTAAATCCTTGCTGAGGATAAATAGGCCTGCACTGACAAATTCCCAGGTGACTGTGAGTTTGGCATTTCTGGCACTAGATAAACAGTGGCAAACTTGGAAGGGAAACCATCACTCTGCCAGCTATATAAATATATACTTCATACATGTATTTAACAGGTCCATTAAAAATACTGCAAGTAGAAGTCATCGCTAGTGAATTTCAAGAGAAAGGATAAAGTGGGGGACTTGGCAGTGTTAAGTTATTGGTTGGACTCAATGATCATAGAGATCTTTTCTAACCTAAGTGATTCTATGATTTAATAATCAGAAATTCTGCCCTGCAGTTCATCTCGTTCCCATAAACACTGGTGTTCATACAGTGTTCCTTGTTTGGAGAGAGGCCCCTCCAGAAAGCAACTCATCCTGCCTTAGATGTGAACCTGAGCTGGTGGAGAAAAAACTTGTTGGTGAAATACTGGGTGTTTGGGTATCTCAGAGAGATCATGTCCTTGAAGGTAGAGACATGAGTCTCTGAATAGTATGACTGTCACCTGACTGCAAACCTCTACAGTGTGGACCTCATAGTAGTCCTTCAGGATCCCTCTTTAGCTCATAGAAAGCAAAAAGCCACATCTAGGAAGTAGTTAGCCTTTTGTGCTTTTGAGACCTATAGTAAGATACCATCATGACTTAGGAGTGCTCATTTTCTTCTCTATATAGGAAACCCAGACACCGAGCAGGGACACAGACATCTGAATGGTATAAGCACAGAGCTTGAATGAGGTATGAGCACTTGACACCAGGAATCTGTGAAAAGTTATCCCAGAAAGTCTATCAGCAACTCCCAGAAATGAGCTGAAACATAAATCAGGCAAGAGGCCAAAGCAGCTCTTCAGTAGTAGAGTATAAATGATAAAAACTCCAGCACAGCATGTCCCAGCAGGAAGGGAAGCAGGCAGGATGTGGCAGGAGCAGTGAGAGAACTTCACAGCCTGAGCTTCAGGGAAATGAAGAACATTCCCAGTCTCTGAGAGAGGCTGTACTATGAGGCAGCAGCTCAGTTTTCTAATCAGACGTGTTGGGTGGCACTTGAGAGGCCTTGGAATGTTTTGGCTGGCCCTCCAGAAGGATGCATGTATCTCCTAGGTCTTACACTGCATTTTCTGATCCTTTATAGAAGTCTTCAGCCTCTTTAAAGGACCTGGAAGTCTACATTGAGCCCCTATCTCACTGTTACAGACAAGTTATGAATAGCATGAACAACCATATGCAGGTAGGGATGAAAGCAGAATTCAGACCGAAACTCATCCTTGGTGTGAAAAAACAGGATGTGATGCAATGAGACTGTATTATTACAGATGGCTTGAAGTGATTACCATCAGAGAAGCAGTTTTATAGTGCAACAAGAAAACCATTTACTTCATGGAAGAGGGAAAATACCTTCTGATTGGTGAGAACTCAGTAAATGGCTGTTTCTCATAGAATGAGCTGAGCTCCAGGAAGCTTACCAAGAATAAAACTGCAAGATGCAGGAAGGTGTTTTCTGAGCATCTCCCAGGCCTGAACTACATGCCTTTGCTTATGAGAACCTATAATTGGAAACATCTCCAAGCATCGGGAGGAAAAATTAAAAGGTAATGGAGATGGAAAAGAAAACTCAGTTACTGTAGTCACTTGCTGAGACTGAAAAGTGCATTTATAAATCACAGATCAGGAATGTGAGAGGCCTATTAGGTCTTCTATTCCATGCCCTGACAACCTAGGTTTGCCCACTCTCTGTCCTACATTTAGGAATATCTTCTCCACTCCATGTCACTCTAAACCCTCCCTGTAGAAATGCACCACCCCTCCCTGCTTTCTAAATTCTGGCAGCGTCAGGGGATGGATAACCACTGCCTGCAATGATATTATTGGGAAACAATATCCATTTGTGGAAAGAAAAACATCCCCCAGGAGAGGCTGGTCCATGGTAGGATTTGGTGGTGGATCTCTGGCCTGTCTTCATGCAGTCTCCACTGATCACTAGCACTGGGAGGGAAACTGGAGTCAATGGAACATAGCCAGCCTTAAAATCCAGCCCTCAAGGGCATAATTAGAAGAACATCCTTTATTCCTCAACCTGGGAAAAAAATCCCTGACAAACATCTTTCTATGGATTCACACCCTCCATCTGAAAAGGGGATTTTACCTGCTTTCACCCTGGAATGCTGTTTTTCACTCTGGAATGCTGTTTTTCACTGTTTCCTCCAGATAACATTCTCACTTAATTCTCCTGCCCCATCCTTCATTCTCCAGACAACCAAGGGGTGGTTGTTTCAGGGTTTTTTTAAATATACATATCTGATCCATCCCTTTGAATAAACAGGGCCTAAACCAAACATCTCCTGATCTATATATAACACAGCATGTCCTTCAGTTGAAGTTCTGGATACTGACAGAAAACCATGAACATAATTACAGACAAAATATGCATAGATGGATCATGACATTCATTTACTCTTTTAATTATCTCAGGCAGTTATGAAATTCATTTGAAAACATTAATGCTCTGCAGTGTTAAGTCCTTTGAGAGGTATGGGCCCATTCCTGCATCTCTGGGCCCCATGAGAGGACTATTCATAGAAAGTGCAGGTTAGGAAGAAGCACCTTCAGATGTCAGCAGATATCAATGAAAATCATATATTATTTGGTTTACAAGGTACCCTGTGAGTAGGACACTGCTCCTGGTCAAGCCAAAGGGAGAAAAACTTCAACTGAGCAGTAAAGCATTGGTGTCCTTTAAAACACCCTTGAAGGGTGGAAGAATCTTCTCTCTGAAGGCATTTCCACACTCTCCCTTGTGTGACATGATCTGCGAAAGTCTCTCAAAGGTACTGCTGGTGAAACCGTGAACTTGACTCCAAATAATCAGCTTGTAGGAATGTGCCCCCTGTTGATGGAGTGACCAAATTATCCTTTGTCTCCTTAAAAAGGAAAAAAGCCCAGAAGTTTCTTTCCTCAATTTGGGTAGAACACACCTCATAGGACCTGGGAGACTTCACCTCAAACTTAAGGAGAGCCAATTGGACAGAAGGCAAAAAGTCCCGCCTAAGCAATTTACTAGAAAAGGAAAAGAACAAAGAGACTCATCGCTTTTGTGGGGTGTTTTACCAGGAGCAAGAACCTCTTGTACCTGGATCAGGTCTTCTCTGTAAAGAGCTTTTTTGTTTTGTCCTTTAGTAAAACTTTTCTGTTTCCAGCATCACCACTTGAGCCATCCTGCTGATTTTATGCCATCTGAGGTAGCTGAGCTATCTTGGGTGTGATTTATTTCTCTGAGAGCTTATAAGACCTGGCTCGAGGAGATACATCTATCACCAGCTTTGTTTTCTGAAAAGACATTATTTTTAATGCCTATTCCTAAACTCCTTAATCTTGCAGGGATGTGGGTGACGCAAGAAGATTTAGTCAAAATTACATGGCTGTGGAGTGAAGTATGTGGTAAACATTAATAAAGAGAGGCAGAGATTGAGGTTTCTTTTTGTATTTGATCTCATTTAAGGTTTTTAATCTGCAGGAGCCTAATTTTCTCAGGTTTTCATCTGGAAAAGTCTTGCAGGGGTATTACAATAACGTTGTCTAAGCTCCTGGTAGTCAAAGGCAGCCCATGCCCCTGCCACCCTGCCCTGCCTCAGTTCCAGTCTACAACTCCTGGGAAAGACACCACATCCCCTTGCTTCCCCTGGTTCTGCAAGGGCTTTTCAAACAGAAGTAGAATTTATGTGATTTTTAAAAAAAAAAAAAAAAGAAAGAAAGAAGAGAAGTGTGTGTGGGGGGAAACCAACTCTGAACTAAAAGCTTAAAATAAGAGCTGTTTTCAGATATGGTGCCAAATCCAGTGCTGGCAGTAGTGGGCACAAGGCTGTTGACTTCATGCCCAAGCTTGAATGAAGTCAATGCCAGCAGTGAGTTGGCTCACTGAGTGCCGAGGAAGGCCATGGAGCTTTGTCAACTTTTCCTGAGCTGCCTTTGGAGCAAAGAGCAAACTTCAAAGACATGGTACCCCCCTTTCCTCACCCCCAGCCTACTCTCCTCCTGCCATCCCCATCCTGCAGTTCTTTCACAGCAGCTCATCTAGCAGTCCCTTGCCAGGCAGACAGTCTCCTCAGAGGCGCCCGTGTCTCCACGTCCCAGCTCCCTCCCACTACTTATTGAAGGAGAGAAGCAGGAGCTGCCAGGAAGCACAAAATCTTTCAGTTTTCTCTCTTGCTTTTTGGAAGGGCTGCTCAAGGTTGGTGGGCTGGGGGACATCCTATGTTCACCAAAAAGGTGTGGTTAAGCTACCTTTTGCTTCTGAAGGGCTGCAATTTAACCATGGGAAAAGCGCAGCAATAGCTGGGAATGGAAACCATGGGAAAAGCAATAGCTGGGAATGGAGCTCAGCTGGGGATTGCTCCAGAGCACACGAGACATAATTGGGTCACCACAATGGGGACAGGCAGAGACTTCCTGAAGTGACCAAGCTCCACCTAAAAATGATGGTATTCCTAATGCCAGCACTTGCAGTCCTGGGCATATTCTGCAAGCCATGAAAAAAAAAAAAATAACAAAAGAAACCAACCAACCAACCAAAAACAAACAAACCAAC